>OW679200.1:99074846-99154797 GCA_940337035.1 Agriotes lineatus | reverse complement strand
TATCTGTAAAAACAGTTATTGATTACGAGTAATTGGCGGAACATTAAAAACATATATACTTTTCAAAGGGAATTGAGACATAATTAGAGAGCAATAAGACGTATGGATATACACAGCGCATCCCTTGCTTAAAATATACTACTTCGATAAAGAAAATTATTACGCTAAAAATGCCTTAAGTCCTTTCTAAAACTAATTTCTGATTGTATAACCGTCCCGTTAAGTGAAATTTTCAATAACTGTTTTCCTCAGGTTATTTTCCAAATTCCTATAAACTTGCACTTATAATACCTGTACATAAAGGTGGGACACCTGACCTGGCCAACAATTATCGTCCAATATCGCTGATATCGAATCTTGCAAAAATTATTGAAAATTTAATTAAAGTAAGATTAGTAGTTTTTTTTATAGAATTTTACATTGGTTCAAAAAGCTACTAATTTGACTTTAATGAAATGTTCAAGAATTTTTGCAAGATTGGATATCGGTTTTTTTGAACCAATTTAAAATTCTACCAAAGCAAGAAGTACCGCTGATGCAATATCGCTATTATGTACTACAATATATTCTGCACTTGATGAATCAAAGTCTTGCCTTGTCGTATTCCTTGACCTTGCCAAATCCTTTGACACTGTGAATCACGGTATACTACTTAGGAAGTTGGAGAGGTGTGGCATTAGGGGAACCCCACTAGAGCTGTTTAAAAGTTATCTGACAAATAGAAAGCAGATAGTTAAATTAGAGAAAGCAAAAGGTACCATACTTGGACCGATTCTATTTTTGGTGTATATCAATGACCTTTTAGAGAATAAAAAATTTTGTGGATCAATAATATCTTATGCGGATGATACACTGCTAATCATTTAAGGAAATAATTTGAATGAGGTCAGGGAAAAGCAGGACTTGCATTCTGTCAGGAATTGGCTGAACTCTAACATTTTGCCACTTAGGGTTAAAAAAGTGCATTTACAACCTTCTTTATACACGAAAACAAACAACCAACTTTTACAGAACTACTAATACATGAAAGAGGGTGCTTTGGATGTACCTGCAGTGTAAAAATAAATAAATCGTCATCAGTTTAGTATCTGGGGGTAATTGGTGACCAGTTCATGAGGTGGGATAAACACACTGTTAACGTATGCAAAAAATTGAGAAAAACTTCGTATATATTCAAAAAATTGAAAGAAATTTTGACTACCAAGCAACTGCTTTCGTTTTATTGTGGGTTGGTGCAGTCAATAATTTCGTATGGAATTATAGGTTGGATGGGACAGCTAGTTACTATAGAAGGAAAATTCAAATAGTGTAGAATATGATTTTAAAAACAATTTTACATAAACCTCGATTATATCCTATTGAAAAATTATATCGTGAATCAAATGTAATCTCTCTAACGCAATTACATTATCTAGAAATCTTAAAACATATTAAAAAAATTCCTAGTTCCATTCTCACACATCAACACCAGTATTATACTAGAAATAGAAATGATACTGTCCCACATCGATAAAAAAAGCACTGATGAGAGGTCTTGCACGTACTACACACCCCATACGTATAACTTATTTCAAACATTTATACTGAATCGCAATATTGCGCCACACGACAGAAATTTTCTCAAAATATTTAAACTATTTGTAAAGAGCACGATTCAAGTGGGTTAATAATAATAATATTGCTGTATCATATTTTTTTCTACTTTCTATTGTAGCACAGAAGATTATGAGAGTGTGAGTGTGTGTGTCGCCCCCACTGGATGGAGTGGATTCGGTTTGTAGGGGTGGCCATTTTTATCATGCAAAATACTTAGAAATAATATGCATCCAATCTAATACACAAACCCAAGAGCTGAATGTGTACGTCGTGCGCTGGATCTGCTTTATGGGGTGGGTGCGGCAGTAAAAATAAACTTAAAATATATTATTTTCTATTATTATTTCTCGAGAATATCAATTTCATAAATATTTTGCTAAGCCACACACAGTTGTTTTACAACTTGTGGCGCATAAATAAAAACTAACTCTTTGTATTAATACATATAGAAATACCTACGTTAAGCATTTTAGAATGTAAATTTTTTTGTTTCTTTAGGAAACTTATATTTTGTTAAGAAAATTTGTTACCTAACTCTGACTATAAAATAAGGAGTAGCAAAGGCTACCGGATTCTCAGCCGGAGCTGGTCGTGGGTCGAACAAAAGACTTAAAGCGTAAGCTGAAACGATGAGTAAATTATGGGCGCCAAGTAGCAGGTGACCCAGCACTTTGCTAATCATCAAACAAGACACTCGGAAGGTGCTACTAAGCGATCCTGAAAATTAGAGATAGCGACAAGGACACACAAATCAAATTCGCAGGCATAAGTAACGAGTATATATAATTTAATAAAATATTAACAATGCTCGGTAATATATCACAACAACAGCAGATATCACAAACCAGATTTCCTATACCAAGATAGTAAAATTTATCACAGATTGAACTCACCAGTTTAAATAAATACAGTAGTCGAAGATCGTAGCAATTCGCATGTATGACCAAACGCGTCTCAAATTTAAGCGGTAGTTAAGGTTTTGTTTTGTTTGTCAAGTTAAAATCAACGCTAAACCCTCAGTTGCAAAAATACATAACTGTACTAGTAATCAAATGTACGCAAATCCCATTATTACCCAAGATCTTGGTTTATAGGGGCGCAAAATTACCCGAAACACGCTAATTAAATCTCGCCCTAAAGGGGCATAATTGCTTAAACAACGATCGGACTGATTTCGCTAATTTCTTGCAAAATGGGGCCGCACTAAGCCAAGTTCAACTGAACTGACAGATCTCTCCACTGAGATCGAGTCTAAAA
Source organism: Agriotes lineatus (assembly GCA_940337035.1). Classification (NCBI taxonomy): domain Eukaryota; kingdom Metazoa; phylum Arthropoda; class Insecta; order Coleoptera; family Elateridae; genus Agriotes; species Agriotes lineatus. The sequence goes on along the minus strand of OW679200.1, from coordinate 99,151,944 downwards.
TAAAGCGTATGCAAGAATTGCTTTACAAAATTTACATAAGGGAAACCTTATCGTCCCTATGCATCTACATTAGACACAGCCTGAACTCTAATGGAGGCTTGAAATGTCAAAGTTGCAAATATTAAGATGTTAAACTACAAAATAGGTTTACTTTATACTGCAGGTGAGTTATCACAACATTAAAGTAAGTAAATTTAATCAATTATCAAAATCTGGCCGTAGCCCAAACGCTACAATAAATAATAATTAAACACACATTAAAATGAGGCCTATAACACAGGTTAAGTTGGTCGAGCTCAAAACTGCACAAGAATGCTGAATGTATTGCAAAGACAGACCTTGACTGCACCAGATGACGAACGTGCTAAATCGGAGGCCTGCTGCACGATGTCGAGGAAGCCAGGTGATCCAACGGGCTTTACTGCAGGTAACGTAGAGATCTCGGGCCAGTAAATCTGCTAGCCTGTTTTAGGGACTGGAAATCTCCCAAACTCACAGCCAGCCGACTGCAGCAACTGCCTGGAGAAAGTGCTCTCCAAGAGGGGCCAAATCCATCAACCAAACGCCTCGAAAAGCTCTGCGCCACCATGTACAAAGCTCGCAACACACCAACAGAGATGCGTTAGTTCATACTAAAGGACTGCTTCCTAATCTGAGTGCGTTCACCGCCCGTACCAAAGGGGAGCTGAGTGCGTTCACCGCCCGTACCAAAGGGGAGCTAAAAGGGACAACATTCCGCCTTAGAAATATAACCAGTAATTGTCAAAATAGCATACCGTTAGGTGTTCTGCTCCGAATCGCCCAAGTAATTACATGTGCTTGTCAGATGAATTCCGGACAAAAGTCCGTGCTTAAAATGTATCACAACAAAAACGTCGGGGACGTCTCCCGGACAAAATTCACACCAAAATATACATTTTCATGCTAGGATGAGCGTGACAAAACCGAATTACAAATATTCGTGCATCGATTAACCAAAGATGCTTTTCACCACATCCATCTTCTGACAAGTCAAAATGGCTAATGATAATTGACAGCTAGGCCCAGAATTCCAAATTTGCAGAAAAATCGCATCTGCAACCAACATAGCACGCGTACAACGTGAGGCCTAACCTGCAGTGACTTTACTTGAGAAAATGGGTAACCGAAATTAGGCTATTTAGAGTAAGTTAGATCTAGGATTAGTCCGATATAGGGTAAATAGTTAGAGCGAAATGTGCAAAGTGCCTTGAATTAGGCAAGGATAAGGCAAATCGTTAAATTAATACGAAAAGTGACTTTTGGCCCATAACAACTTGTTGCGAATAACGTATAATTAATTAGTAGATTTATCGTAGATAACTGCATAAACGATATATATTATTTTTACTAGTATATATGTATATGGGCTTAATAAATACAGATTATTATTATTATTATTTCTGACACTTTGAAATATGACGACTATCTTTTTATAACATCCGTAATCATATTCGTCGAATAAGCATCATAAGAGTTCTACATGAAAGCAGTAAGAATATTTACAGTCAGCAAATAAAATTAAGTAAATAGTAATTCTTCTTCTTCAGCATTTGATTACAAACGCAATTACTTCGTACACCATTACAGCTCTTGTTAAAATCCAAGCTTACTGCATAGTACTAACGTTAACCTTTCACCAATGCTTTTTCTAATCTATTTTGCTTGAGAAACATTTAATTACATTTTTACGTAGTCATCCTCCTCTACAATTAATGTGTAGAGGTATGCCAGTGGTAGGATATGCTTTTCATTATATCTTTGACACAAGTTGTAGCTTCCTTCCGGGTTGATCTCCGCTTTTTTATTGTTTCAATGGCACTGTACTACCATTTAGTTCTTGACCTATATTTGTTACTTCCTTCGTCGTACACATCTTACTGCCCATGCTTGTTTGAGAAGCTCTGTAAGGTCCAATAGAAGAACGGGGCCAACCAATACAATTTATGAAGTTATTTTCGTCCACGTTCAGTTCCGCACGCACACCTATTTCTTTGCTGTAAGGACGTGTCGGTGTTTCACTAAATATTCAAAATTCTATGCAGCTTATATAAACTACTTAAGTCCCATAGGGCGGAAACTTAATTGTGGTGTTCGCTTTGTAGGCCAACTCTCATCTCCAGGGTTCAGCGTCTTTCCTGCGCAAGCAATTTTCTTTGCGGACCCATTGTGATTCCAGCATATCTGCCGTTCAGGCGACCTTCGCTTGGGGTCACTCTGCCTCAGATCTAGTGACGAGCCTCTTGTTATACCTGGTAAACCTTTGATAGGTGGAGCTTTCCAAAATATGCTACTTTAAGCTTCAGACTCGTTTTGCCTGTATGTCGCTATTGTTACAACTACATTGCGTTCTAATTACCTCTATTCTTTATAAATTTTGCATCTCCACGGTGACTAACGTATTGGTATTGAGTATTAAAGCTGATACTGTTTTATATGGGTATTTACGCGAGTGTTTGCCTATAGAGCACCATTTTTAAGGTTCTCGACACAACGGAAGACTATGAACAGTTTTAATAATTCAGCTGTATTGCAACCAGCTTATGATTTTAAATTACAGCTTATGATGCCACCGTTAGAATACATAATTGCAGTAATAAATTGATAACTGGCCGGCTTCGGGTGTCTACTGAATATTTCATCTATATTATTGTATGCTCCATATAACGTTCTATTTGTGCAATTGTATTTACATGTACTCTTTGCAATCATTTGAGTTGAATTTATAAGCGAATCAAGCACCAGCAGGTGGAGGCAAGATGAGTTCATGCAGCCATCCACACAACTGCATCCTGACGTCGTGAACGTCTTCTTGTAAGTTATGGAGGCCAAGTACCTTTTTATTTTTAAATTTACAATTTAATAGCTGCCCACAAATCATTAGTAAATACTGTCTACATTTCTACCGAATTGACTATTAGGCAAGAGAACCTACGCTTTCACAGTAAAACCTCGCCGGTATCCCACTGAAGCTAGCTGTGTGCACTTTTGGCTGTGTTACCTGGCGTAAATAAATTGGTTTGTTTCTATCATTAGCTTTGGGGGTTTAACTTGGAAACTTTGCCCATTCTTCCTACTTCGTATGTTGGCCGGGGTTGTTTTATTGGCAATCCTCTTTGGGAATTTAGATCCAGAGGCTTTTGATGGTTATATATGTGAAACACTAGGTTTCTAAATCCTGAACGGTATGTCGGAAGGTATAGCGTCTGAGAAAAAAATCTTGCCTGAACCATGAGCCGTGAGCTGTCATAGTAATTTTCCCGTTAGTTGTATTTCTTGGGGAAAAGTATGAATACTACTGTCTTTCAGTCTTTGTGCATTTTATATGCATATCTCCATGTTTTTTTGTTTATTCGTAACAGCTATACTTTTCGTTCTGGCCTAATAATTTTGTTCATTATAGGGCTTATTCATACTATCACCTCCAGTACCCCTTCGGAGTTTCTTTTGACTTATTCTTTTGACATTACTTTCGCCGTGATTCCTTCTTTTTTTCCATTTATTTGATTTTCAATGCCAACTTCGTTTATACGCTCAGTATCTTTCCATTAACACATTTTGTTAAAAACGCTTCTTGCTTGGAATTTATAATTTTAGTATGCCTTTTTCCCTTTCCTTACTTTGTAGTTCTTTATCTTTTGGCCAAAGTGTCCCAGAATACCTTTCTTAGCTGATTTTATAAGGTTTCTTACCAATATGCCATTTCTCTTATAATTTTCATAATTGCCCCATCATGTGTTTAAAGGTATTGTATACAACTTTCCTTCAATTATTCTCCTTAGCATAGTATTTCGGCTTAGACCGCGTAGTATTTGTATATGAACACCCAGCATTTTCTGGCTTAATGTGCTTTGCACCTTGTGAAGTCGATCAAAAACCCGCGCGATGGCCATGCTCTTTGGTGGCTCGTGTTGTTTGAGTATCTTGAGAACGAGGATACTTAGGCAGATTTGACCGTTTTGCTGTTTGTGCATCCATATTCACTAACGTTTCGCAAGACCTTGCAGCTTGCATCATCAGAGTGAAAGTCGCACTAAGAACCGAAGGTCGATGTGGAGCTATTTATAGTCTTCTGTGCCAGGCGCGCGGAGTGGCGTAACGCTGGTTGGTCATCCGAGTGCAACGTAATCCGTGGGGCGTTGCCGTATGATCCACAGTGGTTGTATTGCTTTAGATCGTGTATCACAGGGGTCCACGTTTTACTACGCTTAAAGCCATCTTTCCTGTTGATATTATTTGGATGTTTTTCTATTTCTGTGGCTTCACGTATCACTTGCGGGAAGTAATGAGGTATTCTGACAAGTACTTTAGCATGCTCAAATTCTAGAGTGTGCCCATTCGTAAATGTATGCTCAGATACTGCTGATTTTGTGAGGCGTTTGTGTTTGCAATGGCCTTTATGTTCTTGGAGTCTTAGACCAACGGAACAACCAGTCTGTCCAATGTAACTCGAGCCGCAAGAACAAAGAATGCGATATACGCCAGCAGTTTTTAAACTTGGAATCTTGTCTTTTACCGATCTGAAGCTGTTACCCAAAGTTTCCTTGCTCGTGAACACAGTTTTGATGTTGCATCGTTGCAGGACACGTTCTATCTTATCAGTCGAGCCTTTAACGTAAGGCAGAAAAGCTAAGCCTTCCAGAGGTGGAGATTCTTCTTTAGCCTTTTTTGTCATAGTCTTGTCTAGTGCTTTTCGTATGGCGGTAATTGTGTATCCGTTTCTTTGTAAAGAGTCAAACAGATGTAGCTTTTCTCTCTCTAGATTTTCTTCGTCTGAGACACGAACGGCTCTTGTCGTCAGAGTCTGGAGAACTGTTGCTTTTTGCATTGGATGATGGTGTTAGTCAGCATTTAGATATCTGTCCGTGTGTGTTTTCTTTCTATAGACTGCATGTCCTAAACTGCCATCTGATTTACGTTTCACCAGGACGTCTAGAAACGGAATACTGCAATTTTCCTCTACTTCCATTGTGAATTGTATGTTGGGATGTACAGAATTCACGTGTTTTAGAAACAGATACAATGTCTGGCGTCCATGGGACCAGATGGCAAAGGTATCATCTACATATCTCAACCAGCAAGTCGGTTTTAGCTGCGCTTGTTCGAGAGCCTTGGTTTCAAAAGCTCCCATGTAGATAGGACGTCTCTTGCAACGATGCAACATCAAAACTGTGTTCACGAGCAAGGAAACTTTGGGTAACGGCTTCAGATCGGTAAAAGACAAGATTCCAAGTTTAAAAACCGCTGGCGTATGTCGCATTCTTTGTTCTTGCGGCTCGAGTTACATTGGAGAGACTGGTCGTTCCGTTGATCTAAGACTCCAAGAACATAAAGGCGATTGCAAACACAAGCGCATCACAAAATCAGCCGTAGCTGAGCATACATTTACAAATGGGCACACTCTAGAATTTGAGCATGCCAGAGTACTTGTCAGAATACCTCATTACTTCCCGCGAGTGATACGTAAAGCCATAGAAATAGAAAAAAATACCCGAATAATATCAACAGGGAAGATGGCGTTGAGCTTAGTAAAACGTGGACCCCTGTGATACACGATCTAAAGCATTACAACCACTGTGCGTCATACGGCCACGCCCCACGGATTAGGTTGCGCTCGGATGACCAACTAGCGTTACGCCACTCCGCTCGCCTGGCACAGAGGACTATAAATAGCTCCATACCGACCTTTGGTTCTTAGTGCGACTTTCACTCTGATGATGCAAGCTGCAAGGTCTTGCGAAACGTTAGTGAATATGAATGCACAATCAGCAAAACGGCCAAATCTGCCTAAGTATCCTCGTTCTCAAGATACTCAAACAACACGAGCCACCAAAGAGCATGGCCATCGCGCGGGTTTTTGCTCGACTTCACAAGGTGCAAGGTACATTAAACCAAAAAATGCTAGGTGTTCATATACAAATACTACTCGGTCTAAGCCGAAATTCTATGCTAAGGAGAATAATTCGAGTAACCGCGAAAGCCTCAAACAGTACATAACTTTCCTTTACTTCTAAAACTTACTTTTTACTATAATTCGTACATGAGGAAATTATGTTAAGAGTAATACTGCCTTTCCTAAAATATTTTTGGAACTGGACCTCGCCCACATCAAATTATTGAAGGTTTACTTTGTATATCTCCTTTTACAGCTGTATAAGCTAACTATTTATAGTAAATTTTTATAACTACTTTTTAAGGGTTCTTAAAGGTACTTTTCTTTTAGTGTCCATCTTGTCACCTTAAAATGATCAATTGGTGACCATAATACCCAGATTGATTGAAGCTACTGCGTACACAAAGACATGCAAAACAATTATATGATGCACCTTGATTTTTTATTAAATCTAGAATACTTCAGTATAATAACAAAACAAAGTAATTTATATAGTTGATATATAAGATCTTTTTTATTCGTCACAAAAACATACATTTTCTGTCTAGTAAAACAAATAATAATTTGTTTCATGCTTTTGTCTTTTTTACGAAAAAACAGAATTTTATGCTAACAAATTAGTGTAAACTTGTTGCCTTGCAAGTTTCTATCTTCACCTACTTCACAGTACAGTACCTCAAAGTGCCTGCCGTAAAAACTCAAACTATGTTCGCATAAGCCGCCACCCATCAGTATATCCAAGCTTTATGGCTGTTTTAATACTGACCGCGTCAAAGTTCATAAATAAATAATTGAAATATGAATATGAAAAATTGAAGACGGGTAGATATATTTATTAGCAAAAGCATACCAGAAGATGCCAAAAACGATCTATAGAACTGAAAGTTGGTTATGGAGATGTATTCTGCTTATTAGTTTTTGAAAACGTTCAACCCATGTACTTCCGCTGTAAAGTTAAGTGACATACAGCCGTAATGGTTCGACGTAATTGATACAGGTCGTGCTGCTAGTTGGAGATAAAATCGTACATACATGTCGTATGTTATTTTCCCACGCACGAAACAATCTGTTGTTGAACATTAATTTGGGTCAGGCGATAACCAATCGCCAACTCTATGTCGCATTTAATCTACAGTTGGTTGACATGCGACTAATACAATCAAAGAAGAAAGGAATAACAATTCTGGCGTCTGTGTAAAATTCTTTGTCTATATCATTTGACAAATTGTTATTATGATACCCTTCAATACTTACATGGAGCCAAAATTGTGTTTCTAAATGACAGCTGGAGTGAAACCTTCCCGAACTTTACAAATAAAAATAATACAAGAAATTTATGATAACATTCATAATATTACATTTGATTTAACCTTAAAGCTGTAACCTCAACAACATTTCTATAAAAAATCCTGTTGTCGCTATGGCTAACCAAAAAGCTCAGCGAAACAATTCCCCAAATGAAACAATGTCGGTACACTAGTGCAGCGCGCTGAAAGCGTCACTGAACTGCGAACGGAAATATGTTCCAAAACTTATATCACAAGATGCAACTTATTTGACAAAACATACACGCAAATTGACTATAATTAAAGCACACTTTGTTACGATGTTTTAACAAGTTAATTCGCTGGCTATATTTCTCAACTAAAATAAGCAAAAGCAGATACCTGGAGGGCACGTCTAGCTCAAGTCGAAGACGGCGTGCAGTGAATTAAATGAAGGAAACCGGGAGGGCGCCAGCGAATCCAGAGAGACAATCAACCAGGTATCTCAAATGCTAAATCAGACGATTCGCAGACTGAGCTCTTACAATGGGCTAAGAACTATAGCTGCAAAAGAACGGTATACGGCAACATTGAAGGAAACTACATATAGTTCTCAAGTATCACAGTTTAATTATGATCTTTGGCTCGGAGAAGTCGACAAATGACCCAATAGGGTCTACAGCAAGTAATACTTAAATTTTCATGGAAAATGCAGGATACGATCGGAGGAAAAGCCTCTCAATAATTTACAGTTACACACTAAAAATACCTGGACGTACACACATTGGCATGGGCCTTTACTTTCGGCTAGTGTCCAAGTTATCGCCTAGCTGGTACAGGTAGTTGAAAATAGATCCGTGGCCTGGGGCAGTTTAATTCATAGGCTCAACATGGCTCGCAAAGGGGGCTTGATGGGTGTCCCTAGTGTTAGGTTGAGATTCACGGAAGCTCTGCTTTTCGACACCAGCGGTTAATAGCCCAGCATAACGATGGGGCCCTGATTAGCCAAGGCGGCCTTAAAGGAGGTCGCCGGAGGAAGAATCCCTCAGCTGCCAAATTCCGGATCGTGGATTGTAGCTCGGCACGTCAAGCTGACAACAAAATTGAACCTTAAGCGAAGCACTAGAATGCCGATAAGGACTTACCCCGTATGGGCGTGCAAGAGGTGCTACCATCAAAAAGAATCCGCCAAAACAGACGCGGCGATTGTAATTCGCCCAAAACTACGTCGTCAAGAGGAGAATCCGCCGAGGGCGTTTATTTTCCAAACATAACTAAATTAACCTCTTGAACGACTTCGAAGATGGTAGCGGCTACGAACGGCACCAAATTTCCAACAGCTAAGGCCCCAGAATAACGCTCGTAACCCGGAAACTCGCCAAAGAAACAAAAACTTATCGGGGAACGGAACCATGTCCCTATCAGCGAACAAAAGTTCCCAACTCAGGAGCGCGCGGAATTTGAATCTACCCACAGAGTTACAATTCGGAGAGCGCTTCCCATGAAGTTACAAAAAAAAGCAGAGTGAAGCGATAAATCTAACGAAAGCGCCATTTTAACGTAACAACTTTCATAAATATAAAGAACAATAAGCTGATGAAACATGAAAAGTGGTAGTTCGGAAATATCTACATGCATTGAGCGGCAAATTTTTAAAGACATTTCCGGATGCCGGAGGATTGGGAGACGATAGATTGATGTACAGGGCACTGATACCGCTGCTCCTTTGAACGTATCCGACCACTGGTCGATGTAAATTGGCCTAACTAGCACGATATGTATTGGCTAGTGGTTATTTTCACGGAACAAAATAACACTCTGTAACGCACATCAACTCAACGCGAGAAGAAATTCGACGAGACGAATCGTGCGGTTTCCTATGACGTGTTCATTTAAAAGTTAGTGGCGAGGGGATTCACAAACGATGTTAACACTGCCTAAAGCCTAAACCAATTCTTTTCTACTTTCCTGTCTGGTACTGATACTTTAGTTTCTTCTATAACGTTTCTTCTCTCCATACGCAGGTTTTTGATTCACTCTTTCTCGTAATAATTCATCTTGTCCTTTTCTTGTTAGTTTTAGTTTTAGTTAAAAGTACGATTCAAGACTCGCATATCTATTTACCCATTTTCTCTTTGCATATATCTTCCTGTTTAGTGTGCAGCAAATCTTTGTACTTTTATTTGTTCTGTCGGCTACGTCTAAATCGATCTTTCTGCCTTCTGGCAGTGTAACTAATACTACACAGATATACTTATGCTGTCATTACTTCTAGTTTCTGCTTTTTGAAGTCTATTGTCCTCTTTCTGTCTTGCTCTTGCTTATTGATTATCATTGTTTTATATTTATGTATATCCAATTTCATTTTCTTCAAAACAGAAATTGAGCATCTTTCATGTTTATCTTTTTCTGAACATTTTATAGCGGGTTTATTGTTCCTCAATGTTACGGAAATCAAAACATTCCAAACTTCGAGGATCAAATAAAATACCTTTCCAGCTCAATTAGTTTCCGCGTGATTGTCTGTTTCCAATGCTGGTGTTGATTGAGTTCCAACCTCTGAATCCTAAAGTTAAATTAAGCAAACACGTAATTGTAGGATATCGTAACCGGATTCATTGTGCGTGGGACAAATTTCGAGGTAATATGGAGAACACTGACTGAGCGCCCTAGTTAATCATGGCAGTAATTTGTCAAACTTGCATAAATTATAAGTTGGCGCAGTATGTGGAGTTCGCCCTCAGCCCCAACAAAGCGACATTCATATTGTAACTGAGTTCCATATTTCAATAATGCTGTTACGCGGGCTCGTTCACATTCCTGGCCTAATTAAGGATGTAAATTTATGACCTTTGCAATCCTCACTTGGTTTCTTTATGCTCGCGGTGGCCATTAATAACCTTTACAAGCAAGTATATCCTTTCGGCTTTCGCTGTCCGATAAGGGCGAAACGGCGTTAAATATTCCTTTTGATCCCTTTTAGGCGCGTGCGATTATGCTAAGCTATTCTAATGGGCTTATTTAAATGGGACATTGATTTTTTTAAATTCGGATTATGATTAAAAACGACAATGAATAGGGAACGGTCGAGCGGCCGGATTTTTCGCAAAAATGCATAAAAGATGAAGCAAAGTATAATTAGCGTCTTAATTAGGGTACCTCGCTCCGAGCCCCAGAGAGGCAGTTCAAATAAAGAGCCTTATGAATCAAAACTGTAACAAGTAGGACCGAACATCCAATCCGCGGACGTCGTGCACTTTTTAAAATATCCAATTAAAATATGCAAATTAGGCGACGCGCAAAAGCCGAACGAACAGGATATTAGAAACAATACGCTTCGTTGGAGTTCTTTTAATTTTAAAATTAAGAATTGAATGGAAATTAAATTGAACCGAGAGCTAAATTGCTCCATGCAGCGGCGTACTTCGGCGAGCAAGTGCCGAGTTAGCAATACGTACCCTTAATTTGGTAAATTTGTGTATTGTTCTACGGGTGCTAGCCTGTAATTAAGGTTTTACATTGATTATTTAAATTTAATTTACTTAAAGCTGAACGTCTGCAGCCTAACAGCGGACACAATCTTGTTATAAATATTGCTACCTCTCCAAGTGGGAATTAATTTCATTAAACCAAATTAGTTTCAAATGACCGAGATCGTACATTATTTCCTTTCTCTATATTGATTTAGTTCTTGCATATTGCACCTTGTAAATTGGTTTTTGCTCTTATAATCTGTGCTACATACCACAACGTAGAGATTTTAGACAAATACGGAGGAGTTGGGTGTAATCCATATTGATACTTTTTTTTCTGATAATAGGTTACGAAATCTTCCTTTGTAAATTGTATATTGCCCGTAAAGGTTAAAACAGGAATCTGGTACCTTTTCCCGAATGGTTTCTTTTAATGTTAATAGGTATAGCTACTTATGTCAGCCAGTCATTTATTATTAATTAGACGTAAGCATTTTAATTTAGCATAGATGACTATGCGTGAATACGTGATGTGCGCACGTCCTTTAATTTGAGTGTGTTTAACGACTCAGAAATCTTTCGAACATCGCGAGTTTGCGGAGAAAGGTTCATTAGCCAGCGGCCCTTGCCCGAAGGAACATGTGGGTGAGCGGCTCCTCAACCCTTACCCAAAATCGCCGAGTAGACGAAGTAAGTAGAAGCATCTTAAGAGGCCTTACAATGTCGAAGTTGTATGTAGCAACTCGTATTTGCTTATCCGACAAACAACATATTTATTGTGCAGCGGGTGAGTATACAAATTGCGAAGCAGCCACGTCAATTGTTGATGTCGTAGCGTCAGCCGTCATTGCGCCAGAGAAGTAACAGCCAGTGATTCTCCCGCATAGTGTGTAGGAATAGATCCACGAGTCGCACTATTTAATGTTTGGTGATGCAATCCAAGGTGAGCTCAATTGGTGGGTACACAGCTTTTCTCAAGGCCCGGTAACTTAATAGCTACAGGAAGTGTTTGTAATTTTAGCAATAAGCAGCCGTTACAGTTATGTGATAATCGTACTAAAATAAATGGGCTTACGTATATGAATTTTGTCTGGTTGTCATGCATATAATTGCGTATAAAGCCTGCGCGCTTTTAAAGACAGTTATATCGACATTACTTTGATATCGTTTTATCTATGTTTAAATGTACATGAGAGTAGCCTCAAGCTATACCTACTATATGTCGGTTGTACATTTTTATTTTAGTTTGTGGTTAGGAAAGGCCAACCATTCTAGGTTTTAATTCCCTTCTCTTTGGTTTTTCTTAACTTTTGATGTATTTTAAAATCAATACATTTCCGTTAGCAAATTGGCTGTTCTTGTGTATATTGTTTAAGGTCAGCTTCAGTCCGAGAATACCACAGGGCAAACCAGCTTTCTAGTTTTGACGAATAGTGATCTTTCGTAGACACGATTGGAGCATTTAAAACAGGGTGATGCATTCGGAGCTAGCATATTGCCATTAATATCAATTTCAACATACTAATATTGGCTGACGATATGTAACACATAAATATATCTAACAATATACAATTAAGTTGTCGAAACTATATAAAATGTGGAAAATTACTAATTTCCTTTACTTTATACCCTTATTTTAAATTTGAAGTTGAAATCACGGAAATATTAACTGCAGAAGTTACGATGCATTTGGAAGCGAAAACTGTATATTAAATGTTATTGTTTACGTTCATTTAGTAAAATTTAGATTATAAAAAAAATCAAAGTAATCAAAGCACATCTGATTTCATTTAGCAAAAGAATTATGCTCAATCAAAAATTTGGACTTTTCAATGCTTCCGTTCAGAACAACATTACAATTTCTCGAAAAAAAAAGAAAGAATTTCCGGCAAAATAAAAGGTTGCTAACAATACACACTATTCGCTCATTTTGTGCGATCTGTTAAATTCGTTATCGCACGTTCAAATACTTGTAAATACTAAACTATGGCTAGTAGATGCTCTATAACAAACAAATAAACTAGCTTCATTACAATAATTATAGCATAAAACGTTACTTACCTTCTATTTAGATTTTTCGGAGGTATTTTAATTATACACAGAAATGGTCGAAAAACATTATTTTGGGGACCTACAGATAAATTAATGATAATTTTAGAAAATTTTAATAAATGGTATTGTTACACTTTCATATTCAAAATGTATCCAAAAGTCAATTCGAAAGAGAAGGTATTCAGTAATGTCAGGCTCCAGTGAGTAGGAACTTTCGCTTAAAGAGGAAGTTGGCGTCGCCCAATTCAGAAAAAGACGGCCAACAACGTCGGGATGAGGTTGAAATCTAGATGCCTGCATGAACGTACCCGGCCTTTATCTGTTGCTGCTTAATTCACTACAGATAAACACAATGGTGTAATTTCAACGTTATACTTAGCAATAATATTTGTAATACATGTAAAATAATCAGTGGAGGGCTGAAGCTAGCTCCTTATAAATTTATTACTGCAATAAGAGAAAAATGCCCTAGCTGTAACGTCACGGGCTACATACTGCGATTGATCTTATTATGGTGATCACAATTCAACCGACGAGACGTATACGAGGGCCACTAGATTTCCGCAAAACATACATAAGATAACAAACTATGAGGGATTTTAAGTTCATTGTTTTTCAAAATATTCGACTTTACATTGTATGCATTTATTCATTCTAATGAACCAGTCCTCAAATACCCGTGTACATTGTTCTGCCTCATCGGGAGAGTTAAACCGTTGTCCACAGAATTTATACTTGATTGTGGAGAATAAACAGAAATCACACGGTGCTATAAGGTAGGTGACCCAGTAGTTCCACATTTACAGAGGCCAAAATGCCATTGTTTGAGCAGTTGTGTGTAATGATGCACTACCATGGTGTAGGATTAGGCCGATTAGGACGTTGTGTACGTATTTTTTCTACGACTGCTGGTAAACAAATGGTGGCATACCACTCATCGTTTACTGTGCGACGATCTTCCAAAGGAACTGTTACAAGATGGCCTGATCGGCTAAAGAACGAAACAACCATCTTCTTACCTGCACTGCGAGATCGCAAATATTTTGTTGGCTTTGCTTCACCTTGGAAGATCCAATGTGCCGATTTTCGTTTCGTTTCCGGTTCATAACAATGTTTTGACTGACCGCTTGCAAACCTCTTAAGCATTTTATTGCACCAATCCACACGTGCTAGTTTTTGAGCTTTCTCCAAATTATGTGGCACCTAACTCGTGCATAACTTTCTGGCACCTAAATGTTGGTGAAGAATTGTGTTGATTGAGATGCTTAAGGGTGCCTCAATTTCAGCATAGGTGATTCGCCGGTCTTTTTCTCGAGGCGGCGTACAGCGTCAACGTTTTCATCAGTAACCGCAGATTTTGGACGACCTTCACGGACTTCGTCATTAAGAAAATTTTGACCATGGCGGAATTCCTCAAACCACTTGCAAACGATACGGTCTGATGGTGCTTCATCCTCAAAAGCATTGCGAAGTCGTTCGATGCACTGTTTTGGAGTGAGAGACGATTTAAAATGGTAAAAAATCATCGCACGATAATCTCTTCGACTTCCATTTTTCATACAACAGTTAAAAACTTATCACATACGAACCGTGAACAATTTTCTCAATCTGGAACTTCAGTTGTCTACTGAAATGTTGTTGTTTCATGGCACTCTTATAAAAAATTGTGAAATCAATTTCTAAGCCTACTTTGCGGAAATTTATGTAGTGACCCTCGTACACTATGTTAATAGCCTCTCCTTATGGGAAAGCAATTTAAAACGGAAGTGCTAGAGAGCAAACACTCGCGTAAAAACGCACGTACAACAGTATCAGTTTCAACTCTAAATACGAGGCAAATGTAAAAGGTAGATAACATGCACAAAGGAAATCACATGCAAACACAATACAGAAAGGAACTAATTAGAATGTCATGCACTTGTAAAATACCGACATAAAACGTCAAGTGGCGAAGTACTAAGACCTTCACCTACCAAAGGTTTACCTTGGTGCACCAGAAAGGCTATCACCAGATCTAAAGATTGAGCTAGCTCATAACGGATGTCGATTGGACGGCAGAGACGCTGGAGCCTGGCGATGAAGGTAGACCTACGAAAATGGCAATTTAGCGGAGTCGAAGAAATCCCAAGGCGACGAATTGAAACTTTAAGCAAATGCGAGAATCGAGTCCATAATTGGAGTCCAATGGGACTTGATTAGCGACAACGGCTACCTGCGACGGGTACAACCGGATTAAAAGTTGTGAACAACCAACGAAACGCAGAAGAGTCTCCACAACAGAGTAAAGTAACCCCCTATCGCGTGGCATAAATCTACATAATCGGGATTCATTTACTAGAAAACGTCCCGCCTCTTTGCCTATTCGTAGCGAGCAGCCTTTCAGCCCTAGATGGTAGTCACGACTGAATACTGTTAACAGCCACTACGGTAATCGGAGCTAGAATATCGCACCTACCATTGATCAAGAGCGCGAAAACGGCGCGGCAACGCAACAATTTAAAATAACATAACATCATTTGATTTACAGGGAAACTAAAACCAAAATTTAATTGTCAACCTAAAGAAAAAAAACGTTATTTTAGAAGGTTCTTCGATATTTATTCAATCATGATGTAACATGAACTACAATATATTGTCATGGTCTTTAGTACAGGGTTTAAAATAAGATTAATAAGGTTAAAAGAATACAGTATTAAAAATTACAAAGCTGAATTTAAAAATTAAAAGGGTATCAAAATTATTAAAATGTATTTGGTTAAACAGAAATAGAATTTAAAATGCAATTGAATGAAGCTACATAAGAAACAGTGGGATTTTAAAATAATTTAATTATTATCTCAGATGAAGTGCGGTAATTAATGGCAAATACTTATTCAAGAAGTACCATTCAACATAGTGGGTGTTAAATAAATATAATAAAGTTTCTATAGTGTGTTGTAATATGAAATATATGCTAAACTAAATCACTAAGGAGATATTTATTTATCAGTATGAAAAAATAATTTGATACAAAAACATGTAATACAATTTGTAAGCGGTTAACATTAAAAAAAACCCTTTATGAAGGTTTAAAAGCTGTGTGGAATATAAGGCGTTATGAATTAAACTAAAATTGGCGTGGTTTAAATAAAAAACTTCAAAGGATTAAAAGATGTGAAGAAGAAAATGATTAAAATAAATGGATCTGGTGAGAATGCCTAAGTAATACAGTTATAATCCGCAAAAGCAAATTTCTAGAAGGGGATGCTGAACTGAGTTTATTGTCAAATTACATTACAACATATGAATTGGATAGCAGGGAATGGTTTTTACTGGAAGTGGTTTACATCGAGATTGTTAGCATAGTGAGCGTTTTATGGGGTGAGTAGGAGGTTTTTATCTAAAGGAGTTCTAATTCGACAAGCTTGTCACTGAAGTGACATCTTATAACCTTCATCTAGTCAAGGTTCGTGATACTAAGTCGTCGGAGGCTTGAGGATTTTGGTAGGACGACGTGGATGGTGTTTCCTGCTGACAGTACTACTGGAGAAAGTTGGTAGGTGCCTCGTCGTGTTTTGGCCAGGATGTCTTTGTGGATCCAGGTTTTTTGGCGGAGTTTGGATTGGGATTTGTTTGGACATTGGGAGATCTTTGTGAGATTGCTGGATGCATTTGATTTGGTAAAGCAGAGTATCAAGTCCATGAACGGGTGACAGAATACAGGTATTTAAAAAACTGAAAGAAAAAGATAGAAAGAGTGAGGTAATTTTAAAAAGGGAAGTACTGCCTATTTGGTAATTTGTTGAGTGACAAGTAAATGTAACGAGAAAGTATTTGTAATTGAAAGTGACAGGTGACAGACGTTTAAGTTGTCATGAAATAAGAGAATCGAATTTGAGGAATAGAAGCAGTCTAGATTATGAGCTAATCCTACCTGTGTTTCAGTAGGAGTAAAAGGTTTCTACCGGAGTTAGTAATTTAATAATCTTGATCATCCATAATATAAGAGAATTGATTGAAAATAAAATAAAGTATAGTAAAAGCCAATTATAACATTAAATAGGCGTTACAACGTGGAGTCACTATAATATACAGTTATTTCGAAGGCTTTTATGGTCATTGCATTATGTAACGAATGCATTTCGGATTGAAACGTGTCATTGTTGAGAAATAAAAACTCAACCTTTCGTCCACTTTCATCAAGTGCCTCATCAGGTGTGGGAAACGGGCCGGTAACTCAACATCTGACCTATACCAAAGGCAAAACTCTTCAATGAATTAAAAAGAATACGAAATTTACAGTCAGGACTGCGGTTATACACTGCACGGAACACCATCTGAAAACACATTCAGTAAATTTATTAAGTGAGTATCAAAGTTTGAGTGAAATAACTGTGATCAATAAAGTAGCAAACGACTTCAGGGATTGGACCGTGTCATGACTGAGGTCGAAGAACTCAACGTTTTGCCTACTTTCGTAAGGGGCTTCGTCAGGAGGAAAAAGCAAAAGAGCACGGTAACTCAACGTGTTAACCAAGCCAGAGGCGAAACTCTTTGCAAGGGAAGGGATAGAAGAGCACGGTAACTCAACGTGTGAACTACGTCAGAGGCGTGGTTAACATGTTGAGTTGCCGTGCTCTTTTGCTTTTTCCTCCTGATGAAGCCCCTTACGTTGAGTTCTTCGATCTCAATCATGACACGGTCCAATCCCGAAAGTCGTTTGTTACTTAATGACAATGGCCGTGAAAGTCTCAGAAATGTGATCAATAAATATCGAATATCTAGGTACTAGAGGTTGCAGTTTCAAAAAGTAAAATGCTCTAAATTTCGTTATCTGTATATTTTAAGTTAAGTCTCAACTTTTTCCATATTATCACAATGAGTTTTCAGCAAAAAGTTTAATATACGTATCATTTCCCACCGAACTTCAAAACTGAATAGAAGCAATCTTTAACTACATGAAAGGAATGACATCTATATTTTTGCAAAACAAAGATACAGATAAAGAAAATACTTCAACTAAATCTTATCCACAATCTCAGAGCGCCTTAACTTCGTTATAATTAGGGCACGAAGACTTCGAATAACGCGTGACTACGTTATATGTAATGACGTCGTAAACTAGCGAATCCAGCAATAAAAATACGATGCTCTGTGCATCAACAAGTTGAGCAAAATAATATTATTCGCATCACGCGCAGGCAACATTAAAGACATTTAATTATTTTTTTTTAATGCGAGCAGTTACTTTTAAGTCAGAAGAATTTTGTACGTTTTAACAGTCCCGCAATTTACCTGTTCTTAATCTTTCAGCCAACTTGAAACATCAACTTCTAGGAACAGCTACAATATACTGCGATTTTTTTTACACTAACTAACCATATGCTGTTGTTAGTTTAGTTTTATATGGGCGTTTCGTATGCAGTAAGTAGTTGTAGAAAAATATATCGGATATCCAAAATATCCACGTGGGAAGGCTCTACAGGACTTTAAAATGTTTAATGTCAGGGTTCTTATCAGATAAAAATCTCAAAAATCTTAATAGCATCAACAAAGAATAACAATGCTAACCTGATTCTTTCTCTCAGGCAACTGTCAGATAAATAAATTTTTAACCAACACCAAAAACGTTGCAATAATTCATTTCAAATAAATTAAACGCACAAATTGGGGCAAAACCCAATATAATTTTAATTTCAGTTCAGGTAGAACAACACAATATGGAAATAATTGCCTGTAAATAGACAAATAAAAATGAATGTTAATGTATAATCGACACAAATAGACTAATATGATTAATGTTCAATCTATTAAGACTTACAGAAATGAACTCACCTTTCTGAGTTATAATCAAGTTATTTGTTTAACCACTTCCACAAAATATTTCTGTCCCCATGGATACTTGTAGCATGCAGGTAAACAAGAAAATGCATTATTTTGAATAGACAATTTTGAATTTTTAATTATTAAACTAAAACCTACCAGGTCTCTATTATAGTCGTTTTGACTTTGACTTTTTCTTGTTTTTGTTCTATTCTGTACAGAATCTAAAAATTATTCGCACTCACGTAAACTTTGGGGCGTTTTATCACATTTTCGGGATATGGACGCTTACAAAATCGCTGAATGTGGTACTGCAGCCAAATTCAGTTGTATTACGTTGCTCGACCGTGATTTGTTTTTTTGCGGTTTTGTGAAGTGGTAATGTGCTGCACGGCTTGAAGGACGCTAAGCTAGTTTTGGACTTTTAAAATTGGTTAATTGCGTTTGTATTGGCTACACAGCCTGTAGGACTAATGTTCGACGATTTGTACTAGCTACTTTTACAATATACGATTATGCCAAAAATATCGCTTTAGAAGTAGAGTTGATATTTTACTAACACTCTCTTTCAACGGTTATTGTCAGAAAGAAAACAGTTGATTGGAGATTGCCATGGTGGCCAACAAATTCTAAGTAATGCGTGATCTGTTTGATCAACATTTCAATTGTCAGGGTAAACGTCAAATTTTCCACATTTTAGGTTAGAACTGTTTTTGCGAGCAAAACTACTTCTGGAGTCCCACTAGCGGTTTTAAGAGCTAGCTACAGCTTTAATTCGATCGGAAAATCGCAGAGTTGTTCGACTTGCCTTTTCAACAAATTTAGGACTGACTCCCTTGCAACCTTGGTATTGTCTTATTCAGAATACAACACATCTAAATGAATAGTTGCTTTGCGTTGAACTACAACTTCAATGCTGTGAAGCGATTCACCTGTTAAATCTCATCGTCACACTAATTTGCCTAAGTAAACTATTATTAAGAACGATTCTGACCGTATGAGTTAGATAATTACTTGCTTCAGACACTTTTATTTGTTAAGATGCCAAATACTGTTGAGTAAGCTTTTATCTTGATCACTTATTTTATTATAATTTTACTTAGTACATAAGCTACTTATATTTAAGTCGTTCGACCATTGTGAGAAATTGTAACATACTAGTATATATTATCAATGGGAGAACTGTAATGTCTTTAAAATAAACAGCTGCCGAAGACCTGCAAGTGGAAGTTTGATCTAGTTGTTTTAAAGAAATCTATTTAAAGTAACATAACCGTATTAAATGAAGCGGTTTTATAAAATCAGGTTTCTGTAATATAATATCCTTAATAAAATTGTAGGTGAAGCTTTTTTAAGGAGTTAATTAATTATTCCCCGGAGAATTTCAAACAAAGTTGTGATTAAATTTGCATTTTCCATCAAATTACTCTTAAACCAGCATACGGTTTTGACGCGTGTGCAGAGCGCAGAAATGAAATTACGTTTTGTTGTAAAAAATTCGAATTGTTGGCCAATAAGGACTGTAAGCGAATTTATAAATTCACCTAAAATTTCCAAAAAGTTAGTTTACTGCAAAATGGACAACATTTCCTTACTTACATTTTTTAGTTCTTCTTTCGCATTTTAATAACCCTTTGCATTTCTAAATACAAAATAAATTTTTTTAATTGCAACTACTGTATTGCTGCTATGCTAATTTTTTTTCAAAGATTTTCTTATTTTAAAATGGTATATATAAACATTAGCAAATACAAGCAAGTTCAAGTGCTCTGATACTGCATAATAATATCTTGCTTAAATACAAGCAAACCGAATAATGTTCCTATTGAACTTTCCAGCTTACCGTAAACTATTATGTAGGAAACTACCTCACCAATGCAAAAGGAGAAACGATATGGCGTGGTAGACTGGAATGTAAAAATTCCGTTTAAGGTTGAAGCTATGCAGAAACTGAAAGGGAAATAGTCGAAATAGAAGGTGTAAATAAGAGCGTTACAAGATGTATGCTGGAAAAGAAAATACAACAGACCTGCATAACGTCATGCTGTTTCATTATGGAAACACAGGTAGCAATGCACTTCAGACAGGCTTCTTAGTCAAAAAGAAAATAAAACATAGCCACAGCCCATAAATCCGTAATTGAAGTAATATATTATGCTGGCTGCTCTTAGTTATAAATTGAATTATATCTTTGAATATCAAAATTATTTAATTATTAAAATTGATAACGCCTTGAGACTCTTTCAGGGTGGTTTGATTATCTAGTTGCTTGTTAATTAAATTGAATTGAATTTGAATTGTGTAATGACATTAAATGTTACCTTTCATTTCAAACAATGTTTTGTTAATAATCTCAATCAAATATGACAAATGTTCAATCTATTTATATCTTATTGACTCAATATTATACGGTAAGTACTTGATTATATTTAGTTGCACTTTTTAAATTGTCTTTTATTTACTATAGCGTCGATAGGACAAAACTACAACCCACCTTGAACTGCTTTCACTCTGTCTCTTCCAATATCACCTCCAAGACAGCACTCCTTCTGATGTGAACAGCCCGGATCCCTATTTAGTCCTGATGTGATGCATTGATTACTGACAACAGCTGTCAACTTGTCAAACCCTTGGCTGCTAGCAGGAAAGATCCCATTCTAGTTCACTAGTGTCACTACTACCTTCCAGAGACTCCCTCCTTCCGACAGCTTCACGGCAAGTTTGTTATCACAGATGAACCCTAATTAATACCATTCTTCCTTAGATCCAACTTCAGCAACCTCTGTCGTCAGTAACCAACAGAATAGCTCGTATCCAGAAGTCCCTCTGCTATCTTCCGCCAACAGATCCGCGTGTCCTCAGCACACTCTCAACAAACCCAGCATTTGACAATTCTTAAACCAATGTAATTTCCTATCAATTGTATTATACACAATAAACTAGTTCCATTCAAATCTTATTTTCTTCTTGCTTCTTCTGCTTGCTTCTATCTAGTTTTACGACCTTCCAATTTTCTTCAATAACTGTTACTTCGTTAATAATAATCTTCTTTATAAATATTTCTGTTAATTTTCAAGTCGTAGATTTTGCTAAACCCTTTTTAAATGTTTTCACACACTAACATATTAAAAGATAGGGTAATTTCTATGTCTTTATTCAGACCGAAAAATTATATCAAAAGGTACATTCTATTTTTCTATGAGTTGTTATTCTAATAATCGTAACAAAATCTGCTTAACTACTATGTTCTAATTATTCCTGCCATCTATAAGTTAAATTTATTTGAGGCTTACCTACTTTACCATATTATTTTAATAGAAATGACATTTGTCATGTATGATATGAGCATGTATTTACTTTATAATTTTCAAAACCTTTACATAATACGCAAATGTTATCCCTTTCATCTTAAATTGCCACAAATTCGAATTCTTCTAATGAATTTCATTCAAACAGCCAATTCTTTTTAATATTTTCTAAATTGATTGTATTGATTACCCAAATTCTATGTTTACATTTAATCTTCAACCAAAACTGCTTTTAATGTACCATAACAATATACTGTTAAAATGAATACATCTTACATCACCCCAATTTAAGAGAAAGAATAATTAGCAGATGATATGTTCTATGGACAACTACAAAATGCTACAAAGAGTCACCAACGCATGATATTAAAGTTCTGGTAAGTGATTTAAGTGACAAATAGTGACGTAGCCTGGGCAGGGGCTCGAGAAGTTAAAGCTCCCGCAATCTCTGAAATCTGAAACAAATATTATAAAATCATCCCTCACTCCTCTAGAATGAAAATTGACAATTCAGCTGTGTGTAGACTACAGTTACATCAATGTAAATTCGTACACTTTTCATTCCAACAGTGTATATTTGGTTCAATATTTGCTTCAAACGTTTTTTCTTATTTGCGTTTGTTATTTGTTTCACGTTTAATATTTTCTAAATGAAGCTTTGAAGTGTCATATTTTTGTTTTAGGAAATCACATTATTATTTCAGAAACATCTGAGAATTTCAACATACATTTTATTGGGGCTTTCTATATTTAATCTGAAATTAATAAAATCTCTTTCCCTTTGCATTCTCAGGTGGCGGAAACTGCGTCAAAATTGACCTAGCATCGATTTTTTATTAAATAATTATTTTAGGCGATCATTACAGAAATGGCGATTATATAGCCCCTTTTGCCGTCGTAAATTTTTACTTTTCGGTACACATCTGTCAAATGTTACTTTTTTGTACACATTAGTCAAACTCTACTTTTTTGGAACTGATCTGTCAGAAACTACTTCATGAACACTTTTTACCTACCTATATAGGCAGGGTCGCAACACTTGCAGCTTCCAGAATTTCACCGGGGGTGTCTGAACTATCGCTATCACCTATTTTAAAAGGCTCAAAACACACGCGATGAAACTTAATATTAAATTTGACAAGAGATGCTTTTATTTTTAGTTGTTTAAATGCTTTTGTTTTTAGTTCTCGAAGGTAACTATGTTTTTCAAGAAAATGTTCATAAAAAAATAATTTTCTGACCAAATGTTTGAATTCTTTTGTGATGATCGCCTAAAAAATGTTGAGTGCACCTCGGCCAAAAGATCACTTTTACGGCCTTGATACACAATATACTATTTTAGCCATTTCTCTGTTTTACTGAACCTTTAGGTTATTCCCAATTATGCATTTGTCTAATGAATGGCTGAAGTTAAATATGTAATTTATGCCTATGGTCAGTTTTATATTATTGTGTCCCTTCTAACCCGGTGGCTGCCCCGTATTTTTTTAAAGTAGTCTAACTCATGTCTTAACCTATATTTAAGAAGCATTGTTTTAGGAATCTGTATCAGTAGGTAATATAACAAGGGCGAGACATACTTACCGAGAACGCCAAGGGCAACCAGCACTATTACTCTTGGTACAAGCAAAATTATCGGCAAGTTTTTCGCCCACGTTTTTATTCTGAATATTATTACACAACTCGTACACTATTATTTTTTTATTAATAGACTCCACTCCACACCACCAGGTCAAAATTAACCCATCTCCGCTGTTTAGAAACCAAACATGGTTTAAGACTATTATATTTAATTTTATGGGCTAGATTTCGTAAACAAAGGTTGCACGTTGCATTACAAGCAGTCAGCACTCTTGGGTGACTTAGTTAATAAACTACCATTATTCTGAATATATGAAAGGTAACTCGCCAGTAGAAATGCTGTTTGAACTAGAACAATGTAAAGTTTCCGAACAATGTGTGCGTGTGTGTGTGTGTGTGTGTATGTATAGGAAATCACTGGTCTATAAACTAATGCCGTTAGATATTTTTCTGTGTTCACGAACCTCTGCTGAACGGGTCCAAGTCTTTACTACCCTCCCTATGTGAGACTGAATATGGTCGTTGGAATTGCATCCCTTTATATTCCTGAATTCTCAAGAATTATTCTGTAACTTTCTAAATTAACACATACAGTCCACTATAAGCTTCAACCTAAACATCCGCCGTCTGCCTTATAAAATAATTCCCGCCAGGCGAGGGTTAATATAGGCTAGATGTAATGTGTGTTGCATACTCACCTGCTTAAAGCTGTGTACATTTAAGTTGGGCACACTGTATCTACGCCATCCCTAGGAAAGTTAGTTCATAATAGTTTTTTTTCTATGTCTAAAATGTTAACATCAGTAAAATAAAATTGTTTTTAAAGCTGTGTTTGCTTAAGGCAGTCTAACATTTTATTCTTTACTAATGTTTTTATTATTATGAATTTTGTTA
Organism: Agriotes lineatus; assembly: GCA_940337035.1. NCBI lineage: Eukaryota > Metazoa > Arthropoda > Insecta > Coleoptera > Elateridae > Agriotes > Agriotes lineatus. Next base: position 99,127,658 of record OW679200.1, on the reverse strand, counting down.
TGAAGAAATTACATTGTTTGGTATATTTTCTTTAAATATTAAATTATTCGGTATTCAAACGAGTCGGGTTAAGAATTTTAGATTGAGAAGCAACGTTTTTATAAGCTGGATAATTTTGACAGCAGCAGTAATTTTTGAAATTAACACGTTATGGGCACCCTAAAAGTTACATAAACGAATTTTTTTAATACCCTTTTCTTATTTGCAATCTGTACTTTTTCATTCAGAAAATTATGTGATAAATTATACGACATGTCGAAGAGTGCCCAATAGACATTTTTATATAGTAAGTAGCTTTTCTAGACCTGGAGTGACGTAAGGTTAACATACTGTACTTAAAAATAAACCTTCCGAATAGCCGCGTTTGTCGCGTACCAGTGTGCGTTTACAATCTTACGTAGCATTTTTGACTGGAAGCGTTCAATTATCTCTATATTTGAGTTCATGGGCGTAGCCAGGATTCCAGTTAGAGGAAGGCATAAATTTAATTACGCAATCAACTATTATTATTATTATTATTATTATTATAGTTTTATTTAATTTTTTACAAATTATAAAAATTATAAGTTGGAATAGCATCAGTACCCGCAAATCTGCTGCAGATCGCAGCTTCTTTATTTGAAATGCAGAATGTGAATTGCAATCATGATTATAAATCAACTGCCTTTTGATCTTTATAAATGTTTAGAGGTGGGCAGTTGTCCACCCCTGCTCCTCCCTGGCTACGCCCATGTTGGAAGCGGTACCCGAGAGCTGTATTCCATAGCACCATATCGGTTTAATTATGGCTTTATAAGCAAGAAGCTTGTTGTTAATGATCAGTGTTGAGTTTCGACCAAGTAGCCAGTACATTTTGGTGATGTCATACCAAGTTGTTTCCTTTTCGCGAATAAAGCTGTCGCTTACAAACTCTCTGCTCACTGAAAGTCGGCCCCTTGCCTCGAATCCCTGCGCTAAAAAGTTTGACAAGACGTATCGGTCACCCCCTGCAGTGGCGGCGTCAATTATTAAAAGGATTTAAGAGAATTAAAATGTATGATATTTTCCATCTCAAGCAGAAAAGGGAAATACTTTAGCATGCCTCTTCCTTGGCGCGATGAGGTACTTTTGTTAATTAACAGATTCTTGGCAAATGTCTTTTAAAAATTAGATCCTATAAAACAGACAACCGTTTAATATCACCCTGTGTAGGATTGATACGTAAAGGATGTAGAATTTTCATTTGACTCTCTTCTATTCAAAAAAGTATTGCCTTTCGGAAAGTGAATTACTAAGTGTGACTAAATATATTGAATAGCTAACTCAGGTTGAGATTATATAGCATGTAAAAATAATGAACATATTAAGGTTAATATTGCGTATTAACATCATTAACATTTTATGCTTTAGAATTTGCCAATGGCTATCATTCTGAATTGCTATTTACATTTATGTGTGCCATTGTGTGGTTGCGAAACATAGTGTCATAATTCCGAAGTTACAGTCATTCGTAAATAGATGTCCCAAATACATTTGGATAATTTGGTTGTCAGAAAGAATATTGAACGCACAGCTTTGAAGAAAGACTGAATAGCAAGAGATGAACATGGAAATTTAAAGACGAAGGTATGGTTGGTTAGGGCATACACTCAGGTAAAAAAGAAAAAAACCATGCCGTGCAGTGCTGCAAAAGAATCCCCAAGGACAAAAATATAGTGCAAGGATCAAGCAAGTAAAAGAACATGGTGGACCTAACAGAGAAAAACATTGAACCTCGTTTTGTTTTCGAAAACTTAATGACAGCCCAAGAAAAAAGTATATTAGGACTATACAATTCCTACCCAAATACTGGTACACAACAGAGGCTATCAAACTAAAACACGAAGTATCCACACCCCAAAAGCACTACTGCAAATGTTTTACCTTTCATCTGCACTCTTCAAAATTTGATTCCAATTTGCTCTTAGACAATGTACAAGATAATGCTATAGTATGGACGTAGAAATTAACGATTCCTTCTTGTATGTATGTATGTATAGGCTTCTTAACCCAATGAGGGTTGTGGGCTTATCCTTTCTGGATGTCATGAAATCCATTTTCGCAGGTGGATTAGTCCTCATATGATGTGTAGGTTTTTGTGGAAAACGTCCACTGAGACATATAGTAGGCGAGTATATTTACTCGGAAGGTCGTATGAGAAAAGGTGATTACCATTTTTAAGGTAACTCAAGTTTCTCCCATTAAGAGTGGGTTATAATAAAAATAAAACAACATCACCTACATCGCAACCGCAATCAACAGCGGGTTGCAAGCAAGATACGCGTCTGTATGCTGAGAAGGTTCTGTCCTCTTAGCATACCATAAACGGTCTTGTTTTGCAATCAATTCGGATAAACGCTAAAGGGGGGCGCGAAGGTGAAAGCGAACGTTGAAATGGATTCAACGGTTACTTCTAGGCCTGTAGGGCCTTCTTTCACAGAGCAAAAGGAGATCAAATCCCCGTGCACGGTGAGTGCCTGGAAGTGGCTTGAGGTGAAAAACTTCCTAGTAGCAATGAAAAGTGCCAACCCTTTAGCTTTTCGCCTACACGGAGAGGAATGTGTGAATCGGTCCTCGGACTAGTCTTCTTAAAAAAATCTGGTGTGATACCTTCACACAACTTCCTTTTACAGTGATCTTATAGTTAGCCAAAAATTTGATTTTAAATTTTTAAGCATTTGTCAAAGATTTTCAAAATTACTAATTTTACAAAAACGGTACAAAATAGAGCGTTATTTAAAGAAAAAAATTTTGTCTAAAGTTTTAAGCTGAATTCAAAAATGTAATAATATGCCGGGTGTTCTATTTAAAATAGGAATTAATAAAAAAATTGAAAAAACAAACAAAAGAAACCCATTTTAGAAGTATTCAACAGGAAAATCGCCTATCTCACATCAATACACATTAAAAATGTAATAAAAATATAAAGTTTGAAAAAAATCTTTATAGCCGTTTTTGCAAAAATCGAAAAAAACTGAAAAACCCCAAGAGTAAACACCTACTTCCGGAGATGCGATTGTCTGCAAAAGCTTGCTGTCTTACCTACATGGTACACAAAACTTATATATGAAGTTTCAACGGCATACCTCTTTTCGTTTTTGAGATATTTTGTTCACAGGCAGACAGACAGACACACAGACAGACAGGTCAATCAACGAAAACATGTTTTTTCAATTCAGGGGACTCTAAAACGTGAAGATCTGCTGAAAACTCAATTTCGAATTTTTGGGGTGAATCCAATACTTCCTTTATCGTAAAAGAAAGTAAAAATTACTTTCATTTATTTAGTTCTTATTCTTCCGGTTTTAATAAATTATATAATGTGATGTGGCTCTCCCTGCTACTTGTCTCCATTCTTTTCTATTTTTACTCGTTTGTCTCCAATTTACTATCCCACCACATGTGTTTCGGTCTCCTCTGTATCTTTACCCTTTCGGTTTCCATTTTGTTATTTCCCTGATGACTCGACTGTGTTGGCATCGTATAATATGTGCGATCCACTGCAGTTTTTGTGCTTTAACGTATCTTACTATATCTTCTCCTTTTATTTCTTCTTGTAGTTCGAAGTTCATTTTTCTTCTAAGTGTATTGTTCTCCATCTTTACTCGTCCTAGTATTCTTCTTTCAATCTTTCTAAGCTCTTCTTCTTCTGCTGTTTTCAGGTCCCAGGTTTGGATTCCTAACGTTACTATTGACATTATTAGTGTCCTTATTTTCGTTGCTTTTCGTAGCTGGTCGCTATTTAAAAGGGCTTTGTTCCCTTTTTGTATTCTTCCTATAAGTCTTTTATTTTCCTGTTCCGGTCTTATGAGGTTATCAAGTAAATTAGATATATTTACCCCTTCTAATGTGTACTGCTCGACCTGAATGTCCTGCCTTTGTGCTGGATTCTTGCCGTACTTCATATATTTCGTTTATTCGTTAATTTGGAGCGATAGTATTTAGCCTCTTTATCGATGCCTTTGAGTTTCTCTATCAGCTCATTTTTTGTTCTACGGATGATCGTTACATCGTCCACATATGCAATAACTTGGGTATGTTTGCTGATAACTGTCTCTTGTATTTCTACTTTCTGTACGATTTTGTCAATTATCACGTTCAAGAGTATTTGTAATAATCTATCCCCTTGTTTCACACCTGTATCTATTTTAACGAAGTCTGTTGTTATTCTATTTATCGCTACTGCTGCTCTGTCTCCTCCAGGGTCATATTTACTAATCTTACCAGTTTTTTGGAAATATCTGATTCTTCCAGTTCCTGTATCATCTTCTTTCTATTGATAGAGTCGAATACGCTTCTGAAGACGAGGAACGCTACGTGAAGTTAGATGTTATTAGCATGTTATGTAGTGCGTGCGTTGCGTCTTTTCCTGGTCTAAATCGTTGTTGGTAATCTTGGATTATTTTTTCTGTGTATGGTTGTAATCTATTCTTTAGTACGTGTGTAAGCACTTTTCACGACTTATGAAGTAACGTGATTCCCCCTGTAGCTGGTGCAGTTTTTCGCGTCTCCTTTCTTATAAAGTAGAGCTATTTTCCCTCTTTTCCATTCTTTTGACATTGTTTGCTTTTTCCATATCTCGCTTCTTTTCTTGTACAGTTGCGGAATTAAAAATCCGAACGAGTCTTATAAATGATTTTTGCAATTTTTGGATAATGTAATTACTTGCATTTTTTGTTCGACTCTTAAATGAGGCATGCTGTCATGTACGAGTAATTATTTTGACTTTGACTAATTTCACCACGTAACGTGATAATTAAAGTAAAGTAAGATATACATTGAATCATTTTAAGTGTCCCGATGTTTAATTCCGCGACTGTACATCTAATGTGTTGCCTCTCTCTTTCATATTTTAGTAGTATATTTGGTATACCATCGTTCCCGGGAGATTTGTTATTTTTTAGCTTGTACTCCTTGTATCTTCTCTAAAGTTGGTTCGGGTTCTTCTTCTTCTTCAATTTTCGCGATTTGTGGCCTGCCTTCTTTATACTGCGTTTGTTATCATTTTCCATTTCATCAAGTTTTTCGTTCATCCAATGATTTTTCTTTCTTTAAAATACATTTTTTGCGTTGTTTCTATAATACCTATACTGTTCCATGTCTTCTTTCTTCCTGGTTCCCAGCCACGTTTTCCAAATCGTGTTTTCTATTTCTGTTATTTCTCGGCATTCTTGGTCATACCATTCTTTGTCTTTGTTTTCGCCATTTTTGTAGCCTATCGTTTTTCTTACTCCCATTATAATATTGTTTTTAATTTTCTGCTATTTATGCTCCACATCTTCCTCCTCTTGCTATTCCCTGTTGTTGTCTTCGTTCTTCGTTTTGCAGTTTTTTCTACATCCACATTCTTGTTATTTTTATGCTGTTTTTTGTATCCCTTCTATCTTTCATGGTCATTACTACTAAATAGTGGCCCGTGTATTTATTTACTCCACGATAAGTTCTTGCATCATTTACGTATTTCAGATATCTTTTTGCGATTAAGATATGATCAATTTAATTTTCTATGTTACCGTTTTCATGTCTCCAGGTTACTTTGTGGGCCCTTGGGTGTTGAAATCTAGTTGTCGTTGTTTTTAGGTTCATCGCTGCTGCTAGCCCGAACATTCTGTGTCTATTGCCATTTGTAGACTTGTGTTCCGTGTGTCCCCACTTACATTCTTTAGGTATTTTTCCGTGCATACTTGTGCATTGAAATCGCCAGATACGATTGTATTATCATGTGTTGTATTCTCTCAATGACATTTTTCAGTTCTTCGTAAAACCGTTCATTTTCTTCTTCTTCTTCGCTTCGCTCGATTCTTAGTGTCGCTATTCTGACATTTACTGGTGTAAATTGTATTATTCTGTTCCTGGTATCTTTGTTCACTATGAATCCCACCCTTGCTTAATTTTTCCGCTGTCCTTCTTGTATTGTCTAATTTTTGTGGCCGACCAGGTAGCTATAGCGGGACACAGAGAGGACCCCAGCTATATGACTTGATAACTCAACAACGAGTATGAAAGTTACGGATGATACATTACCCAAGACAAGACGGAGTGGCTCGTGTTGGGAAAAGACGATAAAGACTAGGGCAGGGAGGCTAGTTGCATTACTAATTGCAACGAAGTCAAATACCTTGGAGTAATAAACAACCGAATTCCGAAGGTGATACAGAAGTTCGAATCAACCAGTCAAGAAAATAGTATGAAGAAACGAATTTATCTCACTATAGGAGAGGGAATCGCTTGATACATATGCCTCGGGGGATTGGGATGTGAATAAAAAAACAGAATAGGAAATTGCATGCACTAGAAATTGGAGTAATTAGAAAAAGTTGCAGAAGATCGAAACTCCAACATATACCCAACACTGCTATAACAGAAAGAAGAAAGAGGAAACTGATATAAGTGATCATATAGAAATATAAGAATATCTCTTCTTACTAAACCTATGTGTAGTAATTAACCTATATAAAATTAGTACTACTTTACTCGAATGTGTATTTCTTGGTCAGCATCTTAAATATTCAACATGTTGAATTTATTATATCAATATTACAATAGAGAATAGTCATGGATCTCAGAACCAAAGAGTATATCTGTCAACCCTAATTATTATAACACCACTTTTGCCACAAAATATTTGAAGTCGTACATGTAAAGTTTTGCGTAGAAAAGGGTCATGTTTTGTAGTTAATTTCAAAGCTGTAGTTTAATAATTTTAATGCAAAAAGTAACAAATTGAAAGCTACAATTTAATTTTAATAACGTTAATATAAAACTACTAAATCGCCATATTCTTCGATACAATTACAGTTTAATATTCCAAATACCAAAAATGTGTTCTGAGTATCACGCTATTACCTACGTTAGTTAACTAGCTCACGCGTTAACACTTGACCAAGTCCATAAAAGTAAACGTAGTTGTTTAAATCCGGCAAAAGCGCACATAACGCCTTTTACGACGAAACTTTTATTTAGTTTATGAACGGAATACGTCTTGTCCATAACAGATATCATTCCGAGGACATAAAATGTTTTATCGTGCAGGAAAACGGTTTGGAGTCCCCACGAAGTTTGTTACGCCGGTAACAATTTTCAGGGGAGGGCGTAAGCACGGAAAAAGCCTTTGTTTTATTGATGACCCTTCGGGTTAAATCATGTAGTAGCTTGTTTAGGCTTAATCCACGTATCAAGGGCGCACTAAAAAGAGCGCCTCGGCCAAGAGTAAACCAATTTGTTGATTGGACTTGTCCCAAGTCACGAAACCCAATATTTTCGGAAAACGAATAATTCTTGGCTCTGGTTTATACCTTTGGCTGATTACGGTTGCTAATCGTGCATGGAACTCCCATATGCTTTTTTTAATAGCAGAAATACAAAGTAACTATAATAAACTGTTAGTCACCGGAAACTCAAGAGCAATATTAGAAAAAAAATACAACATCAATTATAACAAATGATATCAGTGTTTGGAAAACGAAGTTCGAAATTTCCAAGTTGAAGTGAGCAAGTAAAAAAATAATATAGTTTAAATCGATAGGCATAATATATCTATGCTCATATGAAAAAAAAAACAGACGTGGAACAATTACAACATAGAATTTTGAAGATGTAACAAGTCCCGTGGCTCATAGCTCAAGGCTCATGGTATATATTCCATACAGAGGAAAACTAGAAAACACCATTACTTTAACTACCCAATAGCTGCTAAACAAATGTAGATAAGAAAATAAAGTTCGACAAAGAACATAAGCAAGCAATTGAAATTACAATAAAGACGAGATCATTTCCTTTCTTTTATAAAGATCAAGGGATTAAGAAACGATTTGAAGGTCAGCGAGAAAACTGATACAAATCAGAGACGAATGGAAGAGTTACCAGTTGTCTCAAGTGGCACGGCCCTGCTGACTCGTTGAGGCAAAGAACTACTAAGTGACTCGATCGTAGCAAAAACAAACGAATGAAACCAAAGTTTTTACAAAGATCATACAATAATAATAACTCGTACCTTGGAGGTCATCAGAAGCGGGGTATAAATGATATTGCGTAATTACTGGCATAAGTCAACTGTGGAGGGACAGCAATTACATAGCAAATATCAAAAAGTAGTAAATAATATCAAAGATCATGCAAGCAACGGCTTATATCGAACATATAAATCGGTATGGAAGTCTCGACTCCAATACGTTGCTTAGCCAAAACTAAAAGGAGCAATCGCCGTATGACGCTGCTGAGTAAAATGATCCGAAAATAATTACACCAAGCAGTAGTACTAACTAAACATTTTAGTCGATATAATTTGGAACAACTAACAGTCACTGAGTGATTAAACCTTTTACACCGTCTGAAATACTACATATTTCTGTATTGTCGAGGGCTATGTACTCAGATACCTGGATATTTCCCACAATCAAATAAATTACGATACTTGATGGGATAGCAAACTGGCATGAAATTTTAGCTAAGAAAGCACGCACCCTTAACAGCTTTGTAAAATGTGTAAAGGTTGTTTTTAGCAACTCTAAAGTGACCGAACTGTCGTTTTTAACATGTAGTAAAGGTACCTCTCAGCACCGGACTTGCATTATCTCCTAAATATGTAAAAAGGCGAAGTTTAGGTGGTTACACTCGATGGAATACCATGTGAGCGAATAAACTTGAACCATATAGGTTCAAACCTAAAACCAGTCCAAGGCGAAGTTTCGCATTGATGGTACAATTACAATTGTTTAACAAGCAGGCCGCGCTTCGTGGTACACAATTGGAAACTATTTGTCGAGCACATTTGGAGCTATAGCTCAGGTAGCTGAAGATTTCCATTGGAACCAACGCAGGTCCCGGCCTCACCTGACTAAACGCCTGGAAGGGCTGCTGGATGATAACCTTTCTAACGAATAACCCTCCTTATAGACGCAAAACAGTGCCTGTAGGACCCACAGAAAAAAGGCATCCGCCAAAGAAAAAGGCTAACAAACCCAGCATTAAGAAATGAATGCACAAGAGAGAGTAATGCTTACCAGAGCTCTACCGCCTGAATTAGTCTTAAAACTGTAACTTTCTCGCCCGCAATTGGTCGTGCTAGGTTAAGTGCCGATAATCCACTTTCAAATTCACCTCATGTTAAACATGGACAGCAAAAGTCCATGAAAGCTCCGGAAAACAAAAGATTGCGAGAAATGTATTCCCAGCCCACATAGCGGATCAACTGTTGCAAAACTATTAGGCGAAACACTCATTATAGATGCACAATCTTGGTAGAATTCTAGCACGATCGTCACGTTTCACGCTTTACACATAAGATCAAAATATCTGAAAAGGGCTTTACTCAAAGCTTCCCTAGCAAGTGGATGTTGTGACACTAAACAATTTTAAAACCAAAGGAAACTAGGGGTAGAAATATCTCAACGTTCCTAATAATACTGAAACAATAACATTACATCAATTTTTAAATAAAAAACGTTACCAGATGTGGGAATCGAATCTCAGCACATGGAAATGAGATTTCAATGATAGACTATTTGTTGCATTCTGCCACTCAAAACCGTTCGGATCTCTGCGATGCAGCTCCATTAAACACAACTAACTTGTTCGCTGTCTCTTACAACATTTATCCTGTATCTGTTGGGTTCCATTTTCGTCAAGGGGGAATCTTGAGCTATTTTTAAATTACTACTTTTATCTATTTCTCAGTTAAAGTAAAAATAAACAAAATCTTCTTTTTTAAAAGTGCTGAAGCTATGTCGACATGTTGGGTCCAAAATGTTCCTCTTTTCGCCTAGGGTAAAAACCTGAGCTACGTGCTAAATATTACGTTCATTCAAGTGATAGTTCTTTAGTTAAAGCAAAAACAGGCAGAATTTCCGTGTTTAAGGTGCTCACCCCATATATATTTTATGCCAGGAAAGAATGTAATCCGCATGCAAATTATCGTGTCCCTCCAACAAATAGTTTTTGAGTTATACCGGCAACAGGCAGGCAGGCAGACAGACAGACAGACAGACAGACAGACAGATAACAGACAGACAGACAGACAGACATACAGACAGACAGAATTGAGAAAACCTGTTCTTCGTCACCCATGGACCCTGAAATGTAAAGATCTGAATAAATCCCGGTGATTTTTTCACGATTACAATAATTTCTTCGTTCTTTAAACGAGCGAAGTAATATATGTAAAAGATATAACTTTTCCCCGTTTCACACTTTTGTTATTGCTTTTATTTGTTCCTCACTTGTAAACATCAATTTATCAAGTCACTGTATTAATCAAGAATGTTTATTTTAACAAGTTACTAACTTGTATAGTATTTTACAGTAGAAGTCCGTTAGGACAGCCTTTACTGCCGAGCCAGAGAATTTGTGAGACGAGCTCGAAGAGCGAGTCGAATAATACTGGCGAGGCAGTAAAGGCCCTAACGGACGTGTATTGTACAATAGTTTTTGTAATACCTACATACAATTCGGTCATATCTATATTTTTCTAATTTATTTTCATCAAAACGCTAGGTTTGTGTAATGACATTTTAGAATGATTGAGAGTGCGTAGAACGTTGCAACTGTTGTTTATAAATGTCAGTTATTTCCAATTTCGTGGATGGCTGTAAGCAGTTTTAAGTTGTAACCAGCTCGTAACTTATGACATCTGTAGAAAATTATGAACATATTCCTAAAGACCTTAAGATTCTGAATGAGCAAGTTATTTTAGCGTATGTTCAGGAGTTATAGCAGTTTTTTGCGCCTTCTTCTATGTGGAGTTGAAGGCTTGCTTGCTGCTGTATTTGTGTGACAAACGTCACTTTGACGTTTGGCACACAGTTTAGCAGGCCGTGGTCTTTACGGACACTTTTTACGGCCGGGCCGTAAAGAGGTTGCTTACGCAGTAGTAAACAGTCCTTAAAGAAATATTTAACAAGTAGGTATTACAAAAAAATCTTTTTGTAATACCTACTTGTTAAATATTTCTTTAAGGACTGTTTACTACTGTGTAAGCAACCTCTTTACGGCCCGGCCGTAAAAAGTGTCCGTAAAGACCACGGCCTGCTAAATTGTGTGCCAAACGTCAAAGTGACGTTTGTCACACAAATACAGCAGCAAGCAAGCCTTCAACTCCACATAGAAGAAGGCGCAAAAGACTGCTATAACTCCTGAACATACGCTAAAATAACTTGCTCATTCAGAATCTTAACGTCTTTAGGAATATCTTCATCATTTTCTACAGATGTCATAAGTTACGAGCTGGTTACAACTTAAAACTGCTTACAACCATACACGAAATTGGAAATAACTGACATTTATAAACAACAGTTGCAACGTTCTACGCACTCTCAATCATTCTAAAATGTCATTACACAAACCTAGCGTTTTGATGAAAATAAATTAGAAAAATATAGATATGACCGAATTGTATGTAGGTATTACAAAAACTATTGTACAATACACGTCCGTTAGGGCCTTTACTGCCTCGCCAGTATTATTCGACTCGCTCTTCGAGCTCGTCTCACAAATTCTCTGGCTCGGCAGTAAAGGCTATCCTAACGGACTTCTACTGTAAAATACTATTATAAGTTAACTGTCAGTTTTACAAGCCTGCTCATAGATAAATGATAGTGTGCAAAGCCAGAGTTGTCTTCCTTAGTATGTGTCATATTGATGAATTTAGTTGCTTGTCAGTTTGACATTTTAAATAAATGGTAAATTTCTAGTTAGAGATGGGCGCGTGACGTGAAAACAGTCGTGTCACGTCGTGTCACGGCGTGTCACGTCGTGAACGTGACTAATATTTGAAAATCGTGACGTGAACGTGAGTGAACGTGAGTGAAAATTTCCAAGGCGTGATTCACGTTTCACGTTAATTTCACGTTAAATATTTAGTAACGAATAAAAAACTGCAGGGTGCAGCAACTTTTAAATTGATTAAATCACAAATTGTGCCAAACAAGTTACATTATATGGCTTTATTTTTTTATAAATCCTTAAAGTTCACACCTTCACATAAAAGAGAAGATTATAATGCAAATAAAACTATAGATGATAATGATGAAATACATAGCAAACGACTCAAAACTGGTATATCAGCATCAGATTCGTATCTTTCTACACTTAGAGATAGCTCTGACGATGACACATGTAATTAGGATGATGTCGAAACAAAACTAGTATGTTAAATTAAAATTCGAAAATGTAGATGACATTTTAGAATTTTGGAAAAACAGTGTAAATACGCCACTGTTAAAAAACTTGAGAAATTTTAAACATACCGGCAAGTTTCGCCAACAAAAGAGTATTTTCTACAGCTGGGCGAATTTTAGAAGAGTGCAGAATTCGACGTAACGCTGAAAATGTTGATTACGTATTATTTTTAAATCAACATTTTAATGTGTAGATGAACTTATTATTCTAGTAAAAGTAATGGTTTGTTTTTTATACTCGGCTAACGCTGAAAATGTTAATTACGTTTTATTATTAAACAAAAAATGTATTGTGTAGATGTATAGATGATATTTTTAAACCAATTTATTGTGTACTTGTGTAGATGAACTTATTATTCTAATAAAAGTAATATTTTTTTGTATACTCGCTTTAACGCTGAAAATGTTGATCCTTGTACGTAAAAGTACTTTCAAACCTACGAATTAAAAGTGTTGCCTAGCAACATATACCTTCTGTACTCATACCAATAAGGGAAACGTGAATTCCAATGACAGCTTTTAGTATTAAAAGTAATGTCTTTGAAGACAGCTGCAAGAAATATATTTGCGAGAAATCAGTATTTATCCCTTGTCGAAGTTATTGTAGTCAATTTTCATTTTTTTCTTTTTATGTCAACTATTCTGATTGCAACATATCACGTAAATTGTCAGGTGCAAAACATATTTTTCGTTCTCTTTAGGGTTTTTTCATTGGTTTTAAATTTGAACCTTCTGTTCTATCTGAATTTAAATTTTGAAATAAAAGCTGCGTGTCACGTCGTGAGTGGCGTGTCACGCCGTGAACGTGAGTGAACGTGAGCGTGAACGTGCGTGAACGTGACTGTTTAAAGAAAAGCGTGAAACGTGCGTGACGTGAGCGAAAATTCACTCACGCGCCCATCTCTATTTCTAGTTATTTACAAGTGGGGAACAAATAAAATATTTAACAATACAAGCAACGTAACAGGCTTTACTGGCTCAAGAAGTGGACAGGCGCGCCTGCGGCTCGTCAGTCATATCCTTCTATTCGCCAGTAAAAACCCTCTTACCAAGATAGTAATGTTAAATGCTATTACAATTTCGTTTTCTGTCACCTCATCGTTCTCTTATATTTTTTCATTCTTAAATTATTATAATTTTTATTAATGTCGGAGAGTATGTTTTTATTATTCTTTAAGAGTTTTTTCTTCTACAAGGTGTCCCTTGAATATTCTTTTTGTTGTGTTTCGCTTAAAAGCTCTCTATTGTTTGGGCATTTTGTTTTTTCTTATTTCTTTTGCATATTTATATAGCCCTTCTAATTCCCACCTCGTATTCATACTTAGTATTTTTTAATATGTTAGTTTAGAGCCGAGTCATATTGGATTTTATTGTTTCCACTATTGTTCTTTTACGTTTCTTATACAAATTCTATATGTTCGGCCTTGTAAGTTCCCACCCGGCAATAAAACATTAATTAACTTAGAAAATATCATTACTAAAATTATTTTAAAAAATGGAATTAATGAAAGGAAATCAACCGTAAAAATAAGACATACGGAAAATGCATTACCTCCAAATACTATAATTTCTGAAACATTGTTATTAAATGCACATATTTGGAAAAAACTTAAACTGCAACATAAACTGCAAACAGAATTTGAATTATTTAGAAAAACCCACATATAAAAGCTGAGTTAAATTTAAATTTTAAATTTGTAAAGCTTCATTATTCCTAGCTGAAATTATTTTAACGCCGCGCTTTGGAATTGGCAATTATGTATACAGCATAGCATTCATTATAATTATTGTTTATGGTGTAAATAAATATTTGATAACGTTTCACACATTTTATACATTAAATTAGTTTGGGCTGGTGCTGGTGTATATTTTTATCAAATATTTACATTTTGGATGTGACAGCCTTTTGATACATATTTAAATTCCTTACACTACCTGAACTAAATAATTTTGTTTGTTAGTTTGTAATGGACAAGGTCCAGGCATGCGGTATACTAGGTACAGTTGCGGAAACATAAACCGGGACAAGTTCTGTAGGGTCATTTTTTACTATTTGAACGTTGTAATATTGCCTTCCTGATTTTTTATAAAATGCTTTCTATCATGTGTCAATGAACAAAGACGAAGAAGTTAATGCAGTACAAGAAGCTTGGGATAGCATCGAAAATGAATTTATTCAAACAATTTAACTTCGGCAAAAATTTTGTGTCCCGCTTTTTATTTCCGCAGCTGTACCTTAGACACCGACTGCTTTGGGCATATGATCAGAGTCCTACTTCGAATTTTTTCGAGACTAAGGAGTACTAACCCTAGCAAGGGATTTTTTACATACTACACATCGTAGTAACATGAAACCCACGGCTTTATATCACTTCCGAATGATGGCATTCTGTAGAGGTTCTTGTCCGCATTTTTTAATTTTTAAAAACTTCACCGCGATGAATGATCGAACTCTCAACCATTAGATCAGTAACCAGAATGCTTAACGACTGAGCTACAGAGCCCGGCAACTAAATAATTAATTATTCAAATATTAAGGTAGTATTTGTTTTACCATTATTTGTAATATAATTGCCGATAAGTCAGTATCTTAAATTTTAAACCAAATTGTTTATTGTACAAAAAAACGTGGATATTAGATCGAATTGTAATTCATAAAACTGTAACTAGAAATATTTAGACGTTTTCTACCTCCTCAAAAATTGGGTTGGTGTCCCATCTCCTACCCTTTGCCTTAATTTCTCTAAGTTTATAGCTTTTGCGAATTTACTTTTAATATATGCAACAGTGCAACAGTGCACACCACAACCGCAGGTTAATCGTAGGAATTATACTTGGACAAAGGTTTTGTGAATCTTTACGTTTTTTTAGAAATTAGGTTTATATAATTTATTGCAGCTTGTTGAGCAAATGTATATAAATGTGGCACAATTTTGTTACATCTAAAATCATTGTATATTTAAGTTTTAAACTATGTCAGTTTTCATTGTGTTACGTAATCTATAATTCGTGGTACCAAAGTATCATAAAATTTAGCAATGTTCTCCGTGTTAAATGCGATATGTCTATGTGATACAATTCTAACAACAATAGCAGTGAATTTTATCTATTGCATCTGTTTTCAACTCGACACGACATGTCAAACTAATGCTAAACTATTGCCCACACTTTCACACTAAGTTTAACTATCGCGCCTGTTCAGAAGTTCTGTCCTATCAGTTGTGTCGTTTCTACACTCAAATGCCTCTCTAGTTTCATGTACTTCTATTTTTAGTGAAATGTTGCATTTGGCTTTAGCTGTGTTCCCGTCCTTTCTATCTCTAAATAGTCTGCATGTAAGACGTCGATCGGCGTGGTCTCAAGAGTTTTAACAGCAGCTTTTGCACAGCATCGTGTTATAAACGTACGCCCATATCGTCAATTGCGTTTTCTTGCTGCATCTAAATGTCTTCTACTGACATCTGGTTTACGAGTAAAAGCACATTCTAGATTGGAATAGCGCAATTTCTGCATTACGGCAATGCAACAACAGATTCTTAAACTTTAGAAAAGGAAAATTCTAAGAACTGGATTATTTGCTTTAATCCCTAACAGTTAATCACGCATTTAGCTAATTAAGCTATAATATTCTGTTTGTTGGTTTTTCTAAACTTTGTTCCGTAATAATTACAGCAATTTTTCAATGGGAAACGATTATTAACACTAAATTTTGCTATTACTGCTTGAAAACAGTGTCATTTCAAATCCACCAATTCGAAACGAGACAATATATTGTAAGAATTGAAATCTAAAATAAAACTAGTTGTAAACTGTGCTACTATTTTAATTAAATTGAATAGTTTTATAAACAATTTAAAGCATTCACAAAAATATTAGGTAGAAGTTGATGAAATCTTATTTCAATTAGAATTATTCTACGTTACAATAATTTATATTAGTTGCAGTGAGGTTAAACGTTGACAAAAGACAATCAAAAGTGTACATTCAAAGTGCAAAGTGCAAAGCATATAATGAGCTATATGAGCAAATGGAAATTGCACACTGCAGAAGTAGTGTAGTTGTGAAGAACCATGGGGCACATGAAGTTGATTGGCAGCTGATTTAAATTAGTAGAACGTTCTGTTTCATCATAAAACAACATGAGCTTCAGTGGAGAAGAACAAAGTTGATGATTAACTGAATACAATGTTGATGAAATTGGTGAATTTTAACAGCTCAGTGCGATAAGGATTTTTCTTTAGTGTCTCGGACAAATAAAGTATCTGAGGTGTACTGACATGTTCTAATTTTAATTTCCTGGGTGCTTTAAAGGTAGTACGATCGGTTTTCCAAGTATTAGCATAAGACGTTTTTAATACTTTTGCCATTTAGTTTAAATTACAATATTTATGGACCCCGTATTCGTTGCAACATCCTCATTGTCTGAAATACATTACACTTGTTTGTTGTCATGAGAATTATATATATTTGTGCATTAAGTAAATCCTATTCATCTCTTTAAATTGGTCAAACTTCGTAGTGCTAAAAGCACAGATTGGAGATAATAATGGTAATAAAACTTACATAAAAATGTTCTTGCTTAAACGTAATCATCTCCTTCCCTAGTCTACGACAAGTTGTTCGACTACAGTTGAAATCAGGTTTTGCAGTAAATTATAAATTTGTCGAGTAGTGTCTGAAGTACCAGAACCGGAGTATCTTTACTGCGCAAAAAAGGTATAAAGCTTGACTCAAGACTAAAAATTCCATACATAAATCTAAGTGACTAAACAAGAATGTTTACCTCAAATAACGTCTTTTTGATTGGACAAGTGGTTATTTAATCTCGCTTGACTAAAACAGTTTTATAGGAACCCACAAGTCCTAGATAAAATAAGCGATGCAAATAATTTTATTCAATTAAATTACACTCTCACTCATTAGGAACATGCCAATAGGCGATTAGAGAGTAAAAATATCGTTAAAGCATTTTAAAACATGCATTTATGAAGATAAATAAAAGTGATATACCGACTTATGCTGGCTGAAACTGCTTCGATGGTCTCCTATAATTGATTGATTCCTCATTCTTCATTGATCTTCACTTAGTCACCATTTATAGTATTTTATATGTAACATCTTGTAGTGCTGCGCCTGTTACACCTACATTTGCAGCAAAAATGCAGCAAAAGAGCGTTAGGTTCAGCAGCCTACTGTGTCTATTGAACTAAGCAGAGTCTGCGACAAAAACGAGAAAAACGGGATAACGCGTATTAACTAAAAAAACAATTTCGTTTAGTATCATTTAGTTCAAACAGAAATCATATGATAACAATATAAACAAAAACACCAAATATAAATTTGCCTGAGAATTAAGCCATGTTGGGATATCGTTATGGACGGGTCTTGGCACCGATCATAGGTGGCCAGTGAGTAGTTTGCTTCAAAAGTAATCAAGCAGGGGCGGGACGGAACGGGACGGAAAAAGAAGGGAAGGGGTGGGATGGAAGGGGAGGGGACGGGACGGGAATGGACGGGACTGGACGGGACGGGACGGGACGGGACTGGACGGGACGGGACTGGACCGGAAAGAAAGGGAAGGGACGGAAGGGACGAGACGGGATGGGGCGGGACGGGACTGGACGGGATCGGACGGTACGGAGAAAGGGACGGAGAAAGGGACGGGAGCGGGGACGGGGATAGGATGGGATGGGATGGGATGGCATTACAGAAAGTAATTAGTCATTATTTAATACACAAATAACAAACCTCGCGCGAACGAAGTCGCGGGTAACAGCTAGTTCTAAATGAAAATATATGAACATAATGTAATCACTATATAGCGTGCCATGGTTTTTTGATTTATTTAATCATTATCACCGGTTGCTGTCTTACAGTTTTATCAAATATTTTACCACTCGATAACTGTAGATACGCAGATAAAATGAATGTCCCAGCTATTATCAAATTATGGATAAGTTTTTGGCATTGTATGACGCTCAGAAATGGCATTGTGCATAAATAAGTTCTTATTGAAACTATTTCACTCTGTACCTTTTGATCTACGATCAATAAAAGCCGTTATTATTATTATTATTTATCGCATATCTTCTCGTGTTACCAGTTATAATTTCTCGTCTACGTTTGGAGGGCTACAATGGCAAAAAATACTTTTATATGTTTTACTTAGCGTAGCATCTATACCTAAGTGTACACTGAGATATATTATAGTATTTAATATAAAAATATCTTTGTATTATGTTATTTGCGATTTGAATTGAAAACTGTAACCACTTCACACAGAATTCTAAGACCTTTGATATAAAACGTGCAGTACTCCAGGATTTGAAAAATATATTTCTGTAATCAGTTCTAGATATACCTTCGCTATGAAATAGTACTATATTTATATAAATAGCAGCAGTAGTATTACTACTGTAGCGCCATAAAAATACTACTAAGATTTAAATAAACAGTATTGCAAGGTAAACAAATATTGTTACGTGTAAAAGGCGTAATTAGCATTGGAATTTATTTTGTGCACAATTCCTGACCGTGTAAAAGCTTCTTTATGTGAAAGCGGTCATCGTGCGAACGCTGTCTTAGCTATTAGGTGGTTATCTACTTTACCGGCAGACTTATCAGCAGTTACAAACAATTAGTTCTGGGTGCGTTTGTTCTTCTCTTGCAAAAAGTGGTGTCGGCAGCATTATTGTGATTGTGCTCCAAGATTAACTTCTTAGATTCAGGTATTTTGATATATTATTTCTGGAAACTGCGTTTTGATGCGGTTTATCGCCCTTAGGAACTTATGTGGGACAAATACGTTCACATCCTGGGGACGGTTTATTTATCACAGAATTGCAGGCCATCCTGACTGCATGTATTACAGAGTGAATTACTTTATTTGCGGTTATGGTAAGGTAATGCAATTAGCTAAATTTCGTCAGGTATTTTTAGCCTTACCTGTGTGTTGCAAAACATCAGCGATTCTGCTTGCTTGAGTGTTCCCCCAAGGTGTCACCCGAGTTTGGACCTCATAGCCTGAATGGTATGTTTGATTGATTGATTGTTTGATTGTATGCTATGATGTTTGCCAGCATCCTCCACAAGCTGTTTCGGAGCTACTCAATTCACCTTTTGCAGAGGCATGACGTTCTCAGATAAGTAGTGTAACGCCTAATCAAAAATATAGAATTATTGTACTGGCTACTTTATGCAGCGTTGCTAAATAAATCTAATACACCGTTTATACCATTCATTGTCTAATTTCGTTACGTCTACCTTCTCGACCTATCTGAGTATATTTGTTGTAATTGCAAAACTCATTCTATTTAATAACTACATAATTTAAAACACTGCACGCCGTCTCCACTAAATCTAGCTGGCGGGTCTTCAAGTATATACTCGCCGTAGCGTTGCGATATTTGAAAATATTTAGGAAAACTATAGTTAACAAGAAGTGGCGTTAACAAGAGCATGTGCAATACTTCAGGATTTAAAAAATAGATTTATGTAGTCTATTCTAGATATATCTGCGCTATAAAATAGCACTACATTTATAAAACCGCAGCAGTAGTATTACTACTGTAGCGCCATAAAGATACTACTAATATTTTAAATAAATCGTATTGTATGAAAAATATATTCATTAAATATAATCCTTGAACACATTCACATTATTACATGTTTTAAAAAAATATACGTATTTACTCAATGCAATAAGAGCATGTACGAATATGCTGCCGTACATTTAAATAGAGTTAGTATTTGGCAGCTGTTCATAAACATAATTAGCTGGCAGTGGTATGTTGTCATTGTTAGGTAGTAAATTCAATAAAAATGCTGTGTACATTTCCATGTTTCACTAACCCTAATTCCTGTTCTTGTAATAAATATCCAGGAATTTTTGAAAATACATCTACTCTAATATATTAATTTATCATTGGCTGATAATGATCTGTCCTAAAATTGTAATATAGAAAGTTTAAAGTTATAAGCAAAATGTTGTTTGCAATAGAGAATATAGCGGGAAATTACTTTTACCTCAAGTCCAAATTATTCTAGGTATAAGGTATTCCAATAAAGGGTCTTATTTACATTTCGCGCTATGCAATTTAAAAAAAATTAACGATGTGCGCTTCGACAACACATAGAAATATTGAAACCTAACTAGAAGTAGGGTAACCATTTACCGAAAAAGTGCAATTTCGCGAACCGGAAATATCAATAATTGATTATTTATTGGCCACCTAGATCACGCAATCTAACACCGCTTAACTTTTTTCCTTTGAGGCTACGTAAAAGGCAAAGTCTTCGCCGATAATACATAAATAATTCAAGCCCTCCAAAACAACGTTCGAGCTGTTTCCGGAATATAACCACAATTATGCGAAAACGTGATGTGGAATTCTCTCAAAAGGATGACTGTTTTTCACAGACAGCCAAGCATTCATTCACCAAATGTCGTGTTCCACGTTACTTGTAGGGTGTGTACCTTCACCGCTTAATTGAAACCCCATTATTTCTTTTAATGTAAATAGAGTTTCTATATTTAAAATAAGCTACTATACTGTGTCGCAAAAAATACGGACCTTCATTTATTTTGAAGATACAAGGCCATCTCAGATGATAGAATTTAAACATTTCTAATTCTGTGGCAAAAATCAATGAGCTCTGCTAAGCTTTTCTAAAAATATTTAGCTGTATCCAGACTTCTTAGCGACCCTGTATATATCTGAAATTAAATTCTAAAAAGGTCATATAGCCACCATTTGCTCAATAATTTACATTACAATCTCTTGCTGGTATAACAACAAAGATACCTATTTTGTGTTGTAATTAGCTTGGAAGTATGTTAATTGTAACAACAAATTTATCAGCAAAGCATGTTTATTTTTTATAAATTATGAAGAAAATTGTAAATGACGATTTGTCTACTTAATAATGATAATTATTCAATACGTTGACAACTGCAAATAATTCTCCCTATAGACCTTTCAAACAGGAAATAGGTTTTCCGTCGTGAATAGGTCTTCCTGGAATACCACTAGATACTAGTGATTGTCAACAGGTTTGCACTACAATAGTGGTAAATGTGTTGCCTATTCATTGATAAATTGAGGTAATAATGAATTGGCAATTGTGCTTATTTCGGCATAAGCCTGTGGTATCCTTTTATAAGTTTTGCTAGTTTTAATATTATGTTGCAAATAAAGTAGACTCAACTAAACATGCAACTATAAGATATCAATGCAAAAATGGATTATAAAGGATGCGTCTGTAATATTTATTTTTAAATCTATCGTACGAGATAAAGGAAGCATGTCACCTAAATACGTGTATTATCATTTAGAATAAAAATGAAATGTTCTTCTTGTGCCATCTAGAATGCCCACGGGGCGGCAACACTCCTGGCAACGTTCTTAGGAACCTCTCGAATTGATCGCCTCAGCTTTTGCGCTGACTTCAGTTAGTTTGCAGTTTTGATTAGCTGGAAACAGGTATCTTAGTAAATACAGATATTATTACCTTAAGGGTGCGTATATAGGCAAGTTCGGAGAATGACAGGGCCAAGGAAGTGAAGCGAATGCCTTTCCATGTACTCCGGCTGCTCGCTCGAAGTTCTGGCAGTTTCCTCCGTGGGCTTGCAGAATGAATTCGCAGCGCATATTTCAGACTTGAAAGGTGCTTCAACTTATGCAGCTGAAGGCACCAACAGCGGACTTTCGCAGATTGCCTTTCGGGCTAGCTTTATAACCTCCTATAAAGTGAGTTTCTTTTCGTAAAATATATGGTACGATATGGCTCAGCTTAGCGCCCATGAAATTGGTGATTTTGTTATAACGTTTGCATGAGCTTTGAACTGCGAATTTAGTGGCGATTTAGAGGAGCTTTTTCGATGCTTTTTCGGCCGGCGGACACTAGGAGCTAGATTTTTACTTGAGAGGGCAAATTTATACTTGCGTTTCTAGGTGTCGAGCTCTGCTGTAAATTATAAACTTGAGATGCAGGCTTACATAAACTCGGTTTTGAAAGACTGATCTTGCTACTAATCTAAATCAATACTGATTCGAAAAGCAAGCTAAGATATATTTTATTAGTACGGTGAAATCATGTTCACACCTGTCACTATGATTTTCCGTCCGCCTTTGATTTAAACATCCAGCTGTATAGGACAAAGATCACTAAGTTTAATCAGCACGACCCTTCGTGCGCTTTTAATCCAGAGCTCCAAGGGTTAAGTATCGGGGAATTACCTCCACGTAGTCGACACGATCCTCCTTGCTCTGGAGCTCCGGAGGTGTGTATTTCTGAAATGATCTCTAAGCTTAACCAACACAATCTTTCGTGCGCCTGAATCATAGACTCTCTAGATAAGAGAGCTTTAAAGGCAGTTTGAATAATCCAAGCGGAAAGGGGGCTTCAGACAGGAATAGAACTTTTCTTACATTAACGCAGTTTGCGGCCTTGGGGCCTCCAGGGTCGGAAACCGTTGAAGTTCAGGTTCTGGACTCTTGTCTGAAAGGAACGGATTAAGTATGAGTCGTCCGAGACTGCCCGAGCATCGCTCTCTTAGACTGGTTCGAGGCATCCTTCTAGGTGGCTTATTTAGATCAACCTACATAGGGTAATCTGGAGGTTTGAGAGCACTTGCATGTCGTCCCTCACATAAAACACTTTCTACAATCAACTATTTCTAGCGACAACAATTTGACCTTATGCAACCACTTGTGGAACCCATATGCCTTCGTGTCGCATTTTGTCTTGCGGCGAAGATAGCGCCGTGTACATTGATACCGGTGATTACAGAACAATTTGTAAGAAAGCAAAACTTTACGTAACCAAACCCAAACCCTGAGAAAGGAGAGGGTTGAACCTTTTGCGCGCCGACCGCAAAGGGTAACATTTGCCTCCTAAATAATTTTCCATGTTCTAGCCACTTACATACTTATTTTCACTGGTATTCACATTTGTACGGTTCTTCGTAAACTATTTTGTTAGACAGCGGCGACACATGGCCACACAATATCAGTACCATGAAAGGGATCGAAGCATTTCAAATGTGTGTTTTTTGGTGTATGCTTAAAATATCAGAAATAAACTAATGAAAGAACTAATCGCCAGAAAAGAAGTAAATACATTTTTCTAAACTCGAAATCTACAATCGCTGCAACTGCTTGACCGCTTTGTTAACTAAGGTTGATTCTTAGTTCAAATTCCTAGCACCTACTACCTTGAAAGTATAGTATTATCGGGATCCCTATTTTTTATTTTTGTTGTAGTGAGGAAAATTAGTTGTTATATAAGTAAATTATCAAATTGCAGTTCCTAAAAACCTAAAACCACCAGCAGCAGCAATCTTCCACATAGATAACTTTCGAAAAATATCCTTTCATATTCGCGGGAAGCGCAAAAGGGAATTTAAAAGCAAGTGTAACTAAAATGTGTAATTTCTAAACCTTTACACGAACTGATGTGGCAATTCTGAAACACCACTTGATTGCTGAAATAGAGGCAATGACTTGCAGCACTGGCCACTAAATTAAACATGCTCCAACCCTCCATAATTCAGGATTCCGCGGATACCTCTTCAAACAGAACAATGCATACGAGGGTCTCTTCGGCTCCCAGTGTAAACCACAATTATACTATGCAACTCCAACGAAACACGAAACTATTTGTATTGTTCCGGAATAAGTACATGCATTTGGTTCTGAGACCTTGCATCGGTGCAGCTCGTCCCTACAACAATAATGGGAAAAGCACAACTGCTCATATTTATGCAGTCTATAAATGCAGGTTTAATCAATGCAAGCTACAAAATTAACTAGGCCATTCATCATCGCACGCTTAATAAATTATGTAGTGTGTAATTATAAATTTCAATGCACGTTTTAGCTGGTGTAAGCGAAATGCTTGATGTAGGGTTTGCATTTAATGCAGAAATAACGGCCTAGTATATGTTTTAAAGTTCAGCTTTTATTTATATTTAAAAAATGGATTCAGTGGCCCTAGAATCGCTAGAATCTTTGACAAAAAATAACTGTTTAGATTTTTTCTTTATACTATCGAAATACTATATAGAGGAACGTATGCATGAAAACACTGTTTTTGCATTAATCCATGTGTATACAAATGTGTCACTCCCCGTCCTCCCCTTGCAAACAATTTTGCGTTTTGATGCACTGAAACATGGCATTGTTGATTTTTCATGAAAAAGCCAGTATGTGTATAAAACATTACATTTATACGTTCTCTCTGGTGGTAATCAATTAACTTGCTGCAATATTTCCTCTTCCCATCGACCTCTCTCTCACACCACTTTTTCATCTGCAATTTGGGATATGCATTGTAACTCGGTCATCTCTCAATATTTTACGCATTTATGGTTCCTTTAATTATTGCACCTGTGAAAGAAGCAAACCGTAATGGGAGGTTAGTATTCACGATGGATGTTTCGGTAACGGCACGTGGAAATCTACATAAAGGTATAACAAATACGAAACGCGAGTAGCACCAATGATGCCGCTATAAGAAATTCTATGTTTCCGAATAATATGCATAAGTAGGTAAAATGTTACTGTCAGAAATTATGTGTATAGCTGTCCATGCGGGTAAACAGTTAGTGTAGATGTCACGTGTGACACTAGGTGTATGTAGATGGAGCAGAGAGCGGACCTCAAAGTTTGCTTCAATCATGAGAACACGGCCACTAGGCCATTCAAACTGTTAAAAACTGTGTATAGCGATGAGGTTTTCGAATGGTTTTTCCGGTTGCGTGAAGGTCGGGAGACCTTACCGGTGATCCGAAACCTCGTCGTTCGATCACAACCAGACCCGAAATGGTTGAAGAAGTTCGACCACCTGAACTTGAAAATGACAAAGCGGGAACTGGGGATCAGCACTAAATCATTAGGACCATTTCAGGGAAGGGTTTTCCGAAGAGGACATACCTTGACGCCTGATCAAAAAGAGCTTTCAAGTGGACACATCTCGCCACTTGATTTCCCTGGCCGACAATGACTCAAATTTCCTGGGTTTATTTTGTTACTAGTACCATCTAGAATGCAAGAGGCAAAGAATGGTATGGCGTTCGAAGACGTCCCCCAGACCAAAGAAACGCCTCCAAAAATTGAAGGTAAAGATCATGCTAATCACTCTCTTCGACATTCGACAGTCAAGGTATCATTCACAAGGAATTTGTGCCATCAGGTGTCACCATCATGAAGTGTTTACTTATTTCCCCATGTGCGGCCGTATTTGGCATTCTCACGCTAGCGGAATGTTTTACACGATAATTCCCGTGTGCATTCTGCTTTGATTGTAAAGTGGTTTTTGACGAAGGAAAGTGTCGCAGTCTTGGAGCATTCCCCCAACTCTCCAGATTTATCTCCAGCAGACTTCATGATATTTTCTCAGCTCAAATTTACCCTAAATCAAATTCGCTTTGACGACGTGGAAGATTCAACGATACGTTACCGCCGAACTGAAGGCACTTCACTGCGGCAAGTTTAAATAGGCCATCCGGGACTTACATCGTCAATGCCAACAGTGTAACGAAGTCGGGAGATATTACTTCGACAAGTGCTAGAAGTGCCTTTTTTATATATTTATACGACCCATGCTCCGTAGTTGATCGGTTCCATTTCACATTTGTTCAACTACATCCGCATGTACCTCTTGGACATATTAAATACGCCCAATAATCTTTCCATGTGAATTAAAACACCACTTTAAGAAAGAACTAGCATTTTCCCTCTGTAATTAACGTCATCCTACTATTATTTTAAAATATTTATTCTGTTGGTCCTTTAACTATATGGAGTTGATAAACAATATCACCGATTATTCCTTTGTGGTATTACAACTTATTATGTCATACGTTTTTAATCCATAGGCTATACTATTTTCTAATCATAATAGTAAAAGAAATAGCTCTTTCTAGATATATGAGATTGGTAGACGCCAGCTGCGAGTTTAGTGCGACTGCAGAGTTCCTATATCCTGTTTCCCTATAATTTCTACTGCGTTTCATTTAAATAAAAAGTACACTAAATAAAAGATCGCATATCGAACTCTTAAGCTAAAGTTAAAAATGCACTAGAAATTGCCCTAACCGTGACGTCACGGAATTACAAGTCCTTAATGACAAACCCTATTAAGCTGGTTACAATCCCACTCGTATTATTAGTGACACTATCACGGCTCGTTATTCGATACAGGCCTAACCACAATAACATCTGCCTAATTCTAAATATTAAAATAGATAAGCCTTAACTACAAAAGGAGAGTGGTATAAACGTGCTGCATCTACAGCTCTGTAGAAGATACTTAGAAGGAACACGCATGGAGACGATTTCGGAGCGAACTTTGAATTCACTGGAAATTCTGCTGGCAGGCTGATGCCAGCCCTAGATGAAGCACGAAAGGCTACGAAGATAATTAGGGGTGGAACCGTGATAGTCTGCAGGCCAGATTAAGAGCTGGCTCGAACAGTTTTAAGGAGGTGCGAATGCGAGATTTAATTCTATGTAACCAAGGAATACTATTTCTTCTTTAACGGGGTTTAAATGGAATCTCTCATTTTAAAAAGTCATGTGAAGCTCGAGGATTCCTTAGATTCGGCAAATTTCCAATTTTGGCGAACACGATCACTTCAAGAAAATTCTCGGCTGCTTCTCACATTCCGACACTTGATGTAGATTTTTTAGCTTGTCTGCCCACACCGTCCTTAACTCGAATTTAGACAAACGTTTCTTTTACGCGGTGCTTTCTTTACTCCCTGGACGAGTACATAGGCGTACGCACGGAATTCTACCGGGACGAAATGAACATAATAAATAGGAATCAGTAATCAGGAATGTACCATCAACTGCCGTTAAATAATTACACAGAGTTAAAGTAATGCACAAAACTGCTGTAAATAGATGTAAATAATTGAAGATATAGTTTAGGGAATTTTTTTTACAGAGAGTCACTGATCACATTTCGCAGAACAAATTGCAATTCCTTCATCGTTACTACTTCAGCTTTTATTATTTACATTAAGCTGCTATCTGGCAAATTTACAGCGTAAGCCATGAAATTTGGAGCCCCTTGCTTCTTAAGACTGCAATCTAATGTGCATATATCATGAAAACGCAAATATTCAATATTATAAATATATATCTCAAAGACATATAGATTAAGGTTGTTGTTATTGAAACTTTTGCACTAATTTGACAACAAATTTATGGAGCGTGTTTCGAAATAATGCTCTATGGAATAGATTTATACAGAGTTCACCATATACCAAAATAATATTTTACTGGTCTTTAAACTTCTAGCTGTCGAGTTTCAAGTTTCGTAACCTATTCTTTGTACAGTATGTCCGCGGATTAACTGAACGTGGGTCCGATTCGTTTTTGTTTAGAAGGTACGTGGTGTTTAATGTTTAAACCTTTATTAACAATTAACAATAAAAATTGATAATAAATAAAAATAACAAATGCTAATACTATAAAAATTGTGCGAAATGGTAATCCTCGGCAGGTTGATGTCTATTTGGTTGCCTTCGTCGGTATTCTAGAGCTGCTTGTCTGGCGTTCCCATTGGAATACCCATATGCAAACGCAATATATGCATACTCCTCAGTTGTGAATAAATGCATTTTTTTATTTAGCACTTTCACACTGAGTGTCAAATGAATAATCAAATGACACAAATAATAATTATTGTTATATCAACCGCCATTTTTATTTATCTGCCTATACTGTTAATTAAAATATAAATATATATTTTTTAAACGCTTGTAACTTCTAAACAAAAACGGACCCACGTTCATTTAAGAAAAAATGTTTGGAACTAACCCAGCTATCATCTGCCAAAGTTTGTCATAGAGCTAGTAGAACACCCTGTATAAAAAACCCTGCTTGTTCTCAAACTGAAAATGCACTTGTCAAAATTTAAATATCCCCTTCCGTATACGGGGGAGGTTCGAAAATATGAAAATGGCTAAAGGATAAAGCACCCTTATTTTTCAAAATATTCAATAATGTTATGTGAAAAAGTGGCTTAGAATTAAAAGTAGGTGTCAAATATTAAGTCAGAGCCACCTGCACATTGGTTTTTCTTATTCTTCTACTACCCTGCGAATTACCAAAGGTGATACTTCAAAGTTAATTTATTGACGGATACGATAAGAGTGTATTGTCGAATTTGAGTTTCGTTCTCTCAATTTATGTGACCCGAAATTGACGCTAAAAATCTCATATTTGTGTCAACAAAAACACAGGTATCTTAAAAAATCAATAATACGCCATCCAAACATCAATAGCAATTCAAAGCAATTATAATTTTTAATAGAAATCTTATAACAAATATTTCCAATTAACATTATTACATATTTTGAAAAATAAGGGTACTTTATTCTTGAGCCATTTTCATATTTTCGAACCTACCGCGTATACGGAAAGGGATATTTAAATTTTGACAAGTGCATTTTTAGTTTGAGAACAAGCAGGGCGTTTTATAAAAAGTGATTTTTTTTAGAAGTCAAAAATATGTTTTCCCTCTTTGTAACCCAATCCGGGAACATACTGTATATCTAAGATTTTTATCAAATTTAAATCAACCTCCATTTGTGCTTTAATGTGCATTTAAACTGAAATATTAAATCTTTTGCAACTACTGCGTTTCAAAAGATTTTTAAAATTTCTGATCGTTCTCCGAAATATAGTTCTGTATTCTAATGAGTCAAACCGAAAATATTTCCCAAATTAGTAAAATTGCCACTAATGAAATCGAACTACTTGTCAAAGTAGAAAAATTTTTGAAACAATTAATGAATAGACTAAAATTAGAGGCACGCAACATGATTCCAGCCTTCGAACTGACGGCACAAGAAAAGTACTATGTCTAAGTGGTGATTAAAAAAAATAGTTGAAAAAGGCTTAACATTCGGAAAATTGCAGTAACATCCCGTACCACTGTTTTCGCTAAAAAATTAGATTTTGTTGTGACAGCTTATCGTAGAAAATTATCGAAGGAGATTATAGTGCCTAATAAAAATGATGTTACGAAACCTTATTATAATCATCTTTCAAAAGCTATGTGACCACTTAATGAAAGGAAATATAGACAGCCGTAAATAGCGGCTTAGACCGAGTCGTCTTTGTAGATAAACCGGTTCTAGGTAAATTGCTCGAATGCAATTGCTCGAAAACGAATTGCTCGAAATCAGTTGCTCGAAAGTCAATTGCTCGAATGTGACTTTGCTCGAATTGCAAGTTTCTCGAACAGCAATTTCTCGATTGTCTGTTGCTCGAAAAGTTGTGAAATAGCCTTAACTCGAATCAGTTAATATCAAATATAAAAAAAACACAAATTACAAATTATAACCTTTATTAATAAAAAATAGGTATAGGTATGTGATTAAGTTAAAAATTATACAAACCAAATATTATATGTTTTTAATATACTATGTTATGTGCTATTCCACGGACATACTCAGATATATTTCTGTCAGGTCCATAATTATTCACTAATCTTAAAAGTCTCTGTGCACTATCACGATATATTATTCGACTTATGGTGTGTTGTTGACCGCTGACATATTGTTCTATCCGTAATTCGTTTAAACTCTGCTTCTTCTTTAATGCCGAAATATATTTCCAGATGTTAAGACCAAGCAAAACATTTTCGAGAAATTGCGGTTCGAGGAACTTGTATTTCGAGAAAAGTTACATTCGAGCAATTTGATTTTCGAGCAATTGGTTTCGAGCAATTGATTTCGAGCAATTACATTCGAGGAATTTGCCGGAGACGAGATAAACCTCCAGCAATTTTGACTTTGTGTGCCTTACACTTTGTGAATCCAAACAAGGTATTCAGTAATGTTTGTTGATCTCATTCTTGTTTACAAAGTGCATAAACAACGAGGAGCAAATGCTTTAGAATAACAGTTAAAATCTAGCTTTTACTGTGACTGAAGTATTGTAACGAATTCGTAGTGAAATGTTGAGACAACTGTTAGCTAATTGTGCGGTCTGTACACAAATGACACTTATCAAATGCAGATTTCGGGATTGCGAAATAGGCATAATCGATTGCACCGATAATAGCGAGTGTTGTCTTGGTTGTAACGATAACTAAAATGGCAGCAAAAACGTAAGTAAAGTAAGCGGCGAGGAATTGAAGGTAACGACACAGGGGAACGAGGGATCCAGGAGGTAAGAATGACAAAGTACCTATTCACAGTCTTACTAGTTGAAATTAAATATCACTTTATTATCAATTATAATTATAAATTTAACAAGTGGGTGTGATTATACTTCAGCCCCAGTAAAAGCTAATTTGTATGTATTAATTTTTTAATGTATTACCTATTCTTTCGTTGAAAACGGGGTTAGTGCTTTCCCCAAAACGTCTATACTTAAATTTTGTAGTATAGCGATGTACTTAAGGAAACAGTATGAATGCTAGTACGTCACACAGCGGTTTCGGAGATTTAGACATTTATCTAATATTTTGTACTCCAAATTACTATCGAGTACCTACGAATACAAAGTAAAGTCAAGTTGCTTTCTACTTCTACTTTTCGCTTGGCATAAATAATGCAACCTATGTGAAGGTTATAAATAATGTCTGATAATAATACAGTAGGCAAGTAAGGGGCACATAAGTAAAATTCCGAGGTTGTCGGTGACGCCTAAAAGTGCCCAATAGAAGGTATACGTTTAATACAAAAATTTGCACTGACAGTTTGCACTTTCGGAAATAAGGATTTTCTTCTTAACAATTCATTTCTAATCTTCGTCTTTTACTGTTCTTAAAAGTTACATTTCTGAAGGTTAAATGTTGGCATATTATTTCTTATGTAAAGTCGAGATTTACTTCGGTGAAGAAGCGCCGCGAATATTATATGCGTTTCACGTCGCGTCGTCCGTAACTGCCTAGTGTGATTCTTATTGTCCTGTACGTTTTTAAAAAGTTATTACGGAGGGCATACGATAGTATATCACACCCAAGGTATATGAAAGTTGTAACTCTTCTCTGATTATTGACGACTAGTTTAGATCTTCTAGGTTTGGTACTTCTAAAGCCATAATTTTTGTTTTAGTGGTAGAAATTGGGCAGTTCTATGCTTTATATTCAGCTCAGGGATCTTGGGCTAAGAAATCTTATGACAAGCAATGGAATTTATGTAAAGCTGAACACATATAACCTCAGTAAAACACTCAGAGTGACTAACCAACCAACGGAACTGAATTTTTTCTTCATCTTATTGTTTTAGCACATGTGCTGTTTACTCCAATTAAACCTCTACTAGTTTTCATGTAAATGTGAGGATCCAGAGATCCAGCTGTTCATCCACCTTTCAGGGGGAAGTCCAGAAGGCCTTCCAGTATTGAAATTTGCATATTGCCCTTCTTGCCAATAGATTAGCCATTCTCCTTACATAATAATTTTACCACGTCTTCTACTCCAAAAGTTCTTCTAATGTTGTCACTCCTCACTCTGTCTCGAAGGTTTGGGCCTGGCAGAGATTGTAATACTTTAACCTATGTTGTTCTCGCAACTGGCATAGTTTTAGACTTCTCTGCTATGGTTTTTGCAGCCTATGTTAAAATTAACCTTACGCAGTACGCACGTCCTTCATATACAGAGATATCGAAAAAGATTCAAGACCACGTGGCCATTGACATTTGGGGTTTAATGAATTTATAGCATCGATTTAAGCACTGACGTTTCTAATATTCTTTGGATTAACAGGTTGTGTTAATTTTCTAACGACATTAACAACAGTTATATTTAGATCTAAGTTTTGAATTGTTTTGCGACGTAGCTTTCTATAATATGACAGTTCTTTAAGATGTGGGACGCCACTGCTATTTGTTATATTTGGTTTGTAAAAATATTAAAGTGTTAAACGGGTATATTACTTAGGTAGTAGGGTACCAGAAGGGAGATGGAGCCGGGAACACAAAGAAGTAAAGGAGAAAACGGAACAAACAAAAAACTGAAACGAAACGAAAAAGCCAGCACCAAAAAACTTGATAATTGCACGTCCTAACGACAACCAAAAACCTTTCATACGCATTTTAAGGTAAACGCTTGCTCTTACGGTTATGAACTAAGAGTACATTATTTATGTGTTTTTTAATTTTCTTTCACATAATAACCTAGAATTTTAAAAATATTACAGATAACGAAGTTAGAACAAAAAAAGTTTAGAAAGATAGGTAAAGTGCCCCTTACAGTCAAGTATAATTTATGAAATTTTTCGCATTAGTGCAGTACATAATAGTAAGTACGTATGCCGAAATTCAAATCGATATCTAAAAATTAATAAAAAAATTAGAAAATTAAAATTAAGCTTCAAGGTCCTGTAACTTCTTACTGGAGGGAGTTTGTACTAAGGTATACTGGGTTTCATCGATTTATTATGACGCAAGAAATCTATGACTAATCGGCGTCTCATTCTTTTTGGGACACCTTGTATACTTTTTTATCTACAACTGCTTTGATAAGGACGTATTACTTCACTCATTTGACACTATTTCCGTTAGGTGATGAAGTTCATTTCACCATTAGTGGTTTAATGATCTTCCATTGCACCACTAGTGGTGTAATGGCTTTATTATCTAACTGAAATAGTGTCAAATGAATGACATATTGACATTTGAATCTTAAAATATTTTTGAAAATGCCGATATGACATTTTTCTTAATGCACTTTTCTCAATTTTGGACAGTACATAAAATTTTGTACATGTGTGATAATTCATTATTAATATACGTTTGTGTAAGTTACAAACGAGTGCGTAGCATGAGTTATGTAAGCACATATCTCTTATTCCACTTGTATAGTATAGAACTCTTATGGCATTTCATAAGGAATGTGATATATAAAATTTTTATATAAAAGTGAGTTTAAATGTCAAAACATAACCAAGTTCAGCAGAACTCGTTTCTATGTACTAAAGCACAATAAGTAGCTTCAGTTGATGTTTTGCGTTTGGCAGTACTGAAGTGTATTGTTGGTGGCACTATACGTTTGCGTCAGTCTGTGTCAAAACTGACGCAAAACCTAACCTGCTAACCTCGAATTTGACATACTTACAGTGCCACCAACAATACATCTGAGAATTGTCAAACGTAAAGAGAATCGCCGTTGCTCTGCAGAAAAGTATAACATTTCTTAACGATTTTAAAGGTAGAAATGTAGCACATTGCCAAATGAAATGCGATAATAGTATATTACTCTGCAAGTTGAGAAATTGGTGTTTTTTTAACAAGTATGGCGTTTTTGAGCACGAGTGTTAGGGAGTACTTAAACGGCCATACGAGTTCAGAAAAACCACTTTTCTAACTTATTGAGTATACTATTTTATCGCATTTCATAAGAAATATAACACATTAAATTTTTTCATACAAGTGACACTAACTTGCAAAACATAACCAAGATGAGCATAACTCATTCCTATGTACCGGGTGGCCAATTAAGAAGGGCACTCGGCCCTATCTCGAAAAGTAATTGTCGTAAAGAGAAAATGCTGGAAATTATTTTTAAGTTTCTAGAATGGCCGCCAGGGGGCGTAATCGCATTCTTGAATTTTAAATCCCGTTTTTTGAGAAATATTTTTATATTACAGATAGCTAAAATGGACACCGTTTTAAAGCTGAGATAAATTCAATTCTTTTTTGTTAAATGGTTTTTGCTCTATCTTTTAAGGGAAAGTGGTGGGGGGTGTCCGAACATTTTCGCAAAGAAATGTCAATAACTTCAAAATGGCTGAACGGATTTGGTCAAACTTGGAGTCGTTGAAAAGGGCTTTTCTTAGGCTATCAACGTTGACTTGAGCGGATTGATTTAGATTGCTTGTGTCGCTGCTAGATGGCGTTTTGCGACAACACTACAAATGAAATGGATTTTCTAAAAAAATTAAATGCAACGATATCACTTTTATTGCAACAAAAGGGTCTAATATGCTAGTGAAAACCGCATTTCGATATTAGTTTCCTAACCTAAAATATCAGTAAAGGAAATTAAAACTCGAAATAATGTCGCATCTTTGGGAATATTTTCAGTATACCTGCCATTATTAAATCCTAATTATCGTTCTTTTAGCAAAATATATATAAATTTACTGTTAAAATACCAACATTATATTTAAAATGTCAATAATAATTAATACTCATTCAATATGATTGAATATTGCCCTTCTGTCCACACGAAATTCGAAATTTTTAAAATGCAAGTGTGCTTTGGAAAACAAAATATAAAAATTATAATGGTGGTGTTTAAGTGTCAATCATATTAAGATTGCAGCTATTTATAGTGCATTTTGGTGGCCTTATTTGTAAAAAATGCCTTTTCCACCTGTAGAAATGTTTGATATGTTTCGTGTTTATTTTCAAAACAATGAAAACGCAACTGTTTCTGTTAGAATCTATGCGATGGAGTATCCTGATAGGCGCCATCCAACTGTCAAAGTTTTTCGTGTGGACAAAAAGGCAATATTCAATCATATTGAATGAGTATTAATTATTATTGACATTTTAAATATAATGTTCGTATTTTAACAGTAAATTTATATATATTTTGCTAAAAGAACGATAATTAGGATTTAATAATGGCAGGTATACTGAAAATATTCTCAAAGATGCGACATTATTTCGAGTTTTAATTTCCTTTACTGATATTTTAGGTTAGCTAACAAATATCGAAATGCGGTTTTCACTAGCGTGTTAGACCCTTATTTGGTTATCTTTTGCTGCAATAAAAGTGTTATCGTTGCATTTAATTTTTTTGAGAAAATCCATTTCATTTGTAGTGTTGTCGCAAAACGCCCTCTAGCGGCGATACAGGCAATCTAAATCAATCCACTCAAGGCAGCATTGATAGCCTAAGAAAAGCCCTTTTCAACGACTTCAAGTTTGACAAAATCCGTTCAGCCATTTTGAAGTTATTGACATTTCTTTGCGAAGATATTCGGACACTCCCCACCACTTTCCCTTAAGAGATAGAGCAAAAATCATTTAACAAAAAAGAATTGAATTTATCTCAGCTTTAAAACGGTGTCGATTTTAGCTATCTGTAATATAAGAATATTTCTCAAAAAACGGGATTTAAAATTCAAGAATGCGATTACGCCCCCTGGCGGCCATTCTAGAAACTTAAAAATAATTTCCAGCATTTTTTCTTGGCCGCTTTAGTCATAAATTTGTTTACCCCAAGTCTTTACGATAATTACTTTTCGAGATTGGGCCGAGTGCCCTTCTTAATTGGCCACCCACTAAAGCACAATAAGCAGCTCCAGTCGATTTTATGCGTTTGGCAGTACTGAAATGTGTTGTTGGTGACACTGTAGGTCTATGTCAAATTTGAGGTTAGCAGGTTATGTTTTGCGTCAATCTGTGTCAAAACTGACGCAAAACCTAACCTACTAACCTCGAATTTGACATAGACTTACAGTGTCACCAACAACACACTTCAGTTTTGCCAAACGTAAAACGAATCGCCGTTGCTAGGCATAAAAGTGTTGCTAATGATAAAAGTACCACATTTCTTATCGATTTTGAATGAAGAAATGTAGCACATTACCAAATGAAATGCGATAAAATAATTTTTATAAACAACTCCAATAAAGATCTTAATTTCTTCCAAATAGTCACTGGAGTACTAGTACAATATCTGAGACAATTCAGTACTACTACCATAATAACTACAGTTTATTTTGGTTAAAATGCAAAATATGACGTTTTTGTTGGTCCACCTTTGACAAATGACAGTTGAACTGAATAGTCAATAATATTTTTTTTAATTCAATGTATTACAAACAATTAAAAATAAAATAACTTTGAATTTAGAACGAACAGGGTACACTATGAAAAACAATCCGATATTAATTTGAATCTCAGTTAAACCGTTCGGAGATCTAACAATCTTAAATACCTAATTAGTGAAAATGTAAATAAATATCCAAGTTTGATTCCGAAAACTATTTGTTTCCGTAACTACAGTCTGACTCATCACATGTCCATTAGATAAGAATATATATCAAATACGGTTATCGGTTAAATGGAATCTTCTATTTCGATTGTTGTTCTCCGAACTTCTGCAAACTATTATCTTTTCATAATCTTGAAGAATGCAGTAAATGTTTTCTGGAACAATAATAGTATTATTAATGTTGTTATTCTTCATGGCGACAAAGATAAAATTTTTATAAATATACTTACCTATTAAAATCAATTCCGCAGCAATCGAGCTCTCTCTCATCTTCGGTGCTTGACCTACATACGGACCCACAGACGGCTGCGTTGCCAATTTACGTGTTTTGTTTTCGTTTTATCAGCAATTTAGATTACCTTGCCTATTTGTTAATGCCGTAACTCGATATTTTACACTAGTGAATCACTTGAGCTACGCTTCGGTGGGAAAGGGTGGTACTTGTCGCAATCAAAAACACATACAACCTTATCAATTATACATACAAAAATGTTGATAGGTGAACATTGAAATTACACGATTTAATTGTTCTTTTAAATTTAACGTCGAAATCGGCGCTGATGAGTTCATTGTGAACGTACCACATCAGCTGTTTCAACTGATCGTAATTTAATTTTACTTTACTTTTTCAAAATAAAAAGCGGCCTACGCTCTAAGTTTAAAAATTACCAAAATTTTAAGCTATCATACAGTTTAATCGGAGGAGATAGCGAACAAAGAAAGAGAGCAACTATTTTATGTTATAGGATGACCTTTTGCAAAGGTTTCGTTTGTTGTTTTTTTAAAGGCAAATATGTGAATATGTTTTAAGGACTTCTTCTTGATATTTGGTGTGTATTATTTTGATAAAAAGAGTAATAAAAAATTTTCATTTATTACATTGAATAGGATCAGCCTGTATAGTAAGCACCGGTGAACAATTGGCTAGAATAAATGATTAATTGCTCAAATTAACTACTAAAGTTGTTCATGACTGCAGCAGTTGCGCACCGCTTCATACTATGTTATAAATGTCATAGTTAACAATAATTGCTTGATAACGATAAGCACGAAAATACTCGTCGAAGTATTTCGCCAATTCCCGCAAAAATTCCATTCACTGGTTGGCGAAAACCTTGAGTTCACTTATTAGTTGTATCTGCTGCCGGTAACAGCAGCGGCGGTATCCAAAATTCCCACAAAAGTTCGGAGCTTTATGGAATCCACTTGCGCTTTTCAATTAAGTTCTGGATACACACATCGAGCCGGGCCATTGTCGTACTCGCAGAAGTTTCAACGTTAGGAGTGCCGTAAACTTCCAAGTTTTAATCCCTCGCAAGGCAAGGTGGAAAAATTAAGCGTCGACGCGCCTAGCAGCTATTATTCATGGAGGCGAGCGTCACCGTTGTTTATCTTTTGATTATTCTAAACGCAGCCGTACGTGCAAACACGCCTTTGTTATCAGATATGTGAAGTACCTGGCGAGCTCCACAAAAGACGAAATGTTGCCGGCGCTTTTCCTCTCCTTTCTACTGTAAGTACTACTTGTGTCCAATCCGTTGTATTTTGAAATCCGGGTTTAGAGTTTTTGAATATCCGGAATGCGGGAATTGCGGACTCCGTCACTGAGATCCTTGTCCAAATTTTATCACTAATTCGTTGTCTGGAAAATCTTCTATTTGTAGCGATTAAACTGTGTTGGTGGAATCGCATGTAGATAGTATTTTACTCGTAAATGTACTACACATTTTATAGCAAGCTTAGATTAGGTTTTAGATCAAGCACGTACTTATACATTCTTTTAAAAGTTTTTTTTTAAATTCAATTTTGACAGTTTAAAGTGACACTATTAACTCCATAACAACCTTCATAAGCAGCCAATTATTCAAGAGTATAGTTATTAACGACATAAGGCCGTTAGATGCGATAACGGCCGTTTGTCGCTGAATATTTTTCATAACACCTACAAAAATTTAAATTTTAGAGCTATTTAAATGGAAAAGTGAAATAGTATTAGTACCGGATGTTAAAAAAGCTCGTCTTATCAGAGTCACCTATGAAAAAATTACGTTTGGCCATACTGAAATGTATAGTTGGTGACACTGGTAGTCGATGTCAGTTTCGATATTAGTAGGTTAGGTTTTGTGTCAGTTTTGACACAGACTGACACAAAACCTAACCTGCTAATCTCAAATGTATCATAGATTTACAGTGTCACCAACTATACATGTTAGTATTGCCCGGTATTGTCAATGTTAAAATGTTACTGTTCCGTTATTTCTTAACTACCTAGGCTGTTAAATGTATAACAGCCATGGCTGTTATGGGAAACTTTTCAGTCAAGTTGACAGTTCTGTTATTCACAAATAACAAGTGGGTGTTATGAAAAAAAATGCAATTTAACTAATAATAATAATTAAAAAAGTTTCAATGAAGAACAACTTATTTTTATTATTTCTACAAATATTTACATTCAATTACTTTTTCTCTTTGTAGTGTGTAATATATAATTACTAAAATTTAGATCAAATCAACGATTACTGGGCAAATTTATATCTGGATTCGAATATTTTTAAATTTGTTATTCAAAATTTCGTCAATATTGAATAAAAACCTGTATACACCACTTGAATTAAACATTTATTCATAATGTTTAATTCACTTACTGTATAATATTTATAATACGAGTTGCCGATACTTAATGTTAAAACTTTATTTTCTGCTGGAGTTTTTCAATAAAAACTTTCTGATGTAGTAGCTATCCTACTTAATGGATGACTCTTCAAGTGCTTTTATGATACAAAGTTCTAAAGAACATATAATCCAACGCGACATTTCCCAAGTTAAAGTACTGGGCCCGATATCGGCTCTAAAAATACCGGTACTCAGAATAATTGGGTTTATAAATAACTGTGTAATATTTATGGTATAAGTGTGTGATATTACAAATAATACACGAGAGAAAAGTAATTTCTCATATAATTAATTTGAGAAAGCAGCCCTACTCTTTTTAAATAAGTACATCAACATATTGAATCTCAAGCTGAAATGAAACCTGATATCTTCTAAATACACAGCTGATAACAAATACTATCACAATATGATTTTGATAACACCTTCTGTACAAAAAATTGTTGCACGTTATAAAATAAAAGTAACTTTCTTGAATCAAAAATGAAATTATTTTGATATCAGCTTCTGTTCAAACAATACTTGGACGCTATCAACCGAAAGTAACTTTTAGAAGTAGGAAACGCAACTTTAATGTCATAAAGTTACAAAATTCTATATGATTTCGATATGCATCTTTGATAAAAAAAATTGAACTCCAACAAAAGTTACTTTTATAAAGCTACGACTTTTCTATGAAGTTACGAAAATCTCTGATTGATTTGGTAACAACTGATCATAAAATAAAAGTTACTTTTATGGGTAAAACTCTTTGACTTTTTTATAAATAGTTATATATAACAGAATAGTTATGTACCAACGGTTGTAATTTGTCTTTCCAGTCGAGAATGCAGTTGGAAAACCGAGGTCCGTAGGCAGAGGTTTGCAAACATTAGAGGCCGAAAAGTACACAATGCAACCTAAGATGCATATAAAAATTTTTGTACCAACAGCATAATTTCAAAAAAAAATCCTTTAGCTTTAATAGTTATTTATGTATCTAGTGTGCAAAAATGAGTTTTGACGCTTGAATGCAAAAAATTGTGTATACAGTGTGGTCCATTAAGTGTGCAACAAATGGGACATTTTTTTATTAGTTGTAAAACCGAAAATTAAATAGCGCTAAAAGTTAGTGCATCTTCGATAACCATATCAGATGCCCTTAGAATGGCTTCAAGTCAAACAATATACAGGGCAGGACAAAAAATATGTAATTCGTTCAAGAATAAAGTTACCTTATTTCAAAAAATATAGCAAAATTTTATTGATAAAAGTTGTTTAGAATCAAAAGTTATGTTCAAATACAAAGTCACGGCCTCCTATTCAAATTTTGATTCTTTTTTTGTAAAATTTTGTATTATCCCCGTATGATACATATTTTTATTATTCTGGTTTTATTAAGAGTTTTTCATATGTAAATTATTATTAGGAAAGCATTTGCCTTGTTAAAAAGAATATTTGCGAAATTCTAAAGTTCTGTTAAATATCGTTGCAACAAACATGAAGTGGACGGTTACCTAAAAAAATATAAATCCAAGTAAATTTTACAAATACGCTTCAAGTTGCTAAAAGTTATTGAAAAGGGATGTGGTTGTGGCTACTTTAAATACATATAAAATCAAAATAATAAAAATATGTATCATACGGGGGTAATACAAAATTTTCCAAAAAAGAATCAAAATTCGAATAGGAGGCCGTGACTTTGTATTTGAGCATAACTTTTAATTCTAAACAACTTTTCTCAATAAAATTTTGCTATATTTTTTGAAATAAGGTAACTTTGTTCTTGAACGAATTTCATATTTTTTGTCCTGCCCTGTATATTGTTTGACTTGAAGCCATTCTAAGGGCATCTGATATGGTTATCGAAGATGCACTAACTTTTGGCAATATTTAAATTTCGATTGTACAACTAATAAAAAAAATTCCCATTTGTTGCACACTTAATGGACCACACTGTATACCTTGGGCCTATTTCACTTCATTCCTATTCGACGTTTCATTGACATAAAATTAGTGCAAGGTTGTCAGCCTTGCACTACCCTAGCAGCACCAAATATACATATTATATTTCTGTAATGTAGATGTGATATCATTTGTCACTAAAATAATGTGAGATATAATGGATATTAGCATGATATTTTAAAATGGGATATTAGCAATATATTAAAGATATATGCAAACAACATCTCTAGGATATTTAAAAATGTTTACATTTAACTGAGATTTCCCAAATATTAGGAGGATATTATAAAATTAGATGTAGGGAGTATTGGATTCCGATTAATAACGGATATCTGCTGTATATTTCGAACTGAGATGGTTGTGTTGTATATTGCAAATATTAGATCATTATCACCGGTATTAATTAATAATTAATATTTGTAGGATAATTAATAAAGGGTTAAAAACAATATTCAATTAGGATGTTTACTGCATATAGCGGATTTATTAAAAAACTAGATATACCATCCCTTTACTGGGATATATTACAACTGTATATTACAACTTTTATAATCAAGATGTTATTAACTTTCAGAATTAATTAAACAGTGCCGTGATAATTTGATACATCTTGTGTATTATTATACAGGGATGCAGTATACAGGGTATAAATTAGTTGTGGAGCAAACTACACGTGGCAATGTTAGTCATAAAATTCTGAGTAAAAAATCTTAATACTAAAATGTTTAATTGGTCTTCATGGGCCCTCACGAGCGGCAAATAAAAGACATGATACCTTTTCTGTTTCAAATATGTGAAAGTATCGTCAAGCAAAGTTGTTCAAAATGTAAAATTATGGTCGCATGCAAAATTAAGGAAATATTGGTTTACTTTTATGAAACCGTGTGTACTAGATGAAGTAGGTACTTTTGTACAGTTTCATAAAAGTAGCTCGATATTTCTGAAATTTTGCATGGGGCCATAATTGTATATTTTGAACAACTTTCCTTAAAGATACTTTCACATATTTGAAACAAAAAGGTACTTTACCTGAAAAAATCATGTTTTTATCTTCCGTTCGGAGGGCTCATGAAGACCAATTCAACATTTTTCTTGACTCAGAATTTTATGACTAGCATCACCACGTGTACTTTACTCCACAATTAATTTACACCCTGTATAGAATGTACATGAACATGTATATCGGTGGAATCTGCATTAGTGTACACGAACCTTTCGTATCTGATTATTTTTAAGATTTAAATAAATTGTGTGACACTAACATATTTTTCTCGTTGGATTTTTGCCCTAAGATTCGTCGGGAATATCTTCCAAGAAAACCCTTTCAACGTCCCATGATTAAATAAAGCAAAATGCAGGTGTAATTTAGTAAAACCTGCAAAAGTGTAATTAATTTTTGAATTATTTTCTTAACACTCCAGACAACCGTACTACAAAATGATGGTAGTGTAAAAGAGTAAGAATTTTCAAAAAACAAAGGGATCATTTAGTAAATAGCTCTGGAATGTGAAAGTTTCTTAGTCACTAACGACGTCTTATGGCCGCAATTCTTGTAATCATTCTAGAAGAATTTTCCTGATTAAAGATGATGCTTTTAAAAGCTTATAGCTAATTAACATGACTTATAGGACACATTTCCAACTTTGGAGATACCCGGGGATCCCAAATATTTTACTTCAACAACAGTAATAACATTTTGATTTGAATGCAAAAAATCTTACAATACTTATATTTTATGCAAATTAAGAATTTCTAAAAATATGCAGAATCTACAAAACTTAAATATATGTAGATATTTATTGTATAATACATTGATAAATAATTGATACCCACCTTAAGTTTGATAATGTATGACCTGTCACTTACGTACTTTAATATAGATCTCTCTATTGTTTTCAATTTAGGATGCTTATTACGTAGTTCGCAGGTGAAGAGGTTAAGTTAATAATGCGTGGGAACGTAAATCGTAGTTTTGAGTTAATTTGTTGTTTACAATAATTTTTGTTTTAAATAATTATGTGTTGTTATAATTAAGGGCTTGGCTGGGCAGTATTAGATAAAGCCATTAATTATAATGGCCCATTTTTGCTTAAGCATTCTTTAAGTCGAAGACCTATTTATTATATTTGCTGACTTTTACTGTTTTTTTTACCTTCAAATGTTAATCTAGTTGTTTGTCATAAGCGTACCATTAGATTTTCATAGATAAAAATAAGAAATGCAAATATTTGATTAATGAGAAA
Organism: Agriotes lineatus; assembly: GCA_940337035.1. Taxonomy (NCBI): domain Eukaryota; kingdom Metazoa; phylum Arthropoda; class Insecta; order Coleoptera; family Elateridae; genus Agriotes; species Agriotes lineatus. The sequence continues at coordinate 99,084,634 of OW679200.1, read as the reverse complement.
TTTTTTTGAGTTTCTAAATAATAATAAATATTTCATCACTTTATACATGTATATGCTACCTACAAGCAATAATACGTTTCTAAAACAAAACTTTGAATGCTAAAATCATAACAATTAAAAAGTGCATTTAAAAAATATTTTAACGCAATAGACATATAGCGAATCCGAAATTTGTTCCCGTTTAAAAAGCACCCAGTTACAGAGTAAGAGGGAAAACTACCTGCTGCTTTTGTAACCAGCTTAAAACAGGTACTTAGTTCTTAGAAATAGCATATTCCTTACGAGTTTCTCATAATGGAGGGTGAATTTCTTTCTAGTGTTCAGTTTGGTTTCTGCTTTTGCGTTGCAACTATAAATTTTTGTGGAAGTGCCCAAAAAGTGTTTTTTGTGTTTAAGAAAACCAGTAGAGGTAAGTTTAATTATTAAAAGTATTAATTACTCTATTACCCCAACCATGTCGTCTAAATATAGGAAAGCAAAAAGTCACTTATAAAACGAACTATTGCACGGAAGGTTAAAGTTATTCAGATTTCTACAAATGCTACAGTAGTATTAAATCGAACTATTGATCAACAAGATTCTGCTATAAATTTAAGCACAAGAATTTCCGGAACTATATTTTTTCTTTTTCTTTTCCTGCATAATCAGTACCTACACCCATTTTTCGTAGGTAATTTGGAAACAGTCCGTAGTTAGTGGCACCCGAAACAAACCCTATTTGATTTTATAATTAAATTTTGCTACTGCTGCTTAGGCAACATTAACTTTTCCCATTTTTTGTAATGAATTTCCATTGCTTGTTTTTCTAAATATTATATTATAGTAACACACTGGTTGGTGTATGTGGGAAAATTGTAAAATGAGCCAAGTAAACTTCAAATTAATGCATAGTATGTATTTTTTTTCAGATGCTAGTAGGCAAAGATACCCCACTACTACTGAGGTGGAAATCCGAAAATCCGTAGCTCTATATCTAGCAAATTCCAAAGAGAGAACGCTAAGGCAAACTGCAATGTAATATATATGTGTAAAAAAATTTAATAAATGTTTTTGACAATTAGTGTAACAATTTTAATGAAGAATATAATGTTATTATATTTCTTATACCTACATAATATAATAGACTGTGTTATATAAAGAGCAAATAGCATTAACGCCAGTTTTTTAATATCAACTGAACAGCACCTAATAAAAATCATATAGTTGATAGTGCAACGAGACATAAACAGGATATTTAACAAAGCATGTTGTTTCAATATTCAGTTTCAGACAAGTAAAATAAATCAAAGTAATAATTATCGAGCGATTCTTTTTATCTAGCTCACTACTGGGATATTTTGATAATGATGAGAAATGAAAACGTTGGTTGTAATAGAAAAAAGTTGCATAATTTGTGGCCTTTCCAAAATCCGTTTATGCATTTTTAATTTTTCACTAGTTTATGAAATATTGAAAATTGGGTTTTTTATTTTCTTCAAACATTTAAAAAAACATACTGTATAAGAACACGATTCAGAGAATAAAATGTATAGCTTCCACACGTACTCTTTAAATATTGGAATATTTGAAAAAACAAAAATTGATTTTCAGTTGTTTTTCAAGACATTTCAGGAAGTACCCAGCAAATTACAAATCAGTAAACGGCATCTGAAAAAACCTAAATTATGCAACTTGTCTAACTTAACCAATCTCATTTCTCTTACTTTTATCAATTTCCCAATAGCGAGCGAGATGAATAAAATTGTTCGGGACACTCGGTTTAGATGGTTTGGCAATATACGGTGTACATCCTATTATAAATAAATTACCGATATTTGTAAGATATATATAGGAGATCTAGGCGACTGGCATCTAGAGAATATTCCTTGCTAATATTGTGTATACACATTTTACAAATATTAAGCTGATAATGGTGAGATATATTCATAAGATGTGCGCGGTTAACATATAGAGCATATTGGTTGCCAATATAGTGCGGATATTTGCATGATATCTCCAGCAGATGTACGCGACCTATATCTGGCGAATACCGATTGCTAATATTATACATACATCCTTAAAAAATATCTGAGGGATATTTGTAAGATATATTCAGCAGATATATGCGGTTAACATCTAGGTAAGATCGGCAACAGATATAGTATTGATGTATTTTTATATATATGGCCAATATTTAAAAGTGTGACATTAATTTATCCCGTAGACATTACTAACTAATATCCTTGGTATATAGTGTGCTGCTAGGGGTTAATATAAATGTGAGACGAATAATTGTCAAACACAACGTAGTAGACATAGCTGGAGGAATATATTTATAGTGCCCAACAAAAAGTTTGTACCATGTAAAAATTTTCTTAATTTATAGATTCAGAAGTCTGGGATAATTGTTGGTCTGTATGAATTAGAGTTGTACAAAACTGTTTTTTAAATAAAAAACCAGTTTTTCCATTAAAAAACCAAATTATTGTTTTATTTCACCATTGGAAATCAAGTAATTACAACAGTTAAAGACAACACCATTTTTTTTTACTTGAGGACTCTCATCTTTAAGTAAACATAAGTATGTCATTGTTCACTAGTATATTCATCTGCGACTTTTTTAATGTTATTTAAAAAATATGTAAAAGGCTTTACCCAGAACTTCCCTCGTCGACATTGTGACACTAAATACTTTAAAAATGAAATTAAGTTAAGAGTAAAAATATCTTCACGTTCTAATAAATTAAATAAATTTTCAAATTAAAAATAAAACGTTACCGGTGGTCGAATTCGAAAGGCAGGCGGACCGCGTATGCAGTCCCAACGTTTTGTGAGATATTGCAAGGGAACGGGCTATTTCTACCTGAGATACGAAGCACCGACCCTTCGAATTCCTCCGTTGCAGCTGTATTAAGTAACGCACTAATTTGTTGCTCCTTTTTGTATCGTACAACATTTATTTTGTATCTATTGGGGCCCATTTCCGATAAGAAAAAAACCTACGCTATGTACACATTATTACTTGTATTTATTGTTGAGTTAAATCAAAAATAAACAAAGTTTTATTTTTTTAAGGTGCTCACCCTGTATATATTTGTCTGAAATTTTCTCGGTTTCATGGCAGTTACATATATAATGTGTATGCAAAATATTGTCTTCCTTAGACAAATAGTTTTTGAGTTATACCGCCACCAGACAGACAGACAGACAGACAGACAGACAGACAGACAGACAGACAGACAGACAGACAGACGGAATTGAGAAAACCTGTTTTTCGTCATCTAGGCACCCTGAAACGTGAAGATCTGAAGAAATTTCTGTGATTTTTTCGCGATTACAATAGCACTTCTAGACGAGGGAAGTAAAAGGGCACTCCCAGCAGATATTGGAATGCAATTATTGTTACGAATACTTTTCGAAAGAGTTTCCCCAAAGTGTATGCAGAAATGCTACAGCTCTGCTCTATGAAATTTTTTTCTCGGTAGGCAATTGAAGAAATTTTTATACAGTGTTCCTTTCAAAAATTTAATGGAAAATAATACCAATCTTGAATACAGAACTTCTGTTGATAATAATATAAAACTTTACATTTATTTGACCATAGGAGTTTAATAACTAATAACATAATTCTTCTGCTTTGAAAATATTTAATATAGAGTGCAAATGAACTTGTGCCATAGTGGAGATGGAAATTAGTCAATATACTAGAAATCGTCGCGGTAACCAATTAATACAAAAAGGTAGTTTTAAATTATGCAATAAACACGCAATTGCTTTTAATTTCAAGCAATTGATTGAGAGTTAATATCTATTTTGAATAAAACAATATACGTTTTTCACCAATTCCCGTACATTTGACAGTGCTATAAACATCCATTTTTGAGTAACTCCTATTACATGGTAAAGAATTGTTAGTTATCGACTCTTTTTCCACTGACATTCGTTTGTTTCTGGTTTCCCGATGAATATTTAACTATAGTCTACTATGCAAATTTAATTTTTCATCTGTAAAAATAAATGTTACAAACATCGTATTAGTAGAAAAATGTCGCGACGTTCTGGAAACACTGCATGATTAGAGCTGCTACATAGTCCCAAACTAATATCTATAACAGATATTCTTTATTGTAGCGGTTCAAAATAATTAAATGGGAAATATAAATTATTTCCTTCTTTCCATATTCTATTCTCGTCAATGGTCAGCATTTAAAAAAGCTGTGAATGATCGGACCGTGTCACTTTCTAGCAAGCAAAATATAAACTCAGCTATGAACAGTTAGATTCTGATAAAATAATTACTTCATAGTCAGAATGGATTTAATCATAAACTACTTACGAGTTAAATAATAAATTTTAAAATGAAACAACCCCGCATGAGCGCTCTTCTGTTAGAAATGTCCAACTCGCTCTAATAGATAACCAATGCAAACTGCTCATTTAGTTGATGCTGTGAGAGCAACTATTTCGATAAAGACTGATTGCCATCAATGTCGCCCTATTAATCGCAGCTTTGGCTGCCCACTACACCAAAATTAGCACAATGGGCCAGTAAACCTGCTCAATCGCGAGCCTGTAAAAATAACCTACCCTGGCTCTCCCCCTGCTTCCATGTTGTTCGCAAGCGTGACATCGTTGGACCAGACGTCATACTGCCATTTTCTGAGGCCAAGCACTCCGCAGAGCACCCGACCAGAGTGAATTCCGACCCTCATGTTCAGCTGGACATCTGTGGCTTCCACTACGCTGGCGATTGCATCGATCATGTCCAACCCCATTTCAACGGTGCAATGGGCATGGTCTGACCGGGGCTCCGGCAGCCCTGACACGCAGTAGTAACAGTCGCCCAGGATTTTAATACGAAGGCAGTGGTTATCCTGAAACAAACAATATTTGAATTGATATGCATATTTAGGGAATTAATTGATAGTAGAAGAGATAGATATTTTGCAAACCGATAGATAAAAAAGTACAAAAATCGAAGCTGGGGGATCTATACAAAGAGTTGGTATGTCACTATACAATATACGAGCAAGTGTTATTGCACTATTTTTTAGCAGTCTATAGCCTAAATAAATAAATCCTTGCCGGTCCGCGATGAAACACTGAAACTGAACAAATGGGATTTATTTTTTAGCAAAATAGAAACGACTTACACGTGAGACATAGGGCGATTTTTAAAATGAATGAATGAATGAAAATGAAGTACACGATGTGATAAAGAATAACAAGAAAGTGGATCCAAATGCTGTTCCAGCCCCTCCCAGACAAAGGCAAATTCCGATTTCCCCAGATCTAAATATTTCGCATATGGGCTGGCAAGAGTTAGCATTAATGAAAAATGAATGTAGCATTAATGAAAAATGAATGTGTAACGCACTCCACCAATTGATTAAACCAAGTAATAATTAATAGATGTGATTAAAATATCACGGCAGAGGTTGCAACCTTGCGTATGAATGAAATCCCAGGAAGCTCAAGTGTTTTTTCAGCTATACTCGATAAAGTCACCCTACGCCCCAAAGTGGTACGCATCGAAATCAGTAACTCGAGACGTGCGCTATCACAGATGCAATCAGACTGCTTGGACCAAACGTGAAGTGGCCTTCGTAGCTCTTCGCCCGCTGCAGCCCATAAACTGTGCCGTAAAAGCAAGCAAGCGCTCGTCGTACAGTGTATATTCATGAAATAAAAATTACTCATGCTTTGTTTATGCTTTAAAATGATGAAACATAAATAAGTAAAAACAGTTTTTCTTTCAGAATATTTAAATATTTGAATGACTGGTTTGTTATGGTAAAACCATGGCTCCTCGACTCCTTATAACGAGCCGCCACTGACCAGTGGCGTAACTAAGATTTTGCTGTGGAGGTGTTCTGAGAGAGTGATCTACCTTACAATAATAATTTAAAAAAATTGAGCGTACCATAAAGTTGAAACGTGCCAATTCGTGCCACCTGTATTTATCTATTTCATACCTTTTATTATATACCCAATTAGTAATAAAACCCAGCAGTATGTGTTCTTATGTCTATTTACGTAGCATCGCATCATAAGTGGGAAATGCTATGTGAGTTACCGTGGACTATGGAGTCCCGAGTGTGGACGCGCTAGTGTTAAGTGAGAAAATGTGCTAACGATACAAGTTAATTCAGAGAACAAGAAGCAGCGGATTTGAAACGACGCTGAGGCCTGCAAGTGAACTCATTCGCTGTCAAACCGGCTAAGGGCGAAGGTCGAACTGATTCGCGCGCTAATAGGCGAATACTGCGGATTAATTGGTTCGCGCCCAAATTGACCAAGTGAAGTCTTACGTGGGCCCACCACGGGGTACGTGCAGCTCTAGGCGAGGTGCCCGCCAAGAAGCGAAGCAACACATTGGAGACGCCAGCGGCGTCCAAAGGGAACGAGGAACAGATTATTTGTATTCCTGTAAACTGTTGGGTTTTTATTACCGTTGGTGTTTGCATTTGTAAGTACAACATTTCAGGTGTCAGTGAGCTGACCTCAACAATATTAGTTACCCTTAGCTGCACTGGCGATGTGAATACAACCTCATAGCTCACAGACTGGATAAGCTAGCAAACCAGGGCATTGTAACGTAATAATTCACTAGGTGTAGGGCTAGGCAAGAGGTCGTGTTACAAAGTATAGTTGATTTCATTTCTATAGGACTTGAAGGAGGCCTTGATTTAACTTCTTGGTAGTGTAGACCAACTAGTTACATTTAAAAATTTACTAACTGATGTTGACAGACGTCTATTTAAATAGGTGACATTAACTAGTATGGCATTTCATTTGCTTATTAACCAAAAGGCTTCAGAAATAATTATTTGCTAAATAAATGACAACTTAGCTCGCTTGTAAAACAAAATTTTAAGATATGCCTGTCCTTGCAATAACTCTAACCTATAAAAATGTTAAATGTCATTTTGACTGTAAAAAATTAGCTAAATCATGGCCTACGGCAAGTGCTATAGAAATGAAAGCAACTATTATAAATTCACAAAACTCATGAACTGTCAATGTCAAATTTTTAAATATTTGCTGAGTGTACCTGAAAATTACAGTTTTTTTGGGAATGTACTTCGGATCTAGTGATTTCTAGTAGTATTTAAAGTTAAGGTTATGTTACATGTGTCAAAAGTCACAACTATTTTCTTCTATTTTTTCTTTGTAATAATCAACTATAGCCTTTTTTCCCTTTCTAATAATAAAACCCTCTCGTTTCTGTTCCATAGCAATTGAAGTGTATGCACAAAAATTAAAGAATTTGGGAGGTTATTTTTTTACAAGAAAGTGTGACATAAGCCAAGTTTTTAAATTTCAAACATTTCAGTGCTGCCAAAATCAGTAAGCAGAAGTTCCAAAACAGAATTTAAACAAGGTACCAACTTGACAGCGTTTTGACAGTTCACGAGTTTTCTGAATGGATAGTATACTGTTTATTTATTAACAATAAAATAATTACAATTGCACAGGTTAGAGAAACTAGATTGACTCTCAAGGCAAGTCATGAAAGGCTCTGTGATCATATTTGATGAATTGGCAGTAATCAGTAGCGGGAGGGGGATTTCGTTTGCACAGTGACTAATGTCATACGACAGATTCGTTGTTTTAAAGTGTGAAAATTGCTGTTCCTGTTGATTTTGTTAATTCTGTTATTTTGTTATTGCTATTGTTATTGTCGCTATTTTTGTGTGTGTTGTTAATTCTGTTATGAAATGCGCCATACCACAATGTTGAATACGCCTCTGATTTATTGTGTCATTTAGCTTAAATAAGGTTAACAGTTTAATGTCAATATGATATATGTCAAAAGTGTTACCAATACAAAACTTGGAAATTACTAGATTTTAACATTAGTTCCGATTTTCACCACGCTTCAATCTAGAATCTGTATCTGTAACCTGTAATACAACTTATAGTAGTAATTCAAGTTTTCTTGGTTTTTTTTGCTAACTCGTTTTTGATTTCATCTACGTTTATCTTAAGTTCTCTGTGAATAGAGAGCATTGCCAATCCATTCAGCCTATATTGCGATGTTGTATTTCGGAGGTAAGTCTTAATTCTTTTGAAGGTGAAGAATGACCTTTCAGCTGTTGCAGTTGACACAGGAATCGCTGCAAGGATTTGCAGCAACTTGAATATCTTGGGAAACATGTCATTATTGCACGTAGCTAGCGCATCCATTGCTGTCTTATGTAGAAGATTTTGTACATTTTGGCTCTTCCGGTATAATTTGAACTCAGCAAGCACGTTCGAAGGATGTTCGTTGAGATCGGATTTTAAAAATGGTCTAGTCCGAATTCCGAATATAATAATTGATATTCTTTTAGATTTTTTTGTTTAAGATGAATTTTAGTTATTCCTAAAGCCTCTGGGGGGTGTTCTGACACCCATATCACCCCCCATAGTTACGCCACTGCCACTGACTATAAAACTTCTACATAAAAAAGCAAATCTCACAAATTCACCCTACTGATAAACACCCCCACTTTTTTAAGAAGAGACAAACAATGGTAGAGCACATACCAATATACGAGGCTAAGTCAGAGTTTAGAGTGGGAAGGTCATTGATACAGAGACAACGCATTTAGTTTACAACAATTATAAAAAAACACAATGAGTTCAATAAGAAAACGCATTTTCTAATGGTTATCAACTACAATAAAGCATTTGGCTGCGTACTACTACACAAATTATGATAAATAATGTATAGAAAAGGCATCCCACGCTATCTCATATTTATTTGCTATTAAAGAAATACATAAAAACTCTCAAATATCCATATCTGTAAGCGATGAAAATACTATTCGTACGGGCGGGTTATATTTAATTTATAGACGGCGTGCTTCCAGAATGGAAAAATGAAATAAATTGCAAAATCACTAGCAAGATCCAACATACAAAGTTAACTTCCTAGAATCCAGCAAAGGAATTCTACAAAGCTATACGATAAGCAATACAGACATCAGAAAGTAACTAAACATCTTCAGCCTCAATGACAGAATATGTGAATACGGTAAAGCTTGGAAACAACATCTTATAAGAATGTATAATATCCAATTGTCAAAGAAACCTCACCACTACAGACTAAGAGAAAAACGCAAGACTTAAAAGAAATGCTGGAAAGAACAAGAATGATTAACTAGTTAAAACCTAAAACGTAAAGATGAAGAACGGGAGGAAGAAATTTCACAGCAAAAATTGTTCCTTTAAAGTTTAGGAAAAACTGTTTCGCAACGAAACCCTTCCAACTGTTCGGGAGAAATGAGTGTCATGTGTATTAAATGTGTAGCTATCACACGCACACGTGTAACGTTCATAAACCACCTTAAACCAGCGGGTAACTAATTATGGATGTAACGCTATGCGCAAGTGACTAATGTCATAAATTGAGTAATTAGTGTCGCGAATGACGAATTGCTTCTGCAATTTCAGTGTCAAAAACACGAAATTTAAATATTTGCAACCTTACGCCATCTCTGAACTGCGGGGGATCCGGAAGCAAACAGTAGGTAGTAACTGAACCCGTTTGGGATAAAAACGGCTGCGGAAGAATAACCTCGGGCGGCGCAAGACGTTTGGACAAAAGCGATGTAACACTTTGGCCGACAATACATCTGGTTGTAGCAGAAGGCTAATAAAACAATTCCAATGCTCCGGCACCAGGAACGGAGAACAATGCCTAATTACACTTTCAAGAAAACGCAAGGTCCATCCGGTCATCGGTAAGCATTAAACAACCCTCCACTTACGTAACTGGAGAAGCTATTTAATCACAGATAGGAACGCGACGAGGGTCAGTT
>OW679200.1:98912428-99074746 GCA_940337035.1 Agriotes lineatus | reverse complement strand
CACCTTGCTGCCCTCGTTCGCTGCGCACACTCAGGCATCAAACGGTCCTCGGTAGTGTAAATATTACCTACATCCCTTGTAAAGTAATATACTATTTATACTACAATACTCAAAACGATGTGCTCTTTCACTTCCTCGAACAAAAAATAGGGGCTATCTTTTAAAAAAAATTGACCCAATTGACTCTGCTGGGGTACGCCACTGTATATAGTTCCAGAGTATTTCAAAAGATAGCAAATTTACAATGATTTTTGACCCCTTCAAGCGTTTTTGCAACAAAACAGGATTTTGCAAGATATTTCAGGTGTTCCAGACTTTTGTACCACACTGTATAATATTTTTATAAGAGACTATGAGTTTGTGACAATGTAAAGCAAATTGGTTCCCAACAACTCTATAATATAACTGTTATAAAAGTCAGAGAAACGTCTACTTTAATAACATATTTTAGTAGTAATGACTTTTAAGACGGTTGCGGAAAAACATTCTTTTTCAACCTAAAAATAAATATTCTTCAACAATTGTTTTCTTCGTAATTCATATTTCGTTCTAAACGTTTCTGTCCACCTATTAATTATTACGTGTAGCAAAACAGCTATAAATCCGGGCTCTAATAATAATCATCTACTGTCACTCGTATTGGCAATTTACCGTATTGTAAATTTCCCATTTCCAACTGCATTGCAAAGTTTAAATTTACCGCAGTTCGTGCCATGTTCACAACCTTGGTTTTGTAACGACAACACGACATCTGTCATACAATGCCTAAACTATGTATACGCTATTTATATGGAAATTTATCAGTTGTCTGCAAAAACAGCACCGATAACCGACATTTGGCGTTGTAATATTCGCCCTAATTGATAACAGCTTGAATTTATTTAGGAATCACCTACTATCAAAAAGTAAACATCAGAATTAGTTCAATGCGGTCTTAAATGAACGATCAAAAATCGTATCTTCCTGTAAGCTATTTTACAGTTTCTGTTTTCTATTTTTCACAAGTAAATTTTACTGTTGGATGACAGAAATACAAATGAAAAATGCCTACAAAGGCGTCGATATTTTAAATACAATTTTACAGCGCAGGCGAATCTGTTACCATTTATAAAATAGCTTACGATAATCAGCCAACATTTGTCTTTGAAATGAAGCCTTGTTTAACTTCATACGACGTTTGTGAATCGATAATAAGTGATTCCTATGTATCAATCTGTCCCTATTATTTCAACATAAGCCAGCCTTAACTACGCCAGTTTAATACAAAGTCCATCGAGGAGCCCTCCGGCTCTGCGATGCGCCTCGGTAATAAACAGAACGCACCTATTTTTGCCCCTTTTTTACTTTTTCTACATTTACTCGGTTTCTGTTGCATCATTTTTGTCATGTGTAAAACCTGAGCTATATGCAAATTATTGCTTTTATCTATTTCTCAGTTAAAGTAAAAATAAACAAAATTCAATTATCTTACTTAACCTGTATATTATGTTGAGTCCAATATGCCCTTTTTCTTCAAGGTTACACACTTGAGCTATATAAAAAATATTATTTTCATTTAATGAACAGTTCTTGAGTCAAAGCAAAAACAGGAACAATTTTCTTTTAAGGCGTTCACCCCATATATATTTTATCGAAATGCCAGAAACGCTTTAATCTGTATGCAAAATATCATCTTCCTCCAACAAATAATTTTGTAGTTATGCCAGCAACAGGCATACAGACAGACAGACACACAGACAGAGAAACAGACAGACAGACACAGACGGAATTGAGAAAACCTTTTTTTCGTCATCTAGGGGCCCTGAAACGTAAAGATCTGAAGAAATCCCGAAATATGATTTTTGGCGTTAACAATAAGTACCTACTTTCTTTGTCTTTTCGACGAGGGAAGTAAAAAGTTATAACAGGTAAAATTAACGTAGTAGAAATGTTTACTAATTTCAACTCAATCAACATTTTATAGTATAAATCAAGGAGCACATGCACACTAACATATGACGTCATTAAAGAGTGATGACCTGAAAGCGCGAGCTGATTGTATTTTAAGTATCAGCTAATATAATATTCTATCAATACGGAGAAATATTTTTCACAACATATTAGCTCACTTTATTGTGATTACTTGGAAACTGAAAATTCGTGTTTAATGATTATTAGTTATTAATTAATTATGAATTTTTTTTAATTTACTTAGATTCATTATCTTAAATATGAAAAGACCTTCGTTTAATTTTTTCAGTAGATTCGCAATTACAATTGTAGTACATGTACAATATAGTTTATCACCTAAAGTGTCTTCAAACTTAATTAAAATGTATGCAGTCTCCAAATAATAAATTAGAATTGCAATATTATTCAAAATATAAGAAAAAATAAACCTTGTCAATATGCAATAAATAAGTATACTCCATAATAAAGGAAATACCCAGATTATGCTGCTATTATTTCCTTGATATACAAACGCTGACGTTTATCATATGAATAACAAATTACAATTTAATTATATAAATTCCATTTTATTTATGAAATGCTGCTCGAAAGAGATACTGAGTTGCATATCAAACTCACGTCTGGTTTACTATTAAAAATTTCAGAAAATTTTTTTTTTGAATTTAAAGTAATGCTCTTCGACTACATGGTCATTAGCGCCTACAATGAGGTAATTCCATTAGTAAATTACAGTATACACAGGGTCGCTAAAAAGTCTGTGTACAGCTAAAAAATGGTTTATCGGAGCTTGTTGAAATTTGGCAAACAGAAGTGTTTAAATTCTATCATCTGAGATTTTTGAAACTTTCTAGCATCATTTATTTTGAAGATACAAGGCCAACTTGATTTTTAAATGGCACGGGGGTCAAATTTGATATTTTTGAAAAGAGTATTTTTTTCTGAATGCGGTAATGTAACACATACCCACCTTTATTTTTATTAAAAGTTCAAAAATTCAAGGTTAGCTTTGAAAATGCTATTATTAGCAATATGTCACTTACATATTAGACAAAAATTAAACTTTTTGCAATAATTAGTTTAACAATGGTACATTTAAGAGAAACTGAGCGAATAGACATCATGATGATGATGGTTGGATATGGCGATAGAAGATGAAGTTGTGCTCAAGTACTGGCCCTTTTTAATGAAATTCATCCAAATTTTATTAGTTCGATAATTTTTTAAACAGTTTTGATTAGAATAAGATATGCATGTGTTACATCACTGAATTCAGAAAAAAATAATCTTCTCAAAAGTAGCAAATTTGACTCCCCCGTGCTATTAATAAAACCAAGCTGGCCTTGTATCTTCAAAATAAACGATGGTAAAAAATTGAAAAAATCTCAGATGATAGAATTTAAACTTCTCTAATTGTGTGCCAAATTTCAACGAGCTCTGCTAAACCGTTCTAAAAAATATTTAGCTGTATCCATTCTTTTAGCGACCCGGTATAAACAGTTTGTTCGGTATGTGGTATACATATTTATATATGGTTGTATAATCTGGTGGCCTTGAGGAAATTACATTTACAACTTACAGTCAATTTATAATATAATTCTTCTGACTATCAATTACACTGTACAGGGTGAGCGAAACTCGACGTCTCAGCTCTTTTATAAGAAAAGGAAAAACTATAGACAAAATCTGAAACGAGGTTCTTAAATGGGATTGAGTAAGGTCCATTTTAAGCCAAATCTTCATATTTTTCCATATTTGGAAACTAAAGTATTGACGTCATCAAATTTGTTTTTCCCAGAAACATACCTATATGTTGGAATATTAAAAAGAGCTCATTTTTTATGAACACATTTTGTGAAGGAAAAAATTTGCTATCTTCTTCCATTCGAAAATTATAAGCAAATTTGTAAAAAAAGTATTATAAAAAAATCGCAATTGTCACTATTTAAACAAGTAGCCTTGGAAACAAATAGCAAAGTCGCATCCATGACACTTTGACACTTCAAATAAAAATGCTCAATCTGTGTATGTGTAAGTGCTCCATGTACTTCGTGCTTCAAATAAGAGTTTACTTGCAACAAAGAGATTAACAAAGAGATCTTTCGAGGGAGAAGAATTAAAAAATATAGACAGTGCTGTTCTCGTACACTTTCTTCAGCAAGCTAACCTTTTCGCTCTAATTTAGACCAAGTGCAAGAACTATTTATAGGGGTTAATAGCCAAAGCAGCTGATACCCACAAACAATAAAAAAAAAAAAAAAAGAGATCTTCATAACTGCGGTTAACGCCATATATTATCACCACCGCCTTAATCTTGTTAATATTACTTGATATCAGTTGACTAGATTGTTTATCACTTGTAATTGATTTAAATTCCATATATTGCACCGTTAAACGATGGGTGAACACTAACCTGGCTAGCCCAAACCCTCGGCAGAATATAGCGTGAATAAAAACCAAGTGGTCGTTCTTAAGGTTACAAAATACATATACAGATTGTCTGCAGATACTAGGTACACATGGTCACTAGATACAGATTGGGTTTGGGGTATTGTATCTACCATAACAAATTTAGCAAAACAAAATATGGTGAGAGTACCCTCCACACCAGAGGTTATTAAATCTAGAATGCCATGCAAACATTCTAGCGGTTGCGGCCCGATAGCAGGCTATAGTAAATTTATTAAAATACATAACATGAACCGATTAGCCTTGCGATCGACCTGTGTGAAGTCGTCAATGCGACGGATAAGGTCAGCTAAAATGTACTCTATCCGCGGCGTGATTAGTAACCAAAGGCCTTTGCTTATTGAATCATCCCTTAATCTAACGCAGGCTAAACCGCCCGTGCAGTCAAAAAAACAAGACCACTAAAAGTTGGCAAAAAATGTCGTGTACTTACTGAGTGCGTAGTTAACTGAGGGGCTTCAATACAGTGTGATAGGAGGAATGCTTCACAACCTCTATAGTGGATAGCTCCTTCAGGTCCAGCGCGGTAGGACGAATGACAATGCCGCAGCTCGATAGACGCCGGATAAAGTACGTCCAGCGCGGAGAAATTCAGCATGCGGAAGGGTGTTTCAGAGTCATCTCCAACTGGCAATGACGTCTAGAAGTGTGCAAGGTGGAGCAATGAAGGCCTAATTTCCAAATTAATTAATAAAGGACCCTAGTGGACGACATGCACTTTCCCAAAAATCGATAATGGACTAACGTTTATCTGTGCGAATGGAAATTATACTCACACATTAAATCGGTGACGAAAATATTATGCCATAACCCAAATAACGGCACTACTTGATGTTTGGGTTTACGCGAACCAGATCTCTGTCGGTCACATAATGGAATTCCAAAGACGAGCTCACGATTCGAAGGCCAAACGGAGAAGATACTCGTCTAACATAAATTCGACGACCTGCGTTGCTTATCGCAAGATGTGCATATTTTAAATTGACAATTTCCCTAGCTGCAACGAGCTCGAAAATAAAGATGGGAGCTGCGTACTAAGAAGTTAAAGATGCGAAAGCCAAAAACATAAAGTACGCAATCCATCATAGAAACGCCAAAAAAATACACCGGTTGTTATACATTGATACAGCTTGGCATCTTTCAACGGAATCTCATGACAATTTATTTTAAAATTTGTCAGATGACACAAAATCTTCGCCAGTGCAACAGCGATTACTTGAATGTTTAAAAAAAATCGTGAAGTTACCACAGAATCGTCAGGTAATTTGATTCAATTGTCGCTTGGCAACAGAACCTCCACTTCATTGTTACAGGAATGACGTAGATAGGACGCCATCCACTCACTTGTTTTTGCTGCTTGGAAAACTGCCAATTTTGCAAAATTTGATAACGCTATGCAATTTTGGGATTATTACGGCGTAGCTGGACCCTTGGATATGCAATAGACCTCTTCAGCAAGGTTCAATCTCGTATTTTAATAAATTTTCCGAACTCTGGCACTCGATTTATAGCTAATTCCTACCTCGTAAAGATTTCAACTTTGCTCGGAGATGGTCGCAGATGACGCTGCTAGAATTTCTCTGCTGGAAACGCTACCCTGGCTTTTACTCAGGATGCTCCTGCAGACCCTGCTGATGTGATGCAGTGCAGATCGCTGGCTTCCGATGCGTAATCGTGAAATAATCGAAGTTGTAAACCTTCATTGTTTCTTCCGTTACGCACACGTTGTTTTAAAATCACAGCTCTGCTTTTACACTTTGTTTTATTAATACACTGAAAACTGAATTCAAATTTACACACGTTGCTCGCTTTCTTTCTTTTCCGTTGCCTAATTTCGGGATTGCTCTTTGCAATTTTCCATTATCCTTTATTCCGATCTCATTTACCTTTCAGATTGCTTGCCATTCAGTGAGCTGTACTTTTATTAATAATTACGCTCATTTAGTCTGCACATAACAAACCTTTTGTGTCAATTAATTTTGTTTGGCCTGGCATTAAATATGCACAAACCTATTTTATTTAATTATATTACTTTATTCAAACTCTCTGAATATGCTTTACTTATGCGTGCCTTTGTCCGTTTAATTACTACTTTTCGCATCTCATTACCAATGCATTTAATACTTTTATTATTGTTTCAAATCGCAATTTCGTAAAATATCTTAACTCTGTGCTTTATTGACTTGGTTAAATATTTTTCACTGCAAACCGGGCCAAGTTGTAGGCTTAAAGCCTTCTCAATGTATATATGTAACATTAACACCTACTTTAAAGTTAGAAAATTTTTTTTTATAGGAAATTGTTTGTTATTAAATTTTAAAATAAATCGATTTAATGAAGAAAACGTGAATTTTTGCTAGGTAATTTCTGAATGTCTGTTAAAAGTAAAATTGAAAAGAATTCCAATTGGAAAAAATATGTTTTAAAGGAATTATTAAAAATCTTTTTTTTTAGTCTATAAACTGCAATAATTAAGATCTTTTATTATAAAAAGGAAGTCGCCCAAATTCT
Organism: Agriotes lineatus; assembly: GCA_940337035.1. NCBI lineage: Eukaryota > Metazoa > Arthropoda > Insecta > Coleoptera > Elateridae > Agriotes > Agriotes lineatus. The sequence continues at coordinate 99,067,819 of OW679200.1, read as the reverse complement.
CATACAAATTAGTAATCCACAAGTCCTAAATTTTCGAGTCACACCGTTTTCTTAAATTTAGAAGTATCTAAGACTTTAACCACTTTATTTCTGGCGCATTATCGTATAGGCCCAAATAGATCTAAAGTAGTCATTTCTATATATAAACGTATGTTATGCCTGTGTCTCTGAATGAGTCACGTTTTTATCGGCACTGATCGAGCGCAGTTCGTCCGCGATCGGGACTGTCGCCACTGCGTCCTTTATTACGCAGTAATAAGCATTAATAGATGCGCGTCCATGAGCGTCTGACTAACAATCATATTCCGCCCGGAAGCGCAGGTTCGAATCCCATGCACGGCATTGTTTTTCTTTCTCTGCAAATTGAAATAATTCCATTATTAAGTGCTTACCTGTACTGTTTCAATATTATTAGCAACGTTAAGGTATTTTTATATATTTTGCACATAATTTCTTTATTAAATATGGAAAAACATTTTTTCTTTCCTCTGCAACTTTTCTATTTACAATTCAATTTTAAAAATGCAAAAATTATTTTAATTAGAATAAGACTACCTATGTGGTGGGCCCAAAATCTAGTACATAATAATATAATGCGTCGTTACTCTACAATGTAACTTTTTAATAGCGACAGAGTGGCAGTTAATAAATTGTAAGACATCAAATGACACTAATACTATTATCCATAGCCAATCCTTCTGAATTCTTGAACATATCTATGACCTATTCTACTGTAGATACTCCACAATATGTTATTGACACCTAATTACTCAATTGTTTCAGATATTGTGCACATCTCATCCCGAAAAGTTCGAGTGGCTTTCGGTGAAATACTACGAGGTCTTCCATATAACAGGCAAACATTTGTTCGAAGGCGGATACGAAAAAGGCTACACAACCTATGTCGGAAGAGCGGAATCGCACGGGGAGGTCACTGTAGGAAAAGTGTTATGCAGCACCACCAACTGCGTCAGGTTGACCACTATAGAAAATGGTACGTGGTCCGACCACGATGAATTCGAAATCCTTACTTACAACCCTTACGGGTACACTGCGAAAATTGAGCCGTCTTCAGGTTTCGTGCCCTACTTCCTATTATTTTTGATGCTGGTTTCTTCATTGTTGCTCTTATTCTTTATTATGAGAAAATGTTAGTTTAGAAGTTATGTTAAGTCTTCATTAATCATCGCTCATTTTTTGTACATAAATCATAATAGCTGGTAATAAAGATAGTTAATTTAGCATTAGAACTGCTTTTTTCTTGATACATTAAATAATAGTTTGCATATACAGGGTGCCCAACTTAAATGTACGCAGCTTTACGCAGGTGAGTATGCAACACACATTACATCTAGACTGTTACTATGACGAAAAGTAATGTGTGTCACCTACTTAAAGCGGCGTACATTTAAGTTGGGCGCTCTGTATATACTATTTTAGTATATAACTACTATCTAGCTTAAAAAAATTAGTTAACTAGCACAACTAAAATATTTAATTTCTAATCTACGCTGTTGTCAATACAGTTAATTTCAGAATACTCGGTTGAAAAAAATGTAACAGCATGTTATATGAATTTTGACTTATCAGTTTAGTAATTACTCCACTCGGTTATAACTTATAACTATCCAAAGCAAAATGCGGCTTCCAAGCCCGTCTGTTGTCCGCATTTAAGTTCAATAATTCTTAACATATGGAGAACTATTGGTGTTAAGATAGTGGGAGTAGTGATAGAAGAAGTGCAACTAGGACGTCTCAGATTATACACATAAAGTGGTAGAAGGCAGGGCGATGAAGCAAACCATCAAAGCAAGACCAAAAAGAAGGAGCACGGTGGAAAGACCATGACATGGGTAGAAGAAGTAAAATAGCAGAGAAACGGAGAGGAATTTAATTATATACAATGTAGCAAAAACTTTAACAACCAAACGAGTGGAAAAGTAATCCCAAGAAACTTCAGGAATATAAGTGTGAAAAACTAACCTACATCAAGTATTATCCTACACTTCAATAGTAGAAAGGCTTAGGATTATAACATGGTTTCATTTGAATTTGTGCTGCAAGAAGCGACCCTGCTATTATTGCCATGTTATCTGCTTAGAGGAGTTTTTACATTTGTACCATATCCATTTTCCGTCTTCCTAATTTATATTTTGTGGTTTTCTTTTTACTTTTTTTTAACTATGTAATCTCTAATCTTTGGAAATAATATCCGACTAAGCACGCAGCCATGACGTAGTGATTTTGTTATTCCAAATCATTTTGATTCATCATCTCTTGTTCTCATTAAATTTCTTGCGTTGTTATGTAATACTCTGACCATATGTATCTCTATTATTTCTGAACGTCTTTTCTAGTGTCTTCCATATGCCCCTCGTTTTTAATCTGTAGCTTTTTCGTAGTCAATAAACTTATTTGAATTCTACTTCCTCTGTTTATTAACTATTCGCTAATTAGTCTTACAATGAAGACATTGTCTTGTAACAGTGCTAATCCTCTGTTATTGTTGCATTGTCTTAGGTTGCCTGTTCCATGCAGCGGTACTATTATATCCCAATCTTTTGGGAGTTTTTTTGTTCATGTTATCTTATTCATCAGTTTTAACATATTTTTGCTACCAGGCTCCTCTGTATATCTTATCATTTCTGGGGATACCTTGTAATGAGCAGTTTGATAGCCTGGTCGTTGTGCTTATTTTTTCATACGTTTTGCCCCTTTGTTGCCAGGTAACTCAGCTTACCTTTTTCCCAGTCGTAGTTATGACAAATCACTACAACAAAATTACCAAAGTTGACCCAATCCGGCTTGAAGCATTAAAAATGTACGCTCTAAACTTCTACTCAAATAAGAGCCAATGGGTTGGGCAAATGGCGACCCTATACCGGAAAAAGATCGAGAGGTAAACCACAAATGCGCTGGAAAGACGACATCGTAGAGCATGCAGGCTTCACTTGGCAGAGATTGGGTCAGAACAGAGAAAATTGGAAAAAAAGGGAAGGCCTGTATCTAAAAATTGAAAGGATTGAAAATAAGCTGGAGAAGAGAAGAAGAAGAGCCAATTTTCTCGCAACCAATAAAACATAAATATATATTGGCTTCCAAATACACTTAACACACAAAACAATAAAATAGGTTAAACTATTGCAAGGTTTAACCTATTTTATTGTTTTGTGATAGACATCACTAACCAGAACAGTTTTGATTATCTAATAATAATACATGTAATCTACGTGTAATAACTAATTTTTATATTCGACGTACATTTACATTTAAACAACGTTACAAATACACCGAAGCAATTTCCTTCTATACAAAAAATTAAACTGCATGCAAGTCCGCCGTCACTACTTTGTGCTTATAACTTCGGCTGTAAGCGGAATGTGCAGTTCACCGCGTTTCGCGTTGTAATCTGATACATACCACTCAAAATAATGGACCAAAAAACGTATCTTCTTTTGAGACGCAGACAGATGCAATATGATCCAGAATTACTATATATATATTTGGGTTTATACAGCTTCTAGCCGCCTTCCCAGTCTTAAGCGCCATCTGCCTCTCTCTAGTGCATCTTCTTCTTCCAGATCACGGGCTCTCATAGCATTCCTCACACCTTCGTTCCATGATCGTCTTGGTCTGCCCCTTTTACTTCTACCAGGTGGTTTCCACTGCCAAATTCTACGTGGCCATCTTTCATCTTCCATTCGCATGAGATGCCCGAACCATTTTAAGCTTCTGCGTTCTATTCGGTCTACTACTGTGTCCTGTGCCATCATCATCGTTCTTATATCCGTATTTCTGATATGTTCCATTCTTGATATTCTGGCGCTTCTCCTTAGGTAGTCCATCTCCGTAGCTGTAAGTTTTCTTTTGCAGTCTGCTGTTAATGGCCACACTTCGCTACCATAACACATTACTGATTCCACCATTGTCTTCCCTATGTGTTTCTTAACTTTTCGCGATATGTGTTTGTCCCACCATATTCCATTCAAACATCCAAGCACTTTCCGTCCTTGTTCTATTCTGTTTATAATTTCCATTCTACCCAATCCATCCTTTGTAAACAGTACTCCTAGATATTTAAATTGTTTTACTTGTTTAATGTCCTTGTTGTCATCAATTAAAATCTGGAACTGTGCTTCTGAATTAACGACTAGGTACTCTGTCTTGCTAATATTTATGTTCATTCCCATCTCTTGATAGTATTTATGCAGTCGTTTTAGCATGAATTCCAGGTCGTAAGCGTCCTGTGCTATAATTATCTGGTCATCCGCAAAGTTAAGTGTGAACAGGCAATTGTCCTCTATTGGTACACCCATACCGGCACAGCTTCTTTTCCATTTTTCTAATATATGTTCTAAATATATGTTGAAGAGTAGTGGTGATATGCAGCAACCCTGTCTTAAGCCTTTTGTTGTTTCTATAGGTCTTGATAGTCTTTGCCCTATTTTTACGTACGACTTATTATTAGTATATAGTTCTTTTATAATCCTGATCATATGCGCGTCTACGTCTAGGGTATTCAGTGCTTGCCATAATTTCTCCCTGGGAACTGAATCATATGCCTTCTCTAAGTCGATAAAAGCCAGGTGGGTTTCTTGTCCAGAATTACTCAGGGACCTAATTTAACGCCTACCAGGAAATATACTTGATTGGGCGTTGGGACGAATCGGTACCGCCATGGGCCAACTGCTCACCGTAAGTATTGCATCCCAAATGACGAGTTTTAACGGCCAGTAGACAGCAGAACTCGTTTTAGTTGCAAAAAATTCCACTTGCATTATATTGTTAAAATCAGTGTTATAGCAAAAACGCTCGTATTCAAATAAACTAACGAAAGAGAGCTATATTTAACTATTACAAAACACACAAAAGTATAAATTAGCTATATATCGAAAGATTATTAATTATTGTTTCTGAGGTCAGGGGGAATAAAGTAAAATCTCTTTTTAATCTCGTCTTTTCCAGTTTTATTGCCTCTTCCAATTCTTTTTTATATTGTTTCGACTTCTACATCTATTCTAGCTGTGATGGTTCCTTCATTCTCGCCGTTACCCTTTCTGTCGTTTTTGTCGCTGCCCTCCAACGGCTTTTTAAAATATTGCCTCCATTTTTGATCGTGCCCTCCTCATTTGTCAGTAGTTCCCCTTGCTATTCTCTCATGGTTTTTAATGTGTTTTTAATATGCTTCTCTTTGTATAACTCCATTCTTCCCCCATGTCTCCATTCCATGTACTTGCTTACTTGACCTATGCTCCTCTGGTACCGCCTAGCAGTGTCGAAGGGTTTTCCCATGTTCCTTTCTATCAGTAACTTTCTCTTATTTCCGGTACTTATTCCTTTTCTTCTTGAAATCCTTATTAGTTTTCTTTTTTCTTCTTATGATTTTAATCTTTCTACCCTCATATTCACTCTTAAGAAGTAGTGATCGCTCCATATTTCCAGTTCTTTTAATGGGCGAATGCTCTAATCTATGATTGACTTTTTATTGCCTTCTATGTGCATCTTATTTTTAACTTATTTTTCAGTGTTTGAACAACTTCCTTTGTTCTTTTTCTTTGCTGTTTTTGTTTCTCCGTAAATTGACTGATTTTCTTTTCTTTATCATTACCGTTCGTCTTAGTGGTGGAGGATCCATTTTAATATTTCACTTTTTTGTGTCGCACTGCTGCTTTTTCGTCGTCCCAAATGTATTCTTAGTTATCGAAGATAATAATTCAATATCCAACTTTTATTTTATTTTTTCAGTGTTTTCCTTTCTATTTTCTAATTTATGATTGCATATTTCACTTCTACCAGGTTACATCTATTGCGATAGGTATACATTTGCGTACCATTTAACTTACGATTAATAACTAATTTTTTAAAATAGCGCAATCCGATCCTCAGATGTGCGTTATTTAAAACTAAGAAGTTACGGGATTTTTTGGAACTTGGAATTATTTGAAATAGCGCAATCCGATTCACATGTGCGTTATTTCAAACTTAATTTATCCGCCTAACCGACAGTAACTTTCGACAGCGGTACAGGATATTTAATAGCTTGTTTTTCAGGAATCTAACCCGAGATTTTCTCGAATAGTTTTGATGCTCCAACTGGGCCGAGAGCAGGGTTCCGCCAGCTGGGCCCGCGGGCCAGGTCCTGGAATTGAGATAATTTCTCGAAATAATTCTCGGATTAATTCTCTCTAGTTCGGCGGAACAATTTAGTTTTATACGTGGTTGATCTCCCTCTCGGACATCAAGACGGTGGGGGAAATGCGTGCGGGACGATCTGTTATGTAGTTCGCGCATCGCGACGAATTTTCGGCCGTGGGCACCTTGGAGCGAAATTTTAAATGCCCATAATATTTTATTATGACTAATTCTCATTTAAAATCGGCGCGAAACGTTACACAGTTATGAATGACATTCCTATGGAAGGTTTTGTGCAACAGCATTGTTGCACAGTTTTGAAGATCTAGTAATCCATCAATCTCATCTTGCTAGAAACGATTAATAAATGATACATTTAGCTGACATTTATAGACAAAGTTGTTGCAAGTGAGAGACGGCTGTGAGTATAGAAATTGCAGAAATGGATAGATTGGAAGTTCGTGCAATGATTAAATATCTACGCAATAACTTTAACCACAGAATGTTTTTATCGATATACAGTTTCGTAAAGTATTGTGCATATCGCTGAAAATTTTTTGTGATTTTAAATTTTCGTAGATATTTAATAGTGCTTAAATATCAGTGTAGTGGCACGAACTTCAAATTTATCCATTTCTGCAATTTCTCTACACAGCCGTCTCTCATGTGCGACAACTTTGTTTAATAATGTGAAACAAAGCTGTTATTTATCGATCGTTTCTAACAATGTTATACTCATGCACTACTAGAATTTAAAAACTGTGAAATAACTGCTTATTAGTTGGGTGATGATGCTTTAACCATTCTCTCTTACGACATTTACGACGACAACAAATTATTGCTTGAACATATTAGTAGTAAGAGAAATTTTATTAAATGTGCTTTATAAAACGAACAACACACCTTTCACCTTGTCGCAGAGGAACTAATACGTATCTCTAACTCTTGCGTAGACATACCAATAAGTGAATCGTTCAAAAAGAGCGTGATAAGTTTCGACTTGTCAAAGGTGCATATTATTTTTTCTAGTATTATTCTTGCAGCTTACTCCTTGCACTTGCTAGAAGCACAAACTCAAAATCAAAACCTCCTTGGCGTTTTGCATCGACTCGAACTGAAATTCGGCAAAGTGCTTCTTGCGAGTGCTTGAAAGGGTGCTCCAGCAGCAATTGGAAAAAGCTTTCAGAATTCTCCTTAGAGACTCTCCAGTAAATGAAGCAAAGTCGTCAATCGTGTTTCTGTGCATAATACGAGTTATTAAATAGAATTCCGGAATTAAAGCCATTAAAAGTTCGTCGGCATCCTGGTCAGCCCATTTACGGCTTACGGCTGATACCGTGGAAGTTTGCTTAGTTCAGCATTCATAAAGAAAGGAGCTTACGTACCCTTACAGTCAAAACAAATAAAAGCCAACCCGATGATATTAAAAACCGCACGCATTCCGCTTCGAACGATGCGAGCGAATCGGCTGCAGTATAATTTAGTTGAGGGTTGTACTAAATTTGCACAGCTTTTGAGCTTAATCCGCAGTGCTCCGTATAATAATTTAGATCCCAAAACGAACATATCTCTTTATAAATCATCGCTTTCCTTCATATGGCGAACCCTAATATACCTAGGGAAATATCGCTCAACATTAATTTATAGGCACGAAAGAACCGCAATTAATTAACTAGAGGAAGAGGCATACTTTATCCCTCTTTTTCAGCGCCTTCTTTGTTCCCGGCCAAATGAAAAATCGTTCTAGTTAACTGGGCCTAACAACGTTTATTTTTGGGAAGTGCGTTGCAACAAGAGGATTTAAGGCACGATTTGTTCGAAAGAACTGCAAATTACGTAAAAGGGCAAGGAAACGACTAATAGCCCTCTTCAGAGCGGAAATTTAAACGGTTCCGAATTCAGGAAAACACCTTATTTATTGCTGCTCGATGAAGATAGCGATAATGCACTGCCATAATTCAAATTAAATTGGAAAAGGAAAAGCAACTATAAGGCTAACATGCACCTTTCGAAATTACTGAAAATACCAGAAATGCTCTCTAAACCTAAAAAAGTTAAAACATCGCAAGAAACTGAAATTTGGAAATAAAAAAGACGCGCTTAGAAAATCAAGAAGTTCAGTTTTTTCAGTTCCTTATAAAGAGATTATATTCAGTAGACAGTACCCTCCTCAAGGTTAAAATTTAATATTACCTAGTCACTCGCTTTATCGAGCCCTATTTTACCGGTTAAGGTGTCGAAGTTATTACTATAGGGTTGCTAGATTCGTGGTACAATTTGTTATTGCCTCTTACCATGTACCGTTTCTTTTATGTTTGGCTCTAGCTTTTCTTTTATTGTCTCGCTTGGTGCTTGTACTTTTACTGCATTCTTAATGTCCCCATTTCTTACTCTGTCCCTTAGCCCTTGCTTTTCCGCAAAGTCCCTCATTTCACTTTCATAACTTAACGTTATAACAAAGTATATATTGTTATTTTTAAATTTCCCTTTTGTTTACGGTGTTTCAATTTGGCTGTGTTTTTCAATCTGCTGTTGATTTGAAGTTATATAGCCTGGTACAGAAGAACCACGCTTACAACATGTAACAAGCCTTAAATTGCGTTCGATTAGGTCAGTGGACGAGTCCTAAGCTAAAAGAAGAGGCTCCCTCGCGATGGTTAAAGCAAATTGTACCTTGGCAGATACGGGGACGAATTCGTATCCTGATAGTGTCTGCCGGGTTAGGATAAGGCTATCTCACCCGAAAAATGTCCCCTACATTAAAACAACATACCTAAAATTACATTAAATAATAAAATGAAGAACTTGTAGTCTTCCCACAAATTTGTGGGGAAGACTACAAGTTCTTCATTTTATTATTTAAAATCCTACCCCACTTTAAGCAACAATGGATCAACACCACATTAAAATTACATTTATAGCTGGCCACAGCTGCAAACTGGAACCGCAATAAATCTTTATAGAACTGCTTACGCATTGTGGCGTCACGTACAGTACACACGAATGTTTTAACAGTTCAATTTTACTAGAAAATTAGTATTGATAGCCCAGTGCAAGCCAGAGGCAGATTGCAAGAAAGCATTACTGCACCCCCAATGGGAACTGCACTCAAAAATTATCAAATGTAATAACACAAAAGGTGAAAATTCTCTAAAGAAATTTTGCCTTGAGTGGTATTTGGAAAGATTATTCAACAATATGGGTAGATGACCTTTACCGTGTTCGACAGCACACATTTTTAACGTTTTCCGCTATTAATTCGATACTGCAGCTTCCAACACGATTATTATGAGTTTTTAGAACGACGCTGATTTGCAAACTTCACTTTGACGTTTTGGTGAAATGTCAGTCAAAGGCTACTCACTGAGTTGCACATTGAAACCAATCGGAATCGCGTGAAAACACTGTGACATTAGGTGTTTTCAATGACAGTCAATTTTTATTGGCCGTTTCTGACAAATTGAACAATTTTCATTGGTTCGTTCATTATAGTGTTGAATAATCAAATATATTCAAAATTGGTGGTAATTTACAACATGCATTACTCAGTTAATGAAATAGGTTTGATTAAGCTGGGTGTACTGAATAACGGCAATGGATGCAGGTCACACCGGACTTAGCTAGAATTTAGCGAGCGAAGGACCTTCGGTAGCAACTGTAACTTCTTTTAGACTCTTGGACTTGAAAATTTACAGACAACGAAATGTTCACGTTTGAATCAATAAGTACTTCGGCCTAAGAAACGGCTGCGGCTCTTGGTGGCCCGGTTTGACGAAACTAAAATGAACAGCTGCAGCTCAAAGCGTCGGAATTTCCGTCAATAAAAAGTAGAATTTCCAGGCCTTCACCGACTTGTTGAATAAACAGTTGCCAACGGTAATTTAAAAAACGACTACGGACATCGGAGTTGATCTACGGGCGTTTTGACGAAAGACTTTCCAAGATTGAGTTCGGTGTTTTAAGAGCTTTCCCGAAGGTCGAAATAAAATTCTACAGCACAACAACAAAACGAAAACGGAAATGCTACTACTTCGCATGGAGCGATACACTCAAATGTGCACCCTGTTTGCGCTATGCTAGCTGTCCTCCGCGCTGAGGGAAGTTACGTTTCGATGTTAGTATCCAGATTTTTGAAATGCTCTACTTCTTTTTATATGTTATTGTTAAGCTGCATGTTGGTGCTTCAGATATTACCATCAGTTTTGGTTTGTTTGCAGTGTGTTTGCTTCTGTTTTTCAAGCATTTAAATTATTGTTCTTTCTCCGTGGCAGCACTTAGCGCTGTCGTCTGCAAAAATCCATTTGTTTAATAATTACCAATTTAAATTTTTTGTAGTCAGCATGCATGTATCTTGTTCTATTTTTACACTTTCTTACTGTTTAATCCAACAGTAGCGGAAGTAACCAATGGAGTTAAGGATCATTCTTAATGCATGTATTGCACCGTTTCAAAAATCGTTGGTTTTGTGTTAAGGATTTTAATTAAATTATTGTTAATATAATATAGACTTTCGATAACTTCCATCAATAAGTTGGAAATTCTCCAATCAGTATTTTCCACGAGTTCTCTTTCAAACCGCTGTCAACGTCGTCAAACTATTGATATATTTTCTACTATACTAAAATGATTAATCTTATCATATCGAACACGAGGAACAATAAAATGAACACATTAAATTTACACAATAGTCGCCCCGCAGAGGGCGCGCGTGTCAAGTTATTAAACTTTATATACAGGGTCTCTAGTTATTAATTGAAAGTTGACAATTTTTCTACTAGTCTAACATCCCTTAAACGTAACAAAACCATCTCGCAATGGTATTTCAGTCTTCCTTGCGATACAAAACATTAGCAATATACGAATTAGGCTGTACCAAGTACATATCGTGAACATCCTTACTTGTGCATCTTACCAGCGCTCTGACACCCACGCGCTACTATCTGGCAGTAATATGTTGGTATTCCTTGGGATTCAAAGTTAGCGCAATATAAATCAGATTATAATGTACCTGGCCTGTTCCAAAAATTTCAAATTTAATTTCAAATTCCTGCGAAGGGTGCTTATCTATCTTGACCAAAAGTCACTAAATTTAGTTTCAAACTGGTTGGCTCGGGAAAGCCCAGATGCCCAGAATCCGTTCTACTCAAATGTATAAAATACAGCAATAACAGTTAGAAATAAATTGCTTGATATGTTTAAGTATATACAAAAGATATCTTTATTAATGGAAATATTATGTACATAAATATTATAAAAGTCTTCGGCGTATTAGTTCGGCGTTTTGTTATTTTTGGAATGTTTGACAACCCACACTGCACGCTGGCTTGGCCCGGTTGCCGTCCATGGATCCTTTCAAAGAAAATTCGTAATGGATCCAACAAATTTAAAACAGGCTATATTTGTGCTGGAAAAGATGGCGTTTGTTACTTATAGTTGACGGGCGGAATAATTCAATACAAAAAAATTGTTTTACGGTAGCTGTGATGTTCACAGCGAGTGCATAAAGCCTGGCTGGACGTGGTACGTCCTTTGTGAATAAATTTGAACCACTCAAAACAATATAAACTGGATATTTTTACCTTACACAAAAGTCCGCTTTTGACAGCTCGAATCGCTAGTGAGCGCTGGAAGATGTCGGTCGGTCCGGACTCACGGCAGGCGGACCAATTTGCCTACGCACCTAGATGATGCTGGGGGCTTGGCGGTTTCTCCTAGTAAGTAGGTAAATCTTGTTTTAGATTAAATTAAACGGTTATGATAATAATGGCCTGAGGAAATTAGCTGTGCGGACATTAAACGAACTTTCTAGTAAGATGGGGCCGAATCCACCGGTGCTAACTAGGTCAGTAAATTGTCTAGGAAGGTTAACCGGAATCCACCGGTACTAACTAGGTCAGCAAAGGAGCTCTAGGCCCCGGAGTGGGAACCTAGAGCTGGTAGTCAAGATCAGGTTTGGGTTCAAGTCTCAAAAGCCTTTAACTAGCTGTGGACTCCAGTTTTATACTTTTCGGCCGCCTCGTTACCGGGAAGTTTCTAGAGGGAGGTTGGAGAAGGAACTGCGTGGCGTACCGATTTACGCTACATCCGCACATAGCGGCTTAGATCGACTTATCGAAAACCCGAACGCTATGAATGATGTGTGTGAAGATTGTAACGGGAATTAACGCCATTCAAATATCTAGCACACTATTTGTGCCTTAAGTAAATTTGACGCAGGGGCTAACGTTACAAAGTGGTAAAAAGTATTTACTTTCTATTTAATAATTTTAAACCTCGTGATAATATTAGTCATTTGCGGGATGGTAGAGGATACAGCTGTAATTTACTATTACGGCTCGAAAGCTATATATTATGTTGTTTTCATGCCTGTGTACATAATTGCACAATCCGATAAAGTGCGTGCATCTGTTTCATCATTTTGAGGATATCCTGTTGCTTTCTCAATTTTGATATTTTGATTGCTTTTATTATTTCCTCTTCATTAGCATGTCTGCCACTTCCTCCTGTTTGTTAGTCGCATGAGTAGGTATTTCTCACTTCTGTAATTTCTACTTCTGAGATTTACCACTATTGCTAATTAAATGCTAAATTGTGAAGGTACTCTCTCCACCTTTCCATTATATTTTGTCCATTTATTGTAACTGCTCCCTGTGAATTTTTATCTATTATAGTTTGCGTGTTCTCTGGCTTCTAATATCCGTTAGTATTTTATAGATTACTTTTTTATTGTCCTTTCTTAAATCCTTCCCAAGCCTTTCCTTTTAATTAGATCTTTGAATTTTTTGTTCTATTGTTTACATTCTCGGTAAAACAATTTGTTTTTGTTGGCTATGCACTTCTGTGTTTATTTATTTAGTAATAATAATAAAATACCACACTAGATATCAATGCTGCACCTTAAATTCGCTCCAACTACTTTTCCAACTGCATTTGATGCCATTTTCTGAGTTTTAGTACTCTGATATTAATACATTTTTGTCCTGTATAGAATATCATTGACGTGGATATCCCACGTCTTAAAGTTCACAGTTAATGTTTGAGTATTTAGGTTTTTTCTGCCATTTTAGTGACACCCTGTATAGCACAGTGACCTTGATATTGTATGGGTACAGTTAGCCAACGCAGTATAGACAGTTCTCAATATATCCTTATGTTTTATTGATCAGATTATATACACTACAAACTAAAAATTCGCGAGAACTTATATACCAGAGCAGAATTAATCATTTTCAAGATGTTGAATACAATGTATAATTCTACTTCCGCTGATATGTGATAAGTCGATTTATAATCTTGTATAATATAATCTATAATCTTAGAATTTCAAAATGCTACCTTCAAACTTTTTACGCCCATTATAGGGTATAGCGAAACATTAACAAAAATTACCGATAGCAGAGCCATAACTTTTCTTCTTCTAAACAATTAAATCAAATGTAATGCTGGTGTGAAGTCGTGGGCATAAAAACGTACATAACAAATTCACCTACTGGTATAAGCTACAATGCGTTAATCGATAATGGCACCAGCAGAGCGAATGAATAGCGACGAAAACTGGCTAAAAAAGAAACGAAAGTCTAAAATAAAGAGACAGCATCGCTAATATCAAACATTTGGGATCTCCACCATCTCCAGTAGTCAGCAACATTTACATGGAAGACTTTGAACGACAAGCTATATCTCAATATGAGAATAAGCCTAGTCTATGGCTGCGATACGTAGATGATACGTTCGTAATATGACCCCATGGAAGAGAAACGCTGAAAGGCTTTCTAGAAAATCTCAATAATCAAGTTCACGATGGAAATAGAATCGGAAAAAACTCCCATTCTTAGACGTACTAGTCCAGACGAATGGTGATACGGTACAAAGGCATATCGAAAACCAACCCATACGGGGAGATACAATACGAATTTAACCAACACAATAGCGCCAAGCGTGACATGACGAGATGCCTATACAGCCGAGCCAAGACCATATGCTCGTTGGAAGAAGACCTTAAACGAGAAATTGAGATAATCACAGAAATTCTGCAAGCTAATAGCTACCCAAAAAGAACTTTAAACCAAACACTACAAGAGATGGACAGAAATACAACACCGGCAGAGAATGAGAAAACGGAGCCGACAACTACGGCCGTAATACAATATATCCGAGGGGTTTCCGACAAACTGAGAAGAATCGGAGACAGATTAAACATAAGAATTGCCTTCAACTCCACAACAACTCTGAGAGGCATGATGACGCATATCAAGCTTCAGAACGAAGATCAAAGTTCAAAGCACTGTATCTACAGCGTAGCGTGCGAGTGTGGAAAACAATACATAGGGGAAACACAACGACCCCAAACCCCCAAACCAAGATCGCAGAATACGTCTGGAACGAAGACCACCACATACAATGGGATAACGTATCAATTATAGCTAAAGAAAAAAACAGGTTCCGTAGGAAACTGAAAGAAGCTACATACATAGCGCTGGCAGTAGAACCAATTAGCAAGGCTAGCGCAAAAATAAAGTCAATTTGGATGCCACTACTGCCCAGAGAATTACAAAAATTGTCTACTGCGCATAGGCTACTGCGCATACCTCTGTAACATATATATAAGTTTAGAACGAAAATATATTGCCGCGCTGGTGGCCTAGTGGTAAGAGTGACAGCCTCGTAATCGCATGCATCAGCGGTCCCCGGTTCAAACCCCGGGGTAGGCACGAGTGTACGTGAAAAGACCTACAAAAAAACAGTCCTTCTTAGGACTAACCAGGAGTTCATTAACCTGAGGACGGGAGTAGACCAAAAACTCCTGAAACGTCGTGTGATAAACACCCGAGACAGTGGACAAAGCTCCATAAACATCTCACAATATCAAATATAATTAACTCGTTTATTAGTAACTACAACAATGAAACGTAGAAAGGTATTGGTGACACATTATAAGCTGGTGAACACTCGGAGACTCGGCGACTGCAAGTGGCCGATTCCTCCCTTACAGGCACGTGCTGCTACTTCGAATGCCTACGAACTTCGACGGCGACTGCTGGGGCTCGAACTATGAATTCACAACGTGAAGAATACTAAAAGAAAAGTTGGACAATAGAAAAAAGTATACGGAACAACGAAAAAGGAGAGACTGTAAAAGAAAAAGCACCTGAAATAAGTGTACTCAAGCATTATCCCATGTAGAATTAATTCCCACAACCCGCAATACTCGTTGACTGTGGTGACCCAACAACAGGACCAAAGCTGTCCCTATGGAGAGGGTTGAAATGTGAGAAATCCGCACATAGAGCGACACTCACAGCAAGTCTCGTACGAACATTTCGAACAGCTTCAGAAGGAAAAAGCAGAAGAATTCCAATTTCCAAAGTAGGTGACATGGCGCCCGAAAAGGTATTTCTCCCCTCTAAGTTATCTACTCGGAAATTTTGAAGAAAACGCGGCGAAAATGTACCAGGCTTCCTACTAGCTAGTGCAAAATATATTATACAATGTGTATCCAAAATAGCGGATAATATTCACAACCGCGCCATTCTCCATTAAAACCAAACAGTAAAGGAGTATACAAATGCAATGTTAAGTTACTAGATGAAGAGCTACTGACAGTCTTAAGTTACAGTCGGATTTTGTTGTTGTTGATAGTTCTACTCAATAACGATTTTCACGTGTATTTAATCAACGGAATAAGTAAATTATCTGTAGTTGCGCTTGTTACACCCGTGGTTGACCTAGAATTTGCTTTCGATTTGTTTTTAAATTCTATGCTGCTGAGGATTTCAGAAATATTTAAACGAGGTACGGTGTCATCTAGGTTACGTTACCGTGTTGCTATAGTTTCAGGATATCGTAGAAGACTAAGATGATTGTACAAGCAACACACAGTGTTGCTAAGTTTGCAAAACTTTAA
The DNA here is from genome assembly GCA_940337035.1 of Agriotes lineatus. Taxonomy (NCBI): domain Eukaryota; kingdom Metazoa; phylum Arthropoda; class Insecta; order Coleoptera; family Elateridae; genus Agriotes; species Agriotes lineatus. The sequence continues at coordinate 99,051,783 of OW679200.1, read as the reverse complement.
TGAGCTACTCTTCAGAAACTACGCGTGTGGGTCTAAAATACGTATACAATTTTTACTCAGTTTTTGGTGTAGAATCGCTTGGATTTTTAAAGAATTTAAAATTAACCCATTATCAATGAAATCAAAAAACTGACATTTATTTGTTACCTGCTATTTCTAACCTTTATTAACTTTTCGCACCATTTCATTTAGAACCTGCCGCTTATTAATAACTTTATTGTGAATAGGTAAACGATTTGAGTAAATTATATGGTGTTCGAGCTATTAGTCGCACGCACCAAATTGCTTTAGTGTGTTACCGGTTCGAGTCCCCATCATTCGTTTCTATATTCGGACCCCAATTAAGCGTATAAATGTCACAAAAAGTCAAACTCGCTCCAATCTCATTTATGAATCTATACTTTTATATCATACTTTTAGTTTTCACACGCGATGGATGAATATGGGCACGCAATGCGGTTTTATATTATAATAAAACGATTCCAATCTGATCGAATTATTTATTACGTGTGAAGTGGCTGGATACATAATTTAGTGCAATACCTTGACTCAAACTCGAAAATAACACTTCAATGTTCTCTTTAGAACAATTTACCGTGTCTCTCTATCACCATCAGAACCAATGCTTTTTATTGTAGAGAAATGTTATAGAGGTAAGTGCATTACTGCAAGGAAGTTTATGTTTAAATAATGCTATTTTAGAATTCTACCTTACAATTCAACCCAACTCCAACTGCTGCTCATATCGTATTGATGTGAAAGCACTTTTCTATTTATTAATATCTATACTTTGTTGAAAATGATTGTGAAATTGTTCCAATAACAGGCAAGAAGATAGGCATGCGATAGTGTGACAAAAAAGATATTTTGTTATATAATAATATAATTTGACAAAAAAATTAAACTAATAATAACTATCATTACCTCTATATTGTAAATGTTTCCCATAACTTTTCTTTCTCTTTAAAACATGTTACAGGCAAAATCAGTATTTACGACATTAAAAGCAGGCAGCACGTAGAGGCTGCTTTAACCGGAAAATTAAAAAAGGCAACTTGATAATACACTAGCAACACGCTACAACAGTCTCTGTAACAGGAAGTTTTCCAGCTAAACTCATCTCGAGGAAAGGTTCAATATGTTGTTAAAATAGTTATTAATTGTTGGAAAAAAGTTGGGGGGGCCCCACAAACTTTTTAAAAAAATTTTAAAAACTGATCCTTCGATGTCTGAAATGGCGAATACTAGTTTAGTTTAGTGACAGCCGTGTGTCATCTCCAAGCTCGCCCATACACGAACCTACCTTGTTATTAATTTCTTGTAGGCCGTTAGCACTCCTTCCAAAAACAAAATATAATAAACACATACAGTGGGACGTCACATGCAAACACCATAAAAGATAAGCAAAAATTGTGTTAATCCAATTATCTTGCATTTGAATATACGTTTGTTTCTTTAAATTTAATATATGGGGGTGCGGGTGTTTATAAGCTGCTACGAGATAAGAGTTAATGACTCCCAAACGTCTGAACGTGAAGTAACTCAAACAACACTAAAATTAAGAACAGGCTACGTAATCATATAATGTCCTTTCGAAAAGTGTCATTGTTTGTTTATTTCAGCACAACACAAACAAAATTAGCGAACTTCACCACTGTACCTGAATTGGAGTCCCTGGCGGCGCATTATTGGGTCATGGAATCACAAACCTGTTGGTTAAATCGAGAACTGATTTAAGCAACGTCACGATGAAGCTTTGGCTTCAACAAGATCGGGGTAATTCCCCCTGAAGGGCTTCGGGTTACAGAAATAAAAGAGAGAGAAGCACCACGATGACGACTTGGCCACTATCCTCTTCGAATTGAGCACAATTGAACCTTGGATTTGTAAGCCGCGCAAGGCGTTTTTTAAGAACGACGACTTCTAATGGAAAGCTAACGACCACAATTCTCCCGTGCTACCCCTATTCCACAAGCACGAGAACTAGGCTTAACCAACAGCAATTTGTATGTGTTCGTCTTGCTATGCATTTGGTAACTCCGAAAATTAAGCAAAACTAACATCATTGTAATAACTGAACCTGGGAATTCCACAACATCTCAAAGTTACCAAGGGCCGTACACAGTAATTTGTTTTAACCCTTCAAGTCTGCTCTCGTAACTGGCTTAGAAGAATGAGTGCCGCGCACCACTTATCATCTCTCACCTTCTCACATGCACTACGATTATTGCAGCAAAATTTGTACAATATTTCGCAAGGTGGCATACGTTCAAAACCACACGTACGCCGAAAGCTGCGAGACCAGCTAAAACCTGTCACCGAAAACCGAGACATCGTGGAGCCAGACAACTGATTGTCGTACGATAAGCAATTAATTCCTAAATGTCACATGGAACGACCTCTACAGTTTAGCAGCCGAACTGCTAAGTACAGCTTACCCAAAATAGAAATGATAATGCAGAGCTCGCATTTGCAAAACTAACAAATAACTTGCAATTTATTTGTAATTATAAAGGTAAGAAAGATTTGCCTACTCTAAGAAAAAGGTATAAACGTGCAAAAAATGCATCTCTGTAGAACTATCCAGAAAAAACAATTATTATAATGTAATGCATTATCAACAATACCGACAGGAGCTCAGCTTCCAAGTAGTAAAGTTCAGAGGGTTATAGCTCCCTGAAGATTTATCTAGTGTGATGAAAAGGCTTTTTCCAGACTTGAGGCACAAATTATCCACAAAGATGGTCACCGAGACAACAGTAATGCAGGAGTTTTGGTCTCAGGCACGACTGACACACGGAGATGATCGCTGAGAGTAAAGGCCGCCACAACAATACATTGATGTGGTAATTAGGCAGAAGCACAAACCACATCGTTTTATGCAGCACCATACATCGGCAAAGATTTCACGAATTAAGAAGTGCATTTTTTAGTTTCAAATTTGAGAATGTGGAAAAGAAGGCGAAACGAAAAATCATACAAAAACAAAACTAGAAGGTTTAAAATCTCCAGATGATATTAAAAATAAACTGTTAAAATATGGAGGAAAAGCTGTAGAGTAGCATATGACAACTCCAACACAAATAGTTATTTTTGTATTAAGTGCGCGAAAGAGAATGTTTTGCTTCTCATAAGTATGCCACGTTTGGGCAAGACCATTAGGTGCAGACAAAAAAGTAATTCGAATGCGCCAAACAAAATCCATTTCGCCCACCAAATACAAACAATATTTTTTCTACTACTTCCAAACAAGAATATCTATATTTCTTCGTGCCCTAGTGCGCTTAATGCCTTTTTGCCAGGTTAGAAAAAAGCAAATTTTTCGTATCCATAGCGATGCGTAAATAGTATCCTTCTTTTAACGGTTGTAGAAAAAATTATAAAATATCGTATGATGTCGAAAGCGTAGAAGTAAGTATAATAGTTCTTATCTTTCAAAATAGGGAAAAACAAGTACCAGAAAATTATAGATAGATTCTTGAATGATGCTTTTATTATTAGAAAGATAGCTTCAATCAGCCCTTTTCCAGTTAACGTATTAACAAATGAAATCGTCAAATTAACAGTAAACAGGTTTAGAAATAAATATACAACGGAATTGTTCTGTCTTTTTTATCATTGTCTTCATTTCTACATTTATAATACTATAGCGTTCGATCATTTTTTGTATTCCTTCGTTAATCCACATATCACTGGTTTATATAGAAGAATACCTACATTCTATTACTACTACGTCAATGTGTTATCTCCATAGTATCCAGTTCAACTGTCCAAGAGCCTGCCATTTCGCATTGGTAATTGTGGTCATAGCACAAAACCAACAACAGCAAAGAAAAGATGGTAAAGAAAAGGATATGGTTGTCTTTTTCTTTTTGATTGTCACTGGGTTACGTGGAATAACAGCTGATAGATTTGTTGAGTTGAACTGCATCCAAGATAATATTACGTTTAGTCAACATTTCTTTTCTGTGTAATTTTATATAATTTAATAAAGACCTTTATTATTATTCATCATCCTAATTGGCTTTCTAGTCCTAGCGGACTATAGCTTGCTTCTTCGAAGCTTTCGAAATCCTAATAGGGATTATAAGAGAGGTGGATTGGTCTCTCCTTATTATTATTGGTACTATTAATTCCACGTGAATGAAGAAGATAAGGAAACCCAGAAAAATATGGTCATGTAATACAAGGAAAACCATAAAAAGAAAATAAAGAAGCATAGGAATTTCTGTCGTCTAGGTTGCGAGAGAAAACCCTGACACTTGTATAACTTGCTGTATATCTAATATCATAGAATAAAAGATTTACGATGCGATCATTATCGCTGATATCGAAAACGACGTGACTGTTCCTTAAATTTGATTCTTAGGATGGATGTGGATTACAAATTTCAAAAGAGGATGCAAATAATCATTAAGTTGTAAATTACAGATAACAGCTCACCAATGAGCAAATTATGCTTTCCCTTATTGTCTTCTTCTTCTTCTTCTTATTATAGGATAATATCCTGTTAATTCCATTTTGCCTCATCTTGGTTGGGGGTGAATTTGTTACTGGTCTTGGGATACTGATGTCCAGCAGTCCTTCCATCGCTTGGGTGGCCGTCCTACTGTCCGTTTTGCGTTAGGTTTTTGTGTCTTCGACCATTTTGCTAGTCGTTCCTCACCCATTCTGTCAACGTGGTCTCGCCAGTGACGTCGTCTTGTTCTCACCCACCTAACGATGTCTTGAGTGTCGCATCTTTCTCTGATGGTTTCATTTCTCACTCTATCCCGGAGAGTGAGTCCAGCGATAGTTCTTAACGTTCTCATTTCGGTCGATCTCATTGTCTGCTTAGATTTTGCTGTTTCGGCTCGTGTCTCCGCTGCATATGTTAATATTGGCCTGACACACGTTTTGTATATTCGTGTTTTACTCTCAATGGTCATATATTTGTTCTGCCATATTATGTCGCGGAGATAGCCAGACACTGCTGAAGCTTTATTTGATTGTTTTCTTGTCTCTTGATTGATGTTTCTGCTGCTGGATATTTCTACGCCTAGATATGTAAGGCTCATGACCTGTGTTATTGTTTTGTCGTCTATAACCAGTTTGCACCGTATTGGTTCTTTGGAAATTACCATGGACTGCGTTTTTTCTATTGATATTTTCATGTTCAGTTGTTCGGCAGTTGTTTTAAACTTAAAGAGCATGCGTTGTAAATCGTCTTCGTTTTCTGCTGCAATAACTGCGTCGTCTGCGTAGGTCAGTATCTTGAACCTGCTACTCCCCATCCTGTACCCTCCTCTCGCTTCTTTGACGGATTTAATAATTTGGTCCATAATGATATTAAAAAGTATCGGGCTGAGGCTGTCTCCCTGTCTTATGCCTGTTGATATAGGTACTTCTTCTGTTAATGCGTTATTAGTTCTTATTCTTGTTTTGTTGTTACTGTTAAGCTCCTTTATTACCTTTATGATTCTTCGATCGATATTATTTTCTTGCAACGTTCTTATTACGTCAACGAGCTGTACTCTGTCGAACGCTTGAGTCAAGTCAATAAAACAAAGGAATAATGGCTTATTAAATTCGATGGCTTTCTCTATTAATTGTCGCAGTATAAATATTGCGTCCACTGTGGACCTATTCTGGCGAAACCCCTGTTGTTCTTCGCTTATGCCCACCTTGAGTGTTATTTCTTCTGCTATGATCTTTGTCATCACTTTTGATACAGTGCTTAGAAGGCATATTCCCCTATAGTTCTTGGGATCTTTCTTGGTACCTTTTTTAAATATCGGGATTGTTATACTTGTTTTCCACTGGTTAGGTACAGCTCCTGCTTCGATTATTTTTTGGAACAGGGTACTTATCTCTTGTGCCAGTTCGTCACCGCCGTATTTTATCATTTCATTTGAAATTTTGTCTATTCCTGGGGACTTTCTATTTTTAAGCTTAGCTATGGCGGCAGTTACTTTATCCTTGGTGATTTCAATTGCATCCAGCCCATCATCATTGGCCATCCCGTTTTCTCTTGCTCCCATATTATCATTTACGTCATCTGTAGTTGCCTCATATAAATTCTTGAAATGGGTTACCCATGTATCGGGCGAGATAATGGTTGTTTCTATATATTCATTGATTGGCTTCTTCCTGTTGCGCAGCATATTCCATATTTTCTTTTGTCCCCCATACAAGTCGTGCTCCATTTCTTTCGTGAAGTTTTCCCAGTATTCTCTTTTAAGTGCTGTTATTTGGGCATTTATTCTATTCCTTATAAGTTTGTATCTGTCGTATTGCTCCATTGTCTTGTTGTTCCTATACATAATATATGCAGTCCGTTTTTCTTCAGCTAGGAGTTTTACTTCTTCAGTGAACCACGGTTTGGTGTTCCGTTTTCCATTCACATTGATGTTTCTGGTTCCAATTGCTTCACTTGCGCTGCTTATTATATTGGAGCTTAGTTTTTCCCATGCTTGTTCGACACTATCGGCTTCTGTTATCATCTTAGAGTTTATTTTTTTTTGTTAATCTTCGCTTATACAATTCCTTTGTGCTGTCATTGCTTAGTGACTCGATGTTGAATTTTGTGATATACTCTGAACGAGTTTTCTTCTTTAAGTTTACGTTATAACGAAGTTTGCACAGTACAAGATTATGGTCTGTGCCCACGTTGGCTGAGCTCAGTGTTCGAACGTCTAGGATTTGACTGGGATGTATGCTTCTGTTTGTGATAACATAATCGATAATAGACTGTTGTCCCCGAGAATTGGACCACGTGTACTTGTACTGCCTCTTGTGGTTAAAGTATGTGTTATTGATTCTGAGCTCGTTTTGCGCACACAGTGCTATTAGCATTTCGCCATTATCGTTTATTTGCTCCTCATTGAATCTTTGCATAACCCCTTGGATCACATCATTTCCAATTCTCGCGTTTAGGTCGCCCATTATCAAGATTTTTTCATTCTCTGGTATTTGGTTTAATGTTTCTTGCAAATTCTCATAGAATGACTCTCTCTCTTCTCTAGGTTTACTAATATCCGGTGCGTATACACTTACAATGTGTATTTTGTCATTATCAAAACAAAGTATTGTGTGTAATAATTTATCATTTATATATTTTATTTCCTCTATGTGTTGTTCAAATCGCTCATGTATCAGTAGGCCAACTCCTGCTTGGGCCCTTTCACCTTTGTCCTTTCCGCTGTAAATCATGATGTAGTTTTGATATTTTGTATTTCCTTTTCCCTTTCTTTTTGTTTCTGAGATACAGCAGATATCAATTTTGTGTCTGTTCATTTCCATGATGATTTCCTGATCTTTATTAGTCCATGATTGAATATTCCAGCATCCTACCCTTATTATTTTCGACCTCCAGATTCGTTTCTTCCGTTGTCTCGCCGTGTCGTTCATCCGTTTGTTCCGTCCTGGTTCCGAGGCTATTATGGTTCTTTGAGCGTTTATTCGTTTTTACGGCGGGTAGGCTGCTAACCCGTTCCATCCAACCCTTTTAGTCGCCTCTTACGACAAGCAGGGATACTGTGGGCCTATTCTAACCCCAACCCACAGGGGGTTTCCCTTATTGGAGTTACAATAATTCATATTGGTGCTCTAAGTGAAGAAGTGCACAACATGAAATACACACAGCTGCAAAAATACCATCATGCTTAATTAATACTCCCCCTCTTCTTCTTCAATCCGTGTGGTGATTGCCGATGAAGCTACTTCTCTTCTATGATCGCGCTCCTGGGTTGCGTTAATTGTCCCATGAACATGTACCCAGGTCCGTTCTTCGAACTTGTTGTGAATTTATAGTTCTAACGCAATTATCCGAAAATCCTGATCACAGCAGACACACGAGTAGAAGCGACAGCCTTGGATCTTTTCCCGTAGGACACGGTTTTGTTGATCTAGCACATTTTAGCCGCAAGGCCACGTTTGTTTTAAAATGTCAGGCGAAGGCTACAGAAAGTCGCCAAATTCTTCCTTACCCCATTGAGTATCAAATGTCAGCAACGCACCTGCGAGTTATTGACTGGCTTCTATTTACAGTTTCGTCATCCCGACCGTGAGCTCAACTATCGATTCCTTGCGCTTAACTTTCCAGAACGTAATCAATTAATCTCTCGTGTTGTTCACCAATTAGACGTACCGAAAAAATGACGTGTTACAGTTTACCAATAGGAAGCAATCATCTGATGGTCCTACCCTTCCTTCCGGGTCAAAAATTAAACGAAGCGCAACAAGTCGACGGCAGTTTTACGCGGGTAGTTTGGTGCCATGGCGTCGGTCATTGGGGACGCTAAGTTCTATCGCAACCGGGAGTCCATTTCGTGAGAGAGAGACAATCTCCAAATCGCTCAGTGGTATATAGTAAAGGGGCTCCCGTTGTGCCAGCTTTTCTTAAGGAAGTCTGTGTACCTAAAATTTCGATTTGTGAGTACGCCTTCCATGTTCCCATTGGAGGATTTAGCAGCGTAGTCAGTGCAAAAGACATCCTAATTCGAAAGTTTTCACCTTGCATTTAGCGCGTTTTCCGAAGGCACCTCACTGAGATATAAATCCCGTCGGCAGTTGAATGTGCAACAGCTTCAACAGCAACCGTCGTACACGACACAGCAGCTACTAGGGTCCTACGGGTATTGACTTCCCTAATTTTAAGCGCTAATGGTGTACAGTGATGTTATCAGCTAATTGGCAAAGTGGAACTCTTTAAGAACCCTATTGAACACCGTAATTTAGCAATAAACTTTAGTTGCTTCAAGTAACCAATGACCTGAGTATATACAGTTAATAATTAAGTTTAGCAGTTTGTAAATGATAGTATATAGGTACCTAACAGGAATAACCTTTTCGTACCTTCCAGTTTGTGGAAATTATATATATACAGTAATGGTACAAAGCTGAACCACCCGAGGGTATCTGTATGCACAATTCTGAACCAGCCTGACGGACCTGAACCATATATGTGGTTCAGGTAAGTTTTGCTTTAATAAAAATTTATTTAAGCTAACAACATTATTGGTGCAGTCTCGTTCTATTAGCTTAATACTGGCTGCTTGCATGTCACTCGGCTTTGCCGGGTTAAAAAATCACTAGACGGTAGAAATTGCATGATTAAAATGGCTCAGGTTTGATAGATATATGTATTTTCAAGTTCGAGGAATGTGCGCATTAGTGATTGGCGCTGTTTTGAGTTCTGTACATAGTATATACTTTTTCCGATAAAGCTGAACCAATAGATTTGGCAAGAGTGTATTTATGCTTTCGTTATTAAAAACCAGTCCAAAATAGTATATTAAAGGACAAGTTTCATTAGGAAGGTTTTGCAACACGAAGTGTTTTCTTAACTGCGGCCAGCTTTCTTTGTTTTAACTTTTACTAAAGATGGCAGCCTAGCTGCCGAAATGCGTATTTAGGTTCTACTTAAATAATTTGGTGGTAAGGGGTTATTTCTTAGTATTTAAATAACATATGACATAAGTTTTTTATACTTTTTTCTATTTTGTGCCTTTTGAGCCCTTTTTTACTTCCTTTTACGATAAAGGAAGTATTGGATTCACCCCAAAATTTCGAAATTGAGTTTTCAACAGATCTTCACGTTTTAGAGTCCCCTGATCCCAAAAAACATATTTTTTTATTGGTCTGTGTCTGTCTGTTTGTCTGTCTGTGAACAGAATATCTCAAAAACGAAAAGAAGTATGGCGTTGAAACTTCATATATAAGTTTTGCGTACTATGTAGATGAGACAGCAAGCTTTTGAAGAAAATCGCATAACCGGAAGTAGGTGTTTACTCTTGTAATTTTTCAGTTTTTTTCGATTTTTTCAAAAACGGCTATAACGATTTTTTTCAAACTTTACATTTTTATTACATTTTTAATGTGCATTGACGTGAAATAGGTGATTTTCCAGTTGAATACTTCTAAAGTGGGTTTCTTTTGTTTTTTTTTCTATTTTTTTTTTATTAATTCCTATTTTAAATAGAACACCCGGTATATTATTACATTTTTGAATTCTGCTTCAAATTTTAGAGAAAGTTTGTCTCCTCAACTAACGCTATTTTGTACCGTTTTTGCAGAATTCGTAATTTTTGAAAATTTTTGACAAATGTTTAAAAATTAAAAATTAAATTTTTGACTAATTATAAGATCACTGTAAAAGGAAGTTGTGTGAGTGTATCACACCAGATTTTTATAAATAAAATTTGACATATTTTGACATTTAAAACAAATGCTGTAAACGAACTCATTTGGGTTTGTAACACTGTAAACAAACCAAAATATAAAAATCTGGTGTGATACACGCACACAACTTTCTTTTAGAGTGATCTTATAATTAGCCAAAAATTTGATTTTAAATTTTTAAGCATTTGTAAAAAAATTTCAAAAATTACAAATTTTACAAAAACGGTACAAAATAGAGTATTAGTTCAAGAGAAAAAAAAACAACAGAAACCCATTTTAGAAGTATTGAACTGAAAAATCACCTAATTCACTTCAATCTACATTAAGAATGTAATCAAAATGTGAAGGTTGAAAAAAATCGTTAGAGCCGTTTTTGAAAAAATCGAAAAAAACTGAAAAATCACAAGAGTAAACATCTACTTCCGGTTATGCAATTTTCTTCAAAAGCTTGCTGTCGCATCTACATAGTACACAAAACTTATATATGATGTTTCAGCGCCATATCTATTTTTGTTTTTGAGATATTCTGTTCACAGACAGACAGACAGACAGACAGACACACAGACAGACCAATGAAAAAAATGTGTTTTTTGGGTTCAGGGGACTCTAAAACGTGAAGATCTATTGAAAACTCAATTTCGAATTTTTGGGGTGAATCCAATACTTCCTTTATTGTAAAAGGAAGTAAAAATAGGTTTTTTGCAAAATTATGAGACCCCGTCACATTTTCGATAAAATATTTTCAGACAAAAATTGTTCCCCACCGCGACTTCCGCTGTAATTGCAACTACACCGCACTAGAAAATCTGTAACAAATTTTCTCCATGAATTTATGCCTGAGGTTTACTAGGCCCAAAAGTTGAAAGTTATTTACCAAAGTTACATTGAAAACTTTAGACATACACCGTAGGGTTAAAAATTCAGACAGGCAAGAAACTAATTTTTTATCCACAGGCACAACCACTGAAAGGTGTAAAATACCAGATATTTAACTCTCATTATCTACCAAAGTTCGCTCGCCAGGATTTGAATCACCCTGTATACTTAAAAGGTTTTTGTGAAAGACTACAGATTTCCGTAGATAGTTTCTTCTATTTCGTCAAATAAATTTAGTACAATTTCAAATGTGAGCACGATAAGGGGAGAACATGTACATTTAATGTTCAAAAGGAAATTTGTTGGAGATAACCCAAATAACTGTAAATTACTAAGAAATCAATGTTGAATTCCCTGAAATTTTATCAGTTCACATCAACCTCTGGTTTAACGAGAAATTGGTAACAGTGGAGGGTTTATTAAAAAACTAATGTTAAAGATTGATTTATTAATACACTATAATAACTAGGTAAGTAACGTTAACCAACGAACATTAAGAACGATATTTATTAAAACGATGTAAGTTAGTAACAAAAGTACATTCTATAATTATGTTATTATGTAAAATAAACAATGACAACTAAAGGTAACCGCTTCCACCAAAATATTTAAGGAAAACCCAAATACGTGTTTGGGGTTTATTTAAATATTTTGGTGGAAGGGGTTACCTTTAGTTGTTATACTTATACCACCGTCATCCTGCCGGCTGTGAATCATTATGAAGCATTTATAAGATGACCTCGTTATCAAATAAATACAATTTATTTGTTGTAATGTACAATTAATTAATTTCAGAAATATCCCCCTTAAAATGCTGAAATCAAAATGCAGAATTTACTGAAATCTTAATTTTATATCTTTTCCGGCAAAATAATAACAGTAACATAATCCTTGAGTAAATAAAAACTATAAATAACTTTGTATTAACTGTGGCAACGCTGGAATGGTTCAGAATAATTCGTTCAACTACATAAAATTGTATATTTTGGCTCAGGTTAGTGCGAAAAATATACTGGTTCAGCATGGTGTGGTTAATATGATAATATGAGTAATTCCAACTTCTTTATTTCTATGTATATGTTACAGATTCGGTTCTCCCACCCCATATATACACCCAAATATGCAATTCATTTTTTTCTATCTTTTCTACAAATAGCTGGAGCAGGATAGTATGGAATACCTAATGGTTCAGGTTTAATAGAAGGATGTATATATATATATATATATATGCGTATTTTCACATTCAATGTAGAAACAAAAACCACGGACAGCTGGCTTAAGAATCGATATAGCAACAACAAAGGAACTCCGCATCAACACTCACAACAGGGAACCTAATTCTGACAGCGCATATCGAACAAGTGATAAGCTTCTGTTGCCTTGGAAGTATGATCACTGGAAACAGAGGAGCAGTGGAAAACGTTCACAACCGTATAAATAAAGTAAAAGGGGCATTTGCTCAGCTGCGACCCATATGGAAAAACCGAAACGTCTTGTTGAGGACTAACTAAACTACGCATCCTCGAGTCAAACGTGAAGAGCATCCTTTTCTATGGGTGCATGACGTGGAAGGTGAGCGGCGAGATTACGAGGAAGGTACAATCCTTCATTCTAGGTGTATGGTCGCCGGACAGCACCACCAATAAAGAACTATTGGAACGCACTCACCCACGCAAATCATAGTACCAGATAAAAGAACGCCAGTGACGGCCATGGATTGGTCACATAATGAGAGCACCCTGTCACATTTCAAGACAGGCATTAGAGTGGAACCCTCAAGGAAAATGAAAGAGAGACAGACCACGGCAGAGCAGACGTAGAAAATGTGGAGTCAACGCTGAAAACAATCGGAATAAGTTGGGGACAGGCAAAGCCAGCGGTTGCAAATCGAATTCGGTGGAAACCTCTTGTCGACGCCCTATGTATCCCGGAGGTGCAATAAGAATTAAGTCAAGTCAAGTCATTCAATAGAACAGGTTGTCGCCATAATTAACAAATATCGAAGTGAACCACGCCCGTCCCGGCGAGTGTATCTGGTAAAAATCTGTTATAGGACATCGTAACGCACTTGGGGCGAACGACACTTATATTTCCCGATTTGTCGTTTGACAAACTATCACAGTAAGGTGGTAACATGATTTCTGTCGTAATTATAAGTTTGTAACGTTTAGTCCTTTTTAATTTAATTTCAGTCCTGGTAAATTATTCTGGAAATTTATGATTTCTATTAATTGCGGAAAAGCCCAAACAGTTTTGTTAATTTCTACCTCGGGTAAACTCAATCGGAGCAATGTTCACTAATCTCAAATGTATATGATCAGGAAAAGCACAATTTATAAATCAACGGTATAATATTGTTAGCTATTTATACAAAATATAATTTAATTTACGAAACTGCTATGTACATTAATATTGTAACATTTCACCCAGTACGAACTCGATTTTGAAATTAAAAATTATTTCGCGCATTCGCCCATGGCGTAAATTACGTTAAGAACTGGAGGGCTACATCGTCGGACCGCGCGAAAGACGATAAACGACGCACCGCGGGCAGACGCAGGGATTCCTTTGCTCATCTAGAATAAGAATCCCCTCCTCTAAACAATCAGGCTAGAGTCGCTGATTACACCAGCCCAGGGTATATAAGGAGAAAACGAAGCCAGTACAAGAGAGCATTTTCCTAGAATTTTCCTGCTCCTTCTCCCTAACCTAGTTCCACCAGGAGCGTGCCGTTGTGTGCTATCCCGTGAGAAACCTGCCAAACTACCTGCCTGTTCCTTCTCACCAGGAGAGTGCCGTTGTGTGCTATCCGGTAAAAAACCTGCCGAACTACCCGCTTGTCCCGCCTCACCAGAAGGGTACCGTTGTGCGCTGTCCGGTGAGAAACCTTTCAAACTATTCGATGATTTTTCCGATCAGACCACCTTAAATAATTCACCAGGTCCCGTCCACTCAGCGGACACTTTAGATCTGAGTAGCTAATTCTCACTAGTCAAAACGCTTAATTAACCTGCTTTAAAACTAATAATTACGACCCGGATGACGTAACGCGAGAGGGGCTTGAAATTCGCCACAGAAAATCCAGCCTGTAGGTAGCCGCAACGAAAGCAAGACATCCAGGCGAGGCTGCATTAACAATTTCGAAAATCCCATTTTAGGGCCATTTCGCTCCGCACATTAGCGGCGAGCCGCGGCCAAAATTTATATTTTCGAAGCCTGCAAGGCTCGAACTTCATTTAACTACAGCACCGCTCACCTGGATTTCCAAGGTTCCGAAGAAGATAAACAGATATCCTCGGTCCGGCCGCCCACCAGCCTGCCATGTTCAGCACACCTGCAGACCGCGATAACACTAATAGCACCAGGTATACACGTTATTTAATATTATATTGCCTGCAATTTTGCACGATTAAAAGTTAAAATCCGAGTTTCAAGTTTACGTACCGCTGTCACTTGCGGGTCTCGTTAACAAATGTCATTGCAGCCTTCAGACTCGCCGATCAGCCTAAGAGTCAGTAGAATTACTATATGCATAGCCTGGTCCATAAGTGACTGACAGGGCCCGAATCTGAGCGAACGAGATCCACTATTAGAAGAGACATGATTGAGATACAAACATTGCTATATATTTATATCCTGTTTTTTAAATACAATTTAATTTGATATGTGTATAGCTAAACATATTATACGCTTATAAAAGTTATTCTGTCTTTCTTTCTTGGGTAACAAACTTGAAGTTATTAATTGGTACTTTGGCTTTTCTGAGCTATCCGGGGCCGGTATCATTCCGGCAATTGTATCCCGCATTTTAATCATTTTAAATTAACTTAAAATAACCAGAACCGGCTACAATATAACTAAACCCTCCTTTCTGGTCTCGCGTTGTCTTTGTCTCTAGCTGATCAGCATTCCAAATAGCACGTACATTTTGTCGGGTGCTCCCACTAGCCTAAGTCTGTGTAGGTGTGCTGCGTTGTATATCCCGCGCCCTGAACGCCAAGTTTGAGATAGACTATAGGTGGCTAGGAAAATATGGTGGTTTGTTTACATTTCGCAGTCTGCAAGAATATCGGGAAATACAATAAATACAAGATACCTGGTGTTGACGGGCAGTGTATTAGGCAGGGCAGGTCGCGATGGTTTCCTGGTATGCAAATTCGGGACTCCAGGAGTAACGGAAACGTACAATTATATCTTCCGCAAGAATCCGAAGATTACCGGCAAATTCTCTGAGGACCCGCTGGCATGCAGCGGACGATTCTTGGTCCCGGCCGGTGCAACGCGCCTTTGGAGATTGTTCCAGGAAGTATCTTTAGGTTTCCCAATAGGCGAAGTACAGGTATGTTAGTCTTTAAGATGCTTCAAGTGTATAAAAACTACGGTAAAGTTGTTCATTGCGCAAAAATTTGTTCTTAGAAACAGGGGATATAGGGGCCAGTTTAAGCTGTTCACTCTATGAGACAGTTCAGCTGTCACAATAGGGCTAAGCCGGGAAGATTTTATTTCGTGAGACACTGCAGCTGTCACGACAAAAATATAATCAGGAGAGCTTTGCTTCACAAGAAAGCTAGGCGTGGAAGGTTAGTTCTTGGTGAGACAGCTAAGCTGTCACGACGGAAGACTCTGTCAGAAAGAGGAGAGTTCAGGAGAATTGGACTCAAGTGTTACGGTTTAGACAGGACTCGGGACTAAGCCCAAGCGAGCCTAGAGCAGAAAGCTTTTCCACGTTAGAGCAGCAAGCAGCTGGTCGGGATCGGTGTTTTAAAATGGTTGTGAAATCTTCTTTTACACTCTTCGGCCCGCGTCATCTGTGAATTCGTCCTAGGGTCACATGGAGTGGGAAATGGCGTCGTAGTTGCTTCTCCGCAACTTCGAGCATAGCGGGTGCTTGCTTTGTTATTACAAGCCCGAGCTTTGGTTAGATGTACAAATTAAATAAATTATTTGATGTACAACTTATAATTTGCTGCAGACGCTAGCGTTACAAGTTCACCTGTAACAATGTGGTCGGTCTATCATCGGGGTCAACGGCGTTTGGAGCGTTTATATTCAATATTGCTCCAAACCATCAAAAATTCTGTCTTGCTTATTTCTACCTACCCAAAGCAATTTAAAATTCAAATGTTTATAATATATACGATCTTTAACGCTTAATACGTCTGGGATGGAAACATCCATCCATCTCTCTTTTTATGATACACGAAGTAGTAGCTCCATATCACAAATGCATTTAGTTTTTTTGCATTAGAAGCTTTCAATAGTTCAGACTTCTGATGTGAACAACACGATGGGTATTTAGTTAGTTTGTGACCTCTAGATCTTTACAAATTTGTGTTACAGTTGAGCCTCTCACAAATTCGATTCGTCTACTTACTTTAGGTTCGCAACCTCTACCGTGTGTAATAAGGGATCCAAGGTACGTAAATGTACTGATATTTACAGTATTCAACTCTGACTAATATTGACCCTAACTACGATATTACTATGACTGTAGTTTTAGATTGATTAATGGATAAATTCAATCGTTTGGTTCCTGTCTTGAGACCGTCTTATCGTATTTTCAGTTCTGTGGAGTTATTGATACGCCAGCTGTTGATTTCTATTCATCCTTTATAATGATTCTCAAAAATCCTTCTCATTATAACTCTCCATAAATAACAGTCGAGACAGTATGCAGCCATGCCTCAAACCTGAACTTTGACAGTGCCATCGACATAAAATTCTTGTATGAGCTGAATAAGATGAGTAGACACGCCCATCTCTCCTAGTACGGAAGTACTTGCGCCACCAACGGTAGTTCGCATCAGTACCATACTACAGAATGATCACGTTCTCAAACAGTCAAAGTGCAAGACAGTCCACTTATTCTTGTGTAAACTAACACCTGCTACCAACAAGACTGGAAGACTACAGAAAGGAACGATTCTCTAAAATAGTAAGGTTTTTTTACCTAGAACAAGTAAATGAAAAAAAGAATAAAAGAAGAACAGTAAACGTGTTAGAAGTAGCCCTGTTTGTACAACTACATCAATAGAATAATAATGTAGTTTTAATTTGGTGCTTCCCAACATCCCTTACAATTAAATCCTTCTCAAGCCAGCATTTCTTACTTCTCTGGAAACATCAACAACAAAGTTATCATCTGCGGTCGTTATGCTGCAAAATCACGTAAGCTATGGAATCTAAACTAGCCGTAACTATCTGATTAATTCAGCGCAGGTTGCCTGTAGCTTAAAAAGTCCGGGCAATATTTCAGTACGTCCTGAAGAAAGCCAGTCGGATGCCGCAGCGAAGTTGTGGCGGTTCGCCGCCGCTAAGGGGCTAATCCACAGCACTCTTGATCGCTCGGAATTATTAAATGGATGCGACAGCTTATAAATAACAGCCGCTTCCTCTCACGCAGCTCGAGCAAGCAGATTAATTTAACTTACAAAAGTAAACTGCAAGATATATGTTTACCCATTTTTATCCGCGAATTGTCTTACCTACCACGTTCCCAGCCTAAAATATGATAATGCATAAATCACGCATAACTCCGCTATCCTGCTGATTAAACCTGGAGAGTGGATAAACATGGGGAAAAATGACATATCGCCAAGACGAACACGCCTATTCGAAACGTGACAACGGCGGAAATAAGGTTTTGTTTGACTTTAGGCGTTTAACTCAAGTGACAGCCGGTAAGATTATGGGATTAGAATTTGGTAAATTCAGTATGGTAGGTAACATAAAAATCGGACATTCAGTACACTGTACTAAGTCAGAGAGATACTTAACGTTGTTTAAATAACCATTTATTGAAGGCAACAAGGATAAATTTCAGGATCTTAAACAAGTGCTTATGAAACTGTGAAGTATCTTCATGTCATGAAGCTGAAATTAATGAGTAACAACTGTAAAACAAACACAAATACTGTAAAACTGTTTTTTCAATGGAATGCGCCGAAAATAAAACTTGCTACGGGTTTGTTTGGTATAATTTTTACATGAATTTGAAGATCACAGTTATTTTCAAATATTTGTAGAAGTATATTTTTCCTACTCTTGTATGCCCATTACTGAACGCAAGGTTCCCATACTTATTGTGGTTTTGTCTTCTGCTATTTATACCGGTAATTCCCCGAAGTCGTTCAAACATCATCATTCAAATCATTTAATATTGATTTAATTACATATAACATGTCATGTATCGATTTTTGCGTATCACCTGCATATCTTTCTACATTCTTAAACGGTAGAGTTACTTCTAATTGTCATAGTTGATCCTCTGAATCTATTTTGGTTAGACACTACATTTTTTCATTCTAACTTGAACCTGTTGCATGTAGTATTCACGTGTCGGTTGTGGCACGCTTTTTTGCTGCTTTGACCAGATATTGAACCTCCCTAAGTGTTACTGTTCCCTATTCTTTTTGCTTAACCTTTGCTTCAAACAGGCTTTTTATTAGTTAGGGAATGTAGTATATAACGCAAGTAGTTAAGTTTCATAATTTAACTTATTGCTGTTTAATTTGCGGACTATTAGGTTATGATATAGCACTTTTATATTAAATGCCATATTACTAAGTCGTGCTAAATTGGCAATGCAGTATCACACTAACACGTTTACAGTCATAGACCTAGTGCAGTCTATAAATACAGAATCTATTTTTGATTAAAGCAATACAGTCGCAACCATAACTGTGTTCAATTCCTTATGAGTTGACGTAGGCTACAAATGTATTAAAGGGAAACTTTAATTTGGCTTTGCTGCACACAAAGATCCTCTTACTCCAAGTCATCAACAAAGGTCCAATTATTAAATTGCAATTTCATCAGTAGGTATCTACCAAATTTACTATTCTGCTCATTCCAGTCAACACAGCCTATACAGTGTGTCCATTTAGTGCGCCGGTCTGTGATTACTCTTTCAGTTATTTTCCGATAAAAAGTATACATTGTTATGATACACTAAGGGTAGTTGCAGAATAAAAATATAAAACTGATAAATTTGGAAGATTATTACAATCAAAATTTGAGGTGTTTAGATAAGATTGGGTGTTAATTTCAAAATAAATAATGAAAATTAATTGAGACAATGAGTAAGGTAATTTGATAAGTAAATATCAATCGAGTATTCAATTTTGATAGTTGAGTTCAATTTTCATAAAGTTTCAAGCCAAGGTTACAATTGACAAATGTGTTTTTACGATAATAATAAAGAATTGTAGCATGTAATAATAGGACATTAATATTTTTAAGAAGGCAAGAAGAATTGTAACTACGAGAGATATAAAAATTTGTTTAGTTAGTTAAATAAACAAACTCATAGAAAATGTATATCGAATTTTGAAATAAATAATTTTGAGAATAAAAAGGTTGAAATTATGCCTTATTTTATATAATTGTTTGGTAAACTACGGAATAAAGGGGCTATTTACAAAACTACATTGTGTAAGGGTGAAAATATAACATTGATTTAATAAAACCATACAATCGGTGAAGAGATTGGGCAATACAGTGAATTGGAAATAAATAACACAGAAGATTACATTATTTGAAGGGATTTGGATTTATTGATACATTCAAAATATAATTAAACATTCGTTGGTCACGTTGGTGGATGTATGGAAGACAGATCAATAATTTGGAAGAAAGTTATTAAGAGTGGCTGTTTGATTTGGACGGTTATGTGGGTGTTGCTGGATACAGACTACTATCTGAGGAATAAAGAAGGTTAGATTGGGATCATCTATAATACTGAAACTTACCAGGAATCGATTGGAGTCACGGTGACATTGATAAAGGGAGGAGGACTGGATTCACGAACAATAAGAGTTATTGAC
Source organism: Agriotes lineatus (assembly GCA_940337035.1). Lineage (NCBI taxonomy): Eukaryota > Metazoa > Arthropoda > Insecta > Coleoptera > Elateridae > Agriotes > Agriotes lineatus. Next base: position 99,031,921 of record OW679200.1, on the reverse strand, counting down.
AGGTTAGATGCGGTTTGAAGGTTGACGGACCATCATAGTTGTGACTATTGGAGGAATCAGTGGTAGGCGTTGTAGACTGTGAACATCGGGAGCTGTGGACGTTGCGAGCTGTTGGTATTTGGATATTTGCAGTGAAAGCTGGAAAAGTTTTAAGGTTTGTGTTAAGAATTCATATAAAAGCATTTTGAATAATAAACAATAAAAGAAAGAGCGAAAATAAACATAATACAGTACTTACTTTGGTGAATTGATTGATAGATGTGTCAATGTAAAGGATAATTGTCAATACTTGGTTTGATTAAATTCAGAAGTCAAGTTGACAGTTAATGTCATTCAGTAGTCAAGGATTTATATAGAATTGAAACTTCAACTAATAGATAACTAGATTGGCGAACCACCCTGATAAGAGTACTCAATTGAAAATAATTAGTTAAAAGTAAAATTTAACATAATTGATTTGAAAAAGAAATTAATTAAGGGATAGCTTAAAGTTCAAAAGGGAGCTACTGCATAATTATAAGTAGCCCAACGTGGTGCATTGTAATATATACAGGGTGACCCAAAAAAGAGTGGCTCAAACAAGTATTACTTTTTAAATGGAACACTCTGTATCTCTTTATGGCTATTTAAGCCTCTTAAAGTTCTACGTTCAATTCTAACTTTTCTTTTATTTATTTATTTTATTTTTATTTAATTCGCACTCAGCCAACAGCCGTTAGGCCAATTATAGGCGTCGCTGTGCTTTCATCGTTTCCAACTTATAAACGTTTCTACGAGGAGTGTTCAAATATAAATTATAATTTAATATTTATTCAATAACAAACACAAGGACTGTAATGTATATTATGTGATTTTTCTACTCAGTGCCCCTCTCTTTTAATAAACTGGTGCCGTCTTTCCGGAACTTTTTGTATTCCACGAGAAAAAAACTTTTGGCTGCTGCCACACCCATTCCGAAACAATTTCGACGACTTCTTCATTGCAACGAGGTATTTTTCTCCTAGAAACTCTTTTAAGGGTCCAAACAAATTAAAAACTGATGCAGTAAGATCCGAAATGTATGGTAAATTGTGACAGCGTGGTCCAATTCAATTTTTGAGTCGTAGTCAGCGTGTGAACAGCGAAATGGGGTCGAGCATTGTCCTGTAAGACGCAGACAGAGCGCTCGCGTTTTCTATTCAAGTTACTCCTACTGATATTTAATGCAGAAGGAATATCCTTCACTGTAATTCGACGATCGTTTGAAATAAGTGCATTTTACGCTGTCAGCATTCTCTTCTGCAGTCAATGTCTTTGGACGGCGAAAATGCGGTTCATTCTGGGCACCTTTGCAGCCACCATTAAACGCTTTACTCCTTTTGTAAACGCTCATGGCTGATAGTGATTGCGCATCAAACTGTCTTTTAACTCTTACACAAATTTCTTACGGTTTAACATCTTCGTTGATAAGAAATTTACTAATAATGCGTTGTTCGACGCTTGAATACACTCCCACTTTACTCATGCTTGCCAATTGAACAAAAATGAATTGTGCCGACTTAACGAGTGAATGAAGTTAGGACTTATTCCAGAACGTTAATTAATGTATACTTCTGTGAATGTCTTTGTCTTTTGGCGCGAAATTCAAATTATACTTCATATTTGAACGCTCCTCGTAGTATATTTTCTCAACATCAAGCTTTCATTTAAAAATTCGCATTTTATATTATTTTTATTATTTATATTTAACATAGCGCGTGAGTGAAAAGCACGGTTAGATCGTCTCCCAATTTTAACCGAGTTTACATGATTTACCAGTGGTTGTAATTGTTCTGAACACAAAATATCGATCTTCCTTGTAGTGAAACGGCATCATTTTGGTGCCCTTATAGTGTCTGGGTTTTTTCTCAACCGTTATTAAGGAAATTGAGTACGTGCAAGGTGTATTCCAGCAAAATGGTTAATACTCGGAATAACAGTGCTGGAAATGGCGAAGAAGGTGACCAGTTTGCCGGCATTATGCAACAATTAAATTTTCTCCATGCCCATCTAGTAAGTTACACTTACTTTGACATATCCATTGCAGGTAAGTTGATTTTACTGTTTGTGTACTGGTTGTTATAATATTAGGGAGATAAGGTAAAACCTACTATCCAAGGGAAGTAAGTGAATTACGCATTATTGCAGTAATTTTAGTTTTGTAAGTGATCTGAACGGGATTGAACTTAACTGATCCTAACCTATTTGAAATGTAAAAACTTGTTAAGATAGGTAGGGTTAAGATATAACCGTAAATTTAAACAAAAATATATAATAATGAAACAAACAAAAATTTTTAAACATGTTTATACTTGAATATTTTATATTTTATTCAAATTTTTGTTGGGCATGGAGAAAAATATAAGCATGCTCGGGAAGTTACTATCTACAACCAGTCTCGAACTTTGAACGAACGAACGAACGAGCGAGGGCTGGCAAACTCGTTTTCGACTGGTAAAAGCTATTTACTTCCCTTGATGCTTAAATTACTATTAACAATGCAAACACAAAACAATATCTTATCTGAACAGAAAGCATTAACCGGTGCCATGGCCGCATGTCAAGCTGATATTGCCTCAATTAATCAAAGCCTCAGTGCTTTTAAGGGTAAGTTAATAAAATGTGAAAATGCAATCACAGATTTGCAATTTAAAAATGCTACTATTAAAAGTAAGTTTCCTGATATTATGTCCGAATTAAATTACTCTCGGCAATATCACAAGCGTAACTAGCTAGAAATTGCTGGAATACCTGTTTTACCGCATAAAAATGTTATCCAAATTGTACAAGCGATCGCCAAATGTGTGGATTTTCTTTAACTGTGCATAGGTTAAAAAAATACAGTGATAAGCATCCCAACATAATTATCAAATTCGTAAGAAGATTCAACAGAGACGAACTCTTGCAAAAATGTAAAATGAAAAGGAAAATTCCTTTATCAGACCTAAACCTATCAATGGAGGGCAGAATCTACATCAGGGAATCGTTAACCAGTGCCAACAAGAAACTATTCGCAGCTGCATTAGAGTGCAAAAAGAAGTTGGGATATAAATATTTGTGGACGCGTTATGGTAATATCTTTCTCCGCGAATCTGATGGCAGGGGTGTAATTCCTCGTAAGTGTTTGAGCGATGTCGATAGGCTTAAATAACAATGTCATAACATCGAATATTATTTGTTTACTGTATTATAGTTTGTTTATGTTTAGATCTGCAATTACTTTTCAGTCTTTCTATTCTGTTTGTTATGTGGTTGTTGTAGCGACCACTAGATTCCAAATAAGACTTATACACAGAAGTAATACTATAAGTACTTCGATATTATCGGGTTATATGTCGATAACTTGTTGCACAATAATAAAACAGTGTCAGTTTGACAGTTTAAATAGTTCGACCGCGTCAGCGGGAGGATTATTCTGCCAAACTGACACGATTTGTTATTGTGCAGGAAGTTTCAGACGTATAACCTGTTCGAAGTACGCATTGTATTCGATTTGATAATTTTTTGAGTAAATTTCAATATTAGAAACAAATAAATATTTTATTGGCAGCTCGATTTGTTTGTATCAACCTAGCGGAAAGTCATCTCCATGAAAACAACATCAAGTTGACAAAACTTATGTATTGCATCGCCTAGTGAAGTTACTCTAGAGCCGAGCTCTAAGATAAGAAAAACAAAACCTAAACAAATATAAACATCTGTGAAGCCGGAACGTGAGATTTTATTTTGTGCCACAGACACACAGACAAACACACATTAAGGAAAATTATATTATAGATAACTTAACTAAATCCAGCCTCCTGATTGTTTGAGATCGCTACGAGAAGAATTATCAATAATATTTAACTTTCTGCCATTTACTGATTATGAAATATAATAATTTTGATATATATTTTCAAAACGTTAAGAGTCTTATAACAAAAACAAATATATTCTTAAATAATCTGTTAGCGGATATTTTTGACTGCATTGTATTAAATGAAACTGGTCTTCATTCTGATGTATACAGCTCTGAGTTTTTTGATTAACGTGAAACTATTTTTTGGCTTCGCTTAGTTGTTTCACCTTTTACCAAATTATTTCAGGCCTAACCTGTATATTTTTATTTAAATTATAATTCCTTGCATTTCGAATTCTTGAATTTTCTAAACCAGCGCAGTTTGTACCTGTATTGAGTTGCTATCGTTAGCACGGTGCACTTTTGACCCGCTATATCTGTTATCGCTGGCCGTAGGAATGAGAACTTGCATTTTGAAGCGAACGTTTCGGGCCCCGCATTTGTCTTCTAGCCCCGACCGACGCGTTTCTCGCTGTCGAGATTTGATTTTTAAATAAGTCAAAAGTACGTGCGCTCAACCAATTTTTACAAGCATTTTGTTTCCAACAGCTGATAACTTGATTCAGCTTTTTACCAGGAATTATTTTCACCTGGAATTCTCAAACAGCACTTGGGATTAACAATTGGAGTCCAGTTTCCTGTACTAATTCGAAACGAACACCTGCTATTTTCTGCATCGCTTCTACACCCATGTTGCGTAAGGCTGATTCCTTCCTGTATGCGGGTTGCCAGTGATAGCAGCTCCCGACTAGCGTTTACACCCTAAACTTGTGGGGGCCTAGAAGGTCAGTTGGTTCGTTTTTTATTGCCACGCCAATCGAGGACGGGTTATGCACCTACCAAGTTAATCTTGTGCTAGTGATACCGGATGCTAAATTTATCTAACATAATAGTTCATTCACTCAGTAAATTTAATTAAAGATAGCATTTAAAACTATTGCATTTTTAGGTGTACTTTATACTTTTTTTTTGTAAAAGAAGCACCCACGTTTTCTCTCTCAGCAACCTAGAAAGAAATGTTTTTATGAATGACTCCGATATGCATATCTTTAGATTTATTTTACAATTTCAAGTAATTTAACGACCCAAAAAGGGGTTTTTTGTGGTATTGCGTGTGGCCACATTCAGTTAGTTTTGGCTGCATAGTGTATCAAACATTTTCAAATATTTTATGAATTACATAGATTACATTTGGTGATTACCAATTTATTATAACTTTAATAAATTCTGATTACTTGTAGTTAATCATTCTAAATCATCTGATTTCTGGCGCCCATATTTTTTTGAACACTTTGCAGGGTACACAGCTGGTGGTTTGAACCCACGACCATATCGCCGAATTTAAGTTAGTTCGACCTGCGCGGTAAGTGAAAATTTTTAAAGCTTCCGTGTAGTACGTACTTTAAGGAGGTTAATCTGCAATTTTTGCTACCACTGATTATTTTATCTAATTAATCGCAAGTCAGCTTCTTTATTGTAACAAACGCTATAATGTTTTCAGATGTGATTGTAATAAATTACTTATTAAAAAAGATAAAGAAGGAGGTGTGCTAATTGCACCCAAATCTCACTAAGCATCTGAAGTTATTTCAGTACATAAATATCCTGAAGCTTTGTCAATAAAGGTAAGCATTTGTGGCAAATTGTTTATTATTAGCTCAGCCTATATCGTGTCTAGATCGCCTTTAGTTCAATATATCGAATATTTTAATATGATTGAAAATATCCCAAATTGTAATTATGGGGGATTTTAATATTCCATGCATAACTAGTGCGGCGTATGATCTTGTAGGTGGTACTCCGATATCAAAGAGTTTACAAGTATTTTTAAATCTTTTTAACTTAAAGTTACGTATTCACATTAAAAACAGAGATGGAAAGACTTTAGATTTAGTAATAGGGTCGCTAGATGTAAATATCTTTGAGCATATGGATAGCCGAGTTCCAATTGACATTTTTCATCCTGATTTACACAGAACAATTAGTTTAGTAAACAATACAAAAAGTCTACACCAAAAAAATTAACCAATCAATATAATTACAGAAAAGCAAATTTTGATCGTTTATATAATTCACTCCTGAATTCAGACTGGGATATTATTGATACATTCGCTGATATTAATGCTGCTACAGATGCCTTTTATAATATTTTCTACACAATATTAGATAATTGTGTTCCTAAAATAAAATTTTCTGATAAGAAAAATAAATATCCATGGTGGTTCACTAAAGAAATAATATCAGATATTAAATTAATCATCATAAGCGTAAAAATTCATCTGAATATAACCTGCAAGAGGTTAAGCGAATCAGAAAAGATATTAAGCAAAAAATTATACAGGCTCGCATTGTCTACTTAAATAGTGTTGAAAATAGTGTTTGTAGCAATATTAACGAATTTTGGAACTATGTTAATAACAACAAAAAACGTAATTTAACTATAGACACTAACTACTTTTATGATCGGGCTGCTACTACTAAACAAGAGATACCCGATAGTTTTGCACAGTATTTTAGTTCTGTATACGCAGATGAATCACATTATAATCTAAATAAAATTATCGATGAGGGTGCACTGTTGAACGTGGATATTCTTGCAGTTACTGAAATTTCAGTAGAAATGTTGCCGCAGCTTTAAAGCAGCTGAAACCTAAAAAATACTCTGAACCTGATGGTATTCCTCCTTGCATATTTAAAGCTTGTTGGGAAATAATTCAATATCGACCCACTATCTTGTTTAATAAATGCTTCAAAACAAACACTGTCTTTCGATCGGTTGCCTTCCATTTTTGATTGCTCTATTGCAATCATTATTTTGCTAGCACTTTTTCGTTTACCTTTCAGCTAATTTGCCGTTTGCTGGCTTACACTTTTATTACATAACACTCATATTGTTTTTGTACTTAGAAAATTATTCTGCATTATTTTAATCACATTATGTCTGACATTAACAAGCTCAAACGCGTCAGTTACAAATTAAATTAAATTAGCCCTTTAGAACATTTATCATATTAGAAATTCTGAACGTAACCCTTCTGTAACCTGCTTTATTTTATGCTAACTTCTATCCCTCAAATTATTAGTTACTGCTGCTCACATCAAGTGCACTTATGAATGTAAAGTACTGATTATCTCGCAATAGATACAATATTTAACTCTGTGGTCATGTTGGCCTTATTCATTTAGTTAATTAGGCAAAATAATCCTTTTAGGGATCTTGGCGGGTGTAAAAGTTGTAGTACCTAGTATATTATGTACTTGCTAATGGGAATTTATTGAAAATCCCAATAACTGGTTTTGATAATTTCTCACGTCCAATTTAAGTATATTCCGTTAAAATCATATCTTCTCCAAGAGCTTTGCGATTCTTCATTTGGCTTAACATTTTTTGGGGGTTGTTGAACCTTTATATCAAAAATGTAGGATCCTACATTCATACCGTTGTTGACAAACATGTTTCTTATATAGCCCCCCGTAAAAATAGTATATCATAAACATTATTCCTTGTGTATTTGTTGTTTTGATCTCATCTGATTTGTCTAGCTTAAATTAATATTCTTTATTTCACGCTGCTGGTCTTATAAAGTTAGTCACACTAAAAAACAATAGAGTATCATAGTTCGCTTATATTTTTTACATGTAGATTCTTTTTCTTACTCTTTCTTTTATTCTAGGCTGTTGGAAGTAATTCCTCCTTGGATCGTATTCTCATTTCACATGCTAAAATTCTAGCTTTTAAAATTAACATTTATCATTAAGCCACGCTTTTGACATGTCCGTCGATAACTCTTATTAGAAAACAAATAACTATACTAAATTTTAAAAAGAAATAGTTCAAATACCTTCCACTGATCTGTACTTCTCATTCCGTTATCGAAGAAATTTGGTTATTATTAAGGAAATGAAACATTAAATATCATTTTAAAATGTTGTTAAGCCTAACGTAAAATGTAAAGCAAAAATATATTTTATACAAACGAATTTAAAAGCGTGATCGCATGGCCCAGGGAGCAAATGCTCGCCTCTCAGGCGGCCGGCTCGGGTTTGAATTCCGGCAGACTCTAGAAGAATTTTAAAAAGTGTACGCTTTCCGGTTACCTCGCTAACACCTGTAGTAGTCGTTAACCCTTAAACAAGGAAACTCTTGCACTCTTTTGTGGTTAAAACGGCCACTGGCCTATAATGAGAGAAAGAAGATTTTTCAAGATAATAAACTCTGCTAATAAATTTTAAAATATGTGGATGAGAAACATTCATTTGTGAAGTAAAAATTTAAAATTCTCAATTAATATAGGCCATAAAACAAACATAAAAAATTTTAACTTTAAATTTCCTAATATAAGCGATATACAGTGTTTATCACGAAAGCTCTTAGAAATAAAAATCTGTTGACGTACTGATTTTTCAAAAAATGTTGAAGTTCCTTAAAAATTAAATTTTGACAAATTAGCTTATGTCTTAAATTTTTTAAATATTGCTTAGTAAGTACAAAACATATGCATATTTTTTGGAGTTTGAAGTAACCAGGTTTTGCCCCTCTCTTTCATTTTACATTTAAGCGTTAATAATACTTTGAAACTACAACGAGTTTATATAGCTTGCAATTATTTCACTTTCAGGTCTAAAAGTTTACAGCCAGCTTTTGTGGTCTTGAAATAAAAGGCTGGCTCGCCTTAGTCACAACTAAATGTGTACTTTAAAGCTCATGCAGATGTGCCCAGCATCCAAGATACGACCTACCTTGCGTCATATATTTTCTAGAAAGTTTATATTAAGAAACTACATTTTCTCTACAAATGAAATCATACAGGTGAAATCTGAGAGGACTCAGAAAACACACAACTAAAAATACAATTCTTGCTGGTCACAGCTACATGCTAAAAGCACAATAAATTATTTCTAAAGATACCTGTGCCTCTTGTGACATCACGTACGCTACACAAGATAAGAACGCCTAACATGAGTTTAACTGAGCTACAATATCATATAACAACCAGCTTTGGTGACGTAGTGGCAATCCAGCGGAGATTGTAAAAAAACATTATTACACCTCCAACGGGATCAACTTAAAAGTTTAAAATCCCTAGAGACGTCATTTTCTATTTATTTCACAACATGCATCACATGAGTTAATGTAACATATTAATAATTGGAGGTAATTTCCAACATGCATTACTTAGCTAGTAAAGCAGGTTCAACTTAGTTGAATTCAGTTTTGTCTTGGAAACCTTTGAGCTCCACGGAGCAATACTTGACAGGTGCAGCTCAAAAACTGGGTTTTTCAGCCCTGCGTCAGCTTGTTGAATAAAAAATAAACAATGGGAGTTCAAAAAATAACTACTGACCGTCAATGCTCCCAAAATGGCTGTCACAACACTTGTAAAGCTAGACTCAAAATACTCGCACAATGTTTGCTTGACGGTAGGTGTCGGACTGAGTTCAGTCTCTCGAACTAATTCGAACCCGGGGCAGAAGTTCAGTGAATTGTCAACTCCTCTTCGCATGTACAAAAAGGCAGCGATGGCATCAATTTTTAACCTAACCTAAAAGATTTCATTTTGCAATGTCATTATTTTTGTTATACTACACACACAAAACTAGAGGAAAAAAAAATTATTTTTACTTTTTTGGGCATATTGTTGGGAACAACATTTTTCCTTTCTATTCTCATCAAAATCTGAATTAGCGTAAAAAGGGTTCCAAGACGAGCAACGCTAAATCTCAAATAATTAAACTGTGCTTAAAAATTGTAACGAAATAGAAAACATGTTCTGCTTATTAGGTACATTTCTGGGAAATACAAGTACTGTAGTGATCCAGTTGTTTATGTTTATATATATATATATATATATATATATATACTTATAAAATGACTTATACGCACCCAAACGCCATATGAAAAATACAAAGTGGCACCCAGATTTTTCAATGAGGCACCCGTTTTGGGTGCCGTAGCGTTTTCTACTTTTTTCTATGGATTCGGCATCTACAAATCGTGAAACACCTAGAAACGAGTTTTTGCCTGGGTGCCTTAAGGATGTTATATACCTAGTGAAATACAAAAAGTTTCGGGTTATCACCACAAGTTGGCGCTGCAGTCGATTTATGTATATACAGAAGTATAAGCCATCTTGACACAATGGCACCAACAATTATTTCTGCTTTACTGGCACCCATACCCCATGTTTTATTGGCAACGTCGCGTTGCTACTCCGTCTGAAATTGATCTTATAATGACCGTCCAGCCTCCGCCCGGTATTCCGACCATTTGACGTCACAACACTATGGAGTTACAGCGATAACCATTATTTTCATAATAATTTAAGGAAAGCCGACTGCATACCTGCTGCAAAAACTTTCCTTAGGAGATATGATTAATCTAAATGTATCTGTAAGAAACTTCAAGTACAATATGCAGTTGAATATTTCTTGATTTAATAAAAACACACCAATGTTATTTTTGTATTAAGTGCGTGAAGTGAGTGTTTTTGTGCGTGAGAATGCCACTTTTTTTACTCGGCTAGCGCCTCGTCAAAAAAGTAATTCGAACGCACAAAAACATAATATACAATATTTTTTCTACAACCTTCAAACAAGAATATCAATATTATTTCGCGCCGTACTTCGCGAAAATTTTTGGCGCACCAGTGTGCAAAATTTCATTTTTTCACGTCATCAATGGTAACGTAAAAAAATATCCCATTTTCTATCACCTTAAAAAATGGCAAAACTTCGGGCATTGATAACGATGCTCGTATGTCCCCTTTTTGACAGATTTAGAAAAAGTATAATATACTGAATCGGAATAGTCTTAAAATTTTCTGTTATTTATGATTTTTGCATACAACTAACTGCTAACGTTTAGTCATATTTAGTAGAAAAATGCTTTATAATTTAGTACGTGTTCATTAAATGATTGTTAAAATAACACTGACGAAGGTTTGGACCAGTGACTGGTATCATATCACGGAACCAGCTGACAAACTGCTGATAGTGCTGATGTCGCTGATTTCACCATTTCACGCTGTGCTTTGTGCAGGGTTTTAAGTTTATGATCAAATTTACTTCTTCAAGTTGCGGTAAGTATGGAAATTTAATATTTTACTTTTATAGTTATGCATATTGTTATAAATTACCCTTATACGTTAAAAAGACATTTAAAAACAAAATTTCTTATGATGCAACCTGTTGAAATCGTGCGTAAATAAGTGCAGCATCCCTAAATAGATGCATCGAATGAAAACGTTTTTATTATCTATTAATTTATCAAATATATTTATTCTGCATTAAAAGCTGAGGCATAAGAGTAACTTACAACATTTGAATTGCGGATGGTAATATGGGGCAAATTTAATTCATTGAAATTTGATTCAAGATGTGTAAGCGGTCATCAATTTTTTATATACCTATGTACAATTTTATTTGAAAAAAATGTAAGTGAAAACTGTACCTAAATACAAATAAAAATGGCAAACTCCAATTCTAAATAAAGTAACAATCCGGTTGCTAAGAATATATTTTTTTAAATTTAATCTGCTGAAGAATTTCCGAATAATATTTATGTTTTTATAAAAATATTTTTTCATTGATGTCACCTGTCTTCTTCACTCTATACAGTGTCTCCTTTAGCGCGAATTTTTTTTATTGCTTGCTAACGGAGCAAAATACTAGAATAACGTTTCAAAAAAATTTGTTTGGTGTAACTGTACTATATATTTTTTATTTCTAGCCATACTGCGCTTTGAATTGTGTTTACAAATATATGTGGTTTTTGACTTTTCGATTTAATTTGACCGACAAACTATTCCGCATAAATCCTTAAAGTCAGAAATCAACTTTTTCTACTTTTCCTAATGATTTAAATTAAGTTGTTCTCTGAATGTCATTTTTTGGCAGTGGTCTATTATGATATGTTTTTCGGACTTTTTCCACTGTCTAGGGTGTAAATCACACAACGTTTCGGAAGTTTTGATCTACTCCCGTCTTCAGGTGTTCCTGGTTAGTCCTGAGGAATGATATTATACGTTTTTTACACATTTAAATTTTTGCCTCCCCCGGGGTTTGAACCCGGGACCGCTGATCGCTGTGATTACTACTCTGCCACTCTAACCATTAGGCCGCCCTGGTGGCCGCCATTTCGCTAGACATTTGCAAAGAAGACATATGACGGAGGTATCAGTATTGGAGATTTTTAATTCCAAAGATAAAACTGAAAGGAAACATCTTTTGGCTATTTTAAGGAATGAAGGCAACTTGAATCATGCTTTAAGAGGAGCAGTAATTCCTAAACGTAGAGAAAATCTAGACATGGGTTCAGTTGCTGCGTCAGAATACGCAATATGTATCCACTGCAAAGCGTACTTTAAGAAGGGTTCTTTAAGTCGGCATGCTAAAAAATGTATTATGAATGCTAATATGAAAACAGGACGTTTATTAAGTCTCTCACAAAGTTATTCGATCTCTATTGGAACATATGATGAATTTTTATCAAAATTAAATGTTAAAGAACAAGTTTTTTCCATAATGAAGAATGATCAAATTTCTAAAGTTGTCCAGCAGAATCCCCTAATTTGTCTTTACGGAGAAAATTTGTTAAAAAAACATCGCCGCAAACAAATACGAACTGTCGTGTCAAATAAGTTACGAGAATGTGGCAGATATTTGATTGAAATGAAGAAATTAGGCAATTTTAATGACCGCTTATCAACTTTAAAACCACAACACTTTGATCAGGCAATTTAGCAGTTAAGGTAATATCTGGATATAACGAAGAAGAAAAAACGTTTCGCGCACCATCAGTCAGCATGCACATAGGTACAACTCTCAAACACATTTCTGAATTAACCACAAAATTAGTATTAAGGAATCATCGTATGATTTAGCCCGGTTTAGAGAACTAGTAACTACTCAGTGGACTGCTGAATTAAGCAGTCTTGCTATCAAAGATTTAACCGAAAAGTCTTCGCGTAAACCCTCGCTGCTACCAGTTACAGAAGACATAATGAAATTAAAACAATATGTAAGTAGTGAAGCTGAAACTGCATATAGTGCACTCAAAAGAAGTAAGCATGACTCATCAGCATACAAAATTCTTTCCGAAACTTCATTAGTTTTAACAATAATACATAACAGAAAGAGAGTTGGTGGTGGTATACAGTATTTAGACATCTAGTCATGCGAAAGCCAAAGAACTACTAATAGTGTCGAACAAAAAGAATTCACCAGTCTTCTCACACAGAGTGAAAAAATATTAACACAATATTATAAAAGAATCACGGCAATTGGAAAGGGAAGTCGGGCAGTTACAATTTTGATTCCCAAAGAGCTACAAAAATTTCTAACATTATTACTTAAAATACGACAAGACACAAATTTAATATCAAGTGAAAATAAATATTTGTTTACCTATCCGAAGTCCGTTCGATGGATTGATGGCTGCTCAGTTATTCGCAAGAATGCAAAGCTTTGCGGTGCTAAACATCCAGATTTAATAACATCTACCCGACTAAGAAAACACATCGCTACTGTTACTCAGCTTCTTAACTTAAACGAGAATGAAATTGATCAGTTGGTTGCCTTTATGGGACATACTAAAAAAACGGACGAATCATTCTATAAGTAAGTTATTAGTGTTTAAAAAATAGCGTATTTTAAATCAAACTCCTAGTTCTATCGAACGACGTGTCTCTTTTAATAAAAAAAGTAGAATGCAATTAAAATTCCCTGTATTCAACACATCTTTATTTTAATGAACTACACTGTTTTAAAAAAATAAATAAATGTATAGTAATGGTTACATATTCAACTTGAATTTTATATTTTTTAGATTGCCACAGGATATTTACCAGGTAGCTAAAGTATCAAAAATTCTACAAATGATGGAACGAGGAAAAGCCGAAAATTTTATGAATCTATCAATTGAAGAAATAGACATTGATGTAGTGAATGACACAATTGAGGATGACGAAGGCGACGTGGTTAGTGAATCAGGAAAAGAAGAATTAGAAACAGAAGAATCTATTGAAAATTTAAATAATGCAGAATTAATCAACAATGTATCCGATTCAAGAAGTGATGAATCGGTTAAACAAAGGAAACGAAAATTATGTAAGAAAAGCAAAAAACCAGGACAAGTACGACAAAAATGGAGTGATGAAGAAATAAAGATAATTAAAAAGTGCTTTGCTAACCACATTAAAAAGAAAAAACCGCTAAAGAAAAATGAAGTTGAACATGTAATAAAAACCCATCCTGGGGTGTTCCATGCTGCAACGAACAATAAAAGCTTACGTATATAATTGTTATAGAAACCAATAATTTGCTTTTGCAAAGAATATTTCAAAATGTTTTTTAATCCTGTTAGTTTTTGTTTCCTATATACAGGGTTGTTCAAAAATATAGAAACGCTAGAAAAACGCTCTAATTATTGATTTTATTAAAAAAATACAGAACTTGTTTACTATCATATAGAGGCTATATTTTGGCATTGTTCTTTTTCTTCGTTCCAGGGTACATACTGCAAGAATCAATGGTCATTTTTTTTAAATGGCAGTAGATATATATATTTTTGCTGCATAGAGACTTTTGTTTATTCATCTATTTAAGTTTTATGGTCATATATAAAAAAAACATTGAGAGAAAACAAAGACATATAGAACTTCTTTTTGAAACAAAAGCACTTACGTGACATTTGCTATTTCTGTTATCACTAACCATCATTACCGCCATTTATTTTCGCTTAACACTTAAATTTAATGTTGTTTGGTAATTTTTACTAAAGGCTTTTTATTAGGTTTTCGTTTTCTGCGTTTAACATGAAAGGCTATCAAAATGAAGGCAGATACACAACAATTATCCAAGATTTTTTTTTGTAAAGAATTAAATTTCATATAAAAGTTCCATATCTCTATAGGCTACTGTTTATAGCATGGAGTTGACACACAGTGCATCTCCTTTATCTTATAGAAAGATGCTGTAGCGGTTTTTTATAGGAAGTTTTATTCTCTGCAAAGAAGTACTGGATAATTTTTGTATATCTGGCTTCGTTTTAAGAACGTTTCAAGTGAAAGTAAAAAAATATTAAAAAACGCGTCAATAAAAATTAACAAACAACATCAAATTTAAGTATTAAAACGATTAGCTAATTTCACAAGGCACTGCTTTTGTTTTCACGCTATTTTTTATGTAGTGCCATAAAAGCTTGGATGGATGAAAATAGAAAAAACATCTCTATCCAACAACAACAAAAAGTATAATTATATTACTATTTAAAAAAGTGACGATGCTTTTTCACAGTCGGTACTCACGAGGGAAAAATGAATAATTTCAAAATACAGGGCGTATTTTACTACACATGTGTTGTACGTGGAGACCACAAAGACGAGGAGACCACAAAGATGAGGAGACCACAAAGACGATGGCTCGACGACATCAAGGAACGAGCAGGATACAAATGGCAACAAGTGGCGCAAGACAGGAAGGCATGGAAACATATGGGAGAGGCCTACATCCAGAAGTGGATAGACAATGGCTGATAAAGAAGAAGATAAAGAAGTGTTGTACGTAGCTATTTTTATATAACCAATAGCTATGGCAGCGTTTACATACTTTTGGACAACCTCGTATGTAATTAATAACATTTGTACTTTTTCACACTGTACAATTTAGTTTGGTTATTATTTTTACTCTTCACTTATTTTTAGTTCTGTTATTTTTTGTATACCAAAAAGTATCAATAAACTATGTTAATCGCAACTGCACTATTGTCATAAATAGAAAGTTTATAATACGTTTCCCACATATCTCTAAATCTCCATAAGCATTCCGTATTTTAAGAAGCCTGGAAAAGTTGAAAATGTAGGCTGCACAGTTTTTCCAAGCAAGTGCAACAACCCGGGTAAGACTGCATACTAGCAATAAAGAGTTTAAGTAGAATCCAAAACTGTAAAACTAGAAAGTGGATAACTTTAATATGTTTGATACACTGTCATACTGGTTATCAATACGAAAACAAAAGGGATTAAGGCACCCATAAATATGGCATCACTGTACAGATGCCACTTGGTCTAAATTAAATATAATTCTTATACAAATGGGTGCCAGTTGACCAGTTAGTGTAGTGGGTGCGAGTTTACCATAAAATACATTTTAGTGCGTATACAAAAATTATGGAAGTTTTTTGTCTTGATATGTTTGTAAGAGCTATGAGGAGTAAATTCGTATAAAATATACACTGCTATCCCTAGTACTTCAAGTGGGTGCCACTTTTCTTGTTTATGTGCTGGGTGCCACAATGTTGACTGCCTACGTATATATATATATATATATATATATATATATATATATATGCAAAACGTCAAACTCGCCTCCGAAAGCATACGTCGAAACGAAGAACTGGCCTCATTTTTGGAGGCCAGTACGAAAAATCGGAGGCGACTAGGTATCCCCATGTATAAGTGTTCCATTCAACAGATGGTGCAACAAGCATCGATTTAACAGATTTTTTGGTGGAGGTGAGTTTGACAGTACACATATTCAGTTATACACTTCAGTTGGTAGAGGTTATTCTAGATGGCGCGACCATGTAATACACATATACACCTAACAAGGTGCGCCAGTAGTACTCGCCTCTATCTATGAAACATACTGTTACGCCTCAGAGACTTGGCAAACGCGCACGGGGGCTTATCGCTAGTAATGGATTTAAGTAAATTCAATACAACCGCATGTCACTGGACATTTAATACAGGATCCGTCAACGATGCGGGGTGGGAAATATCTCTAAAACTAGGAGATTTACATTAAAATAGCTTATATAAAAGTTAAAGGTAAGAAAGTGTTGCATATTACTAAAATATTTCTGATTATACAGGGTGGCTCAAAAAGTGTGGCGAACCAAAGTTATTACTCTATATTTAGGAAGCTTAAAAGCTTTGCATTGAAATACCAATAGTTTTAATATAAATTTGTATGGGTCTAACATGAACTGTTTTGGAGATGTTACCGATTTTATGCACAAAATGCTAAACTTCAGGCAGCTGCTGTAGATACTGAAATAAAAAATAAAACATTACGTTTTTTGTGAATTGCCTTTCGAGTGTAAAATGGTGATTCTCGGCATTCATACTATACAAGGTGTCTGCAAATTTAATGATTTCAAAGGTTTTTAAAGGAAACGCACTACACATTTTAGTATTTTTGAAATGCCCCTTTAAAGAGATTTATTTTGATATCTTACTGGATAACTCTGAATTCAACTGTTTTCCAACTATGCGAGTGTGAGTATAAGAAAACAGTGTAAGGCCCCTAAAATGCTTTATTTAAAGGAATCACAAACTAGGTTTAGAAAATAAAAATCCAGCCATTGCTGACACAAAAACCCGAGAAATGCTGGAATAAATTAAATCTGAAAACTAGTTGAATTTAGGGGTGCTAAATAAGCTATTAGGCGAAAGTTTATTGAAAGAGTTTTTAAGAAACACAGAGATACATAGCGTGCTTCATTTACTAAGGCAAAATCATTAAATTTGCAAATTACGAGCACTTTGTATAGTTTTAATACCCATGGAAGAAGCTATTGGGTATACAGTGACCCCCAAAAGGTCGGCATCATATGAGAAAAAAATTATTTTAGATTTTTCAAAAAAACTTTACACGTCAATAATTTGTGCTTGTCTAAAAACCTATTTAGCCCCTATCATATATACCGAGTGACGTTTACTTATTTAGAAAATTCCGTTTTTCGGAAATTAAGTAATATTGCAATGAGATTGTTTTAGAGTGTGTTAGTTTTGATTAACTGAACAATCTCAAGTCCAGAAAACACATATTTTTTTTAACTTTAGCTTTAGCTTTTTCAATTTTTAAAATATTTTTCAGTTTCGCATACTATGACCTAATATTGAAATTAAAATTTTTTATGTAAAGACTTTCAAGATTTATAATTGTAACAAATAATATAAAATGTTAATTGCTCGTTTAGATTTTGTATTATTTACCGAAAACTGATATGTTCGCATAATTTTTACGTTTTTGATCCAATGTGCTTTTTAGAAGAAATATTTTTGAATGATTATTAATATCTATTTAAATGGCTTCTAAAAACTCGAACCTTGTTAGCGAATTACTGTTATAAAAATCCAAAAATCCTGTAAACGGTCTTTTACAGTTGTCTGAATGAGAAGCATTTTTAGAACATGTAAAGTGTATAAAGAAAAATCTTCTCATTTAGACAACTGTAAAGGAATATTTACAGGATTCATTAAAAGGGTTAGATTAGAGTTTTTATCGAAGAAGCCATTTAAATAGATATTAATTATCATTTAAAAATACTTCTCCTAAAAAGCGCATTGCATCCAAAACTTAAAAATTATGCGAACATATCACTTTTCGGTAAATAATAAAAAATCTAAAGGAGTAACTAACATTTTATATTATTTTTTACAAATATAGCCTAAATCGTTAGTCTTCACATAAAAAATGTCAATTTTAAAATTAAGTTTTGGTATGCCTTCTTCTTCTTCCTCTTAATATAGGCTGAGAGCCTGTGACTTTCACACACTTGAGTGCGGCTTTATAAGCCGTCTTAATCCGCGGCCGGGGTAGGTGGCTAGCCTAACCCCTTGAATTAAGGAAGAATGCCCTCGCAGGGGTCACGACCATCAAAAGTGTTCGTATGATGGCCGGAGAGCGTACGAGGTTATCAATGCCCTGGTGTGGGGCTTGAACCCACTACACTGCTGGCGCCACGCAAGCACCAGCCGGCCACAAGCTGTTGGTATGTGAAATTTTGAAAAATATTTAAAAAATTGAAAAATTAAAGTTTAGCTAAAGTTAAAGAAAAATGTGTGTTTTCTGGACTTGAGATTGTTCAGTTAGCTAAAACTAACACTCTAAAGAAATCTCATTGAAAACTTACTTAATTTCCGAAAAATAGCACTTTTTAGATTTTGACAATTTCGAAATACGCCATTTTCTAAATAAGTTAAAATCACTCGGTATGTATGATAGGGGCTAAATAGGTTTTTGGACAAGCACAAATTATTGACGTAAAACGTTCTTTTCAAAAATAAAAAATAAAAAACTTTCCCATATGATGCCGACCTTTTGACGGCCACTGTATAATTTTGATGTGTTCGTTTGTTTTTTACAAAGTCTGATTTCATTTGATAATACTCGTAGAATCAATTTATTCAGAA
This sequence comes from Agriotes lineatus, assembly GCA_940337035.1. Taxonomy (NCBI): domain Eukaryota; kingdom Metazoa; phylum Arthropoda; class Insecta; order Coleoptera; family Elateridae; genus Agriotes; species Agriotes lineatus. The sequence goes on along the minus strand of OW679200.1, from coordinate 99,012,868 downwards.
TTTTTAGTTTTTTCGTGTTCATTATTTCTTGTATCTACATTACGGGATTTGTATTGTCTAAATCTGGTTCTTTGTTCTGTTCGGTGGTTTTTGTTATCCCTTGAATTAAAGCATCTTAATTTTTAGTTTTTACTTGCCTCGTCTAAAAGACGAAGAACGTATTGTAATCGATAAAAAATTACCCTCTGAGATTTCTTCAGATCTTCACTTCCAGGGTCCCTAGATATCAAAGAAACGCTTTTTTCAATTCCGTCTTTTGCCGGTATAACTCTAAAACTATTTTTTGGAGGAAGACGATACTTTGCATGCATATTATATGTCTACCTGGCATGAAACCGAGAAAATTTCGGAGAAATATATACAGGGTGAGCAAATAAGAAAAATTAAATTCTTTCTATTTTTGCTTTAACTCAAGACTTATTACTTAAATGAAAGTAATAATTTGCACATATCTCAGGTTTTTGCACTTGAAGAAAAAAGGCATATTTAGACACAACATATAGGTACAGAGTGGGCACTAAAAAAATTGTTGCTTATTTTGCTTTAACTTAGACTCAGATAAAATCAGTAATTTGCACATAGCTCAGGCTTTACACTTGACGAAAATGGAACCCAAGAGATACAAGATAAATGTTGTAAGAGTAAAAAGGGACAACAAAAAGTGTGTTCTGTTTAATACAGCCATGCACTGCACAGATCCGAGAGATCCTTCACGGATCAGTGGAAGAAACGCGTGGAACTGAAATCGCATTTGCAGGTGATGTAGTTCGAATCCCATCACCGGTAATGTTATTTGCAAGTTGATGTAATTCGCATTAGCAAATGTTTCCTTTTATTGTTTCAGTATTATTAGAAACGTGAAGAAACTTTTACCCCATATTTTGATAACGTTCTCTTTCATTGAATTGTTTCCTGTTACTTCCAACAGCCGCCTAAAGTTAAGCATTTTTTTTTGCATAAAATCGTTAATATCTCCAGAACCGTTGGCGGTAGATCCATACAAATTTATATTAAAATTATTAGCATTTCAATGGAAAACTCCTTGTAAGCTACCTAAATATCGAGCCTTCTATTTAAAAAAAGTAGGTTTAGGTCACCACTCTTTACCTACCATTTATAATCATGTGATGTGCACCGCCTTCGTACCTCGTAGATTTTTTATATATTTGACTCAGATGCCCAATTTGTTTAAATGCCGAAATGAATTTGGTCAATACTGTAACTGAGCAAATTAATTCGGCAATGGGACGACTTTAGGTCTGAGTATTCCATTTTGGCAAGTGAACGAATTCAGCATCTGACAGTACCTATATATATGAACTTTATGTCACTCTCGTAGTTTTAGAAATATCTTTGTTGCCGGCCCCTGTATAGTACCCCTGCTTCGATTACCAAAATTCAGTGTTGTTAATTCTGTGAGCGTACGCCGTTACTGTTAATTTTTCAGTCTTCGTATTATGCAGCTTGTTCTGGTATCCATATTTTTCACTAAAAGATAATCAACACTATTGATCGCATGCCGTGCCCAGACGAAGTTGGCTAATATAATAGATTTTCGAAATATGACAATTCAGTTTTAAAAAATGATTGTGGCAGTTTTGTTGATTGTTTTTTCTAAGAATTGTGACTCATTAATTCTTAACTCAAATATTATATTGCAAGATTTCAGTAACTACAGGGCAACTGATTTTATTAAGCTATTTGTAGTAATATAGCTATGTTAGGTACCCACAAGAATTTATTAACACACGCAGAATGCCATCCGCGCGATGTTTAGATACGTTATCACGTTCGCCGTGCCAAAATCCGAAAACAAACCGACGCGCTACTTTTATTCCCTCGGCAAAAGGTGCAAGAGAACGGCAACGTTGCTGGAGGTGAGTATGTCGATTGTGTAACACGGCGATATACAATGGGAGGCCACATTGTAGCAGTGTAGTCGGAGCTGTGTTGCTATTTTGTGTGCACCATTTTTTTGTATATCTCAAATATCAAAATTCCTTACCCCTCTCTTGATGCTTCTGTTACGAAAACCTTATTTAAGAGATTGACGAGGAATACACATGGAAAAACATGTTCCTTGACATGGAGGCGTGGGTGTCTGTCATATGTTCGGAGGCAAGTAGGATAGCCGTGCACATATATATATATATATATATATATACCAACAAAGGGTACCTCATCTTACATTGTAGTGACCCGAGACGTGTGATATCCATCACCTTCCACCCTTTGGAGAAAACCTGGTTCTAGCCTGTTCACTCCAGCAGTCCTCTAAACTTTCACGACCTGAATCCAGCCTGCCCGCTAAGCTACCGTCCACTGGAGAAGCCATGGACCTATTGGATATATTCTGTTCACTCTGGAGTTCCCGTCAACTTCCACGACCTGAATCCAGCCTGCCCGCTAAACTGCCGTCCACTGGAGAAACCCCTGGTCCTGTCCTGTTCACTCCACTACCAGCAACCAGTCTCAGTCCACTATAACTAAAGCTAAGTGCCCTCATATAATCCTACAAATGTCACTTGCATTTCAACTCACCAAAATTATCATATAATAAACATCGATAGGTCATTTCTAACACTCACACGGGGCCTTCCGTGCGGCTCTCCTATCGTTGCTAACTCCACAGTTTTCGAATATTAGTTTTTTCCAGTTGACAATGGACATTTCACAGCTTCGCGCTACTGCGCTTTCAAAGCAACTTCGTTTGTGCACACATCTTGCAAATGATGCTACCAACTGCAATAGAGTATAGTTTCTTCTCCAAAACAACAAGTGATCTTCCAGTCTTCCTAAAGCATTCACGTGCAACACCCACTGTTCAATACTACATATAAAAACACTGCTATTAACTATAGCAGTTTAACTCATGTCGTTTACTCTCAAACAAAGGTTAATTTTTAACAAAATTCTCTGTAGCATGTACAATCTGCCTGTTTATCCGCATACTTGCATAGCCTTCTTCCGCTTTTATTGTTTCCTTATCCGTGGCCTATGTTGACCAAATGCGTTCATCGTCCGCAACCTTCTCTCGTTTATCACACCCATTCATAGCCTGAATTGGTCGAGTGCGTACAGCAGCCACTACCGCAGCCTGCTCTTGTTGCTCGCGCGTATCCAGCGCCTAAATTGACCGGATAAGTGCAGCAACCACTTCCGCGGCTTACTTTCGGTATTTATTTACGTCCATGACCTGCACTGGCCAGACACATGCACCCATTGCTTCCGCACCATTTTTCCTTTGAATGTACATTCACATGCAAATATGCATTTTGTTTTCCATTGCATGTTTTGCACTTATCAGGCACTTTCGCAGCTGCAACCGCAATCTTCTCTTGCTTTCCACGTGGCTCCACGACCTACACTGGTCCGGTACGTGCAGCAAACCATTGTGCTCGGTCACTTATTGACCCTTGCACATCCAGAGTGGTGTTTGCAACCTGCTACCGCTGCCCATATACACCCAGCCACACCTGTTCAGTGTCGTATCTTCCCCAGACACGCCTCCAGCAGTTACTATGATACGACATGCACACATGCAATCTCAATCATAAGCATCGGTCGCTTGTCGGACGGCGCATACACAGCAACTTCACACGCACACATCTGCAGTTGCGAACATCCTTAAGATTTTGTTAAGTTTGGTAAGACAAATAACTAAATGTCACTGGAAGACATTGCCGGGACAGTCAGTTTTATTCGGCTGATCTCGCCTACTTTTTAGATCAACAAAGCTTCCACGCTTCCTTGTGTTTATTTGTTTGTTACTAATAATTCTTTTACTTTTTTATGCATACGCTTGCCGATTTTTCTCTCTTTTCAGCTTTCATCTCTGAAGTAGGAGACGCTCGATCAACGACCCCGACTTGTGTAACCAATGGTAGTGTTTGCGTAGTGTTGTGTTATTTATTATTTATTGTTACTTTTTATTATTGTTATGATTTATTGGTACTATTATCGTTTATTGTTATTATTTTTTAATAATAGTTGAAAAGTTCTAGGAGGTCCTGTAGCTAAATATAATCCAGCTACTTTCATGCAGGGTTATATTCGCTCTCCTGCCTGGCCTCCCTCCCTCCTTTTCTTTTTTTGGCGAGAGGGAGTAATGTAGTGACCCAGTCGCCTATGTTCATGTTGTGAAGGTGACGATCAAAACAAATTATTGGTTCTTGAAGCAAGACGTGTTTTTGACCTGTATAATTTAGCGTATATTATAAGATATAACCACCAAAAGGTACCTTATACGTATTACAGTACCTATTTTTATAATTTTCATGAACAAATTATTTTAAACTAAAAAACAAATATAGCATTTCTAGTAATCATTCCTTTTCTTCCCCTTCCTCACTATATATAGAGGATATAATCGATTATATTTTAGTATTTTGACAGTAGAAGGAAAATAACAAAATTTCATTTTTTTTATTGTTTGCTAATGTATCGTCAAAAATATTTTGCATGGAATCTTAATCTATCAATCATTAACTTAGAAAAACACATTTGTAAATTTTTGCTTTTGAAGAACATTGTTGGATAAAAAAATTAGAAACTAATATTTTTTTATTGTTCATTGTTTAGTTCCATCATTTCAGTAATAACAATAGTTTATACTATATAAATACAACTATATTTATAAATTTATAAAATATTTATAGCAACACAGAAAGATGATTTAGAAGTAGATGCGTTTCCATAAATAACCAACAGTTTCATATAAGCAAGTATATTCGTAGCTATTTAAAACAAAATAGAAAACTGTTGCATATATGAGTAAACAACTTTTAGTCAGTAAATAAAAAATAATACAGAAACATCCAAAAAGATCGAAGATTATGTTTAAAAAATTCAAAAGTAAGCAACTTAGTTTAGAATAGAGCTGTCGTTGATGCGCAGGAAAGAAAAACTAGTAAGTCAGAAAATTGGAACAACGTGTGAATTTAAAATTACACCACGAACGTCAATGCTCAGAAATGTCAAATCAGTACTTGCATGCAATATTAGAACATCAAATGTACTCAATCTTCAAATGCTACTGGTCACGTGGTCTTTAATAATTTATGATATTTCTGTATATAAGAACTAAAAAGTACATTTTCATATCATCATTAGCTATTTCTTATGCTCAAAGATACATATCTTGTTTCAGAAAAAAGTTCAAACGACGAAATTCAGTATTTTTATATTAATAAACACTGGTAATTCATATTTTAACATATTACATAAGTCTACCCCGAAAAACCTGGATTTTAAAATAAATGATTTAGAAAGCTTTGCCATAGAAATGTACGTTCTGTTAAGGTTAACTTTAACCGAAATATATAACTTCGGCAATGAATAATCCGATGCAGACACAAATTTAAATTTTTTTAACATCAAAACAAAATTTATTTCGGTCCACAGTCGTATTTCTACAAAAAACGCAAATCTGTTTACAGTAACAAGTTCTCCGCCTACGTGAACAAAAATATGCCAGCACTCTCTATTTATTTGAACTTGAATTTCGCTTTCATCTTTTACGTGACTTGCCAACAAGTTAGAGCTTAAAGCAAGACGAGTGTCGACTCATTTCCCAAAACTTGTAAAGAAAATGGGACTTTTGAGGGAGCTTGGGGCTGCGAGCTCTCTGCAACAAATTTCAGGTCTTCTGCGCCGTAACGCCGAATTACCGACTGCGTAGGACTCATTTTCTGTAGAAAGCTGCAGCCAGATTTTTCTGCTTAATGTAGATTAGTTATCATCCGAATAAATTGCACGTGTAGCCCTACCCTCAGACTTACTTAACAGAATTGTATAGAATTTGCAACGTTTTCTGTGAACATAAAGATGCCAGAGATATTACTCAACGTACAGTATACTGCCTGTGAAGCCATACAAAATCTACACATGCAGTAAGTGCGCATCTTTCATTCTTAGGACTATAACAAATATGTCACTCCGAACTAGATTATATAAGCTCAAATAATAGAACCGAATACGAAATAAATGCACTTAAAACTTTTCCGTAATGAGTACTTATAGAAAAGTCTTATAGAATACATTTAGATAAAATATGCTTGCTGTATTCACATTTAAAAGTACTTATTGTGTTCATTAAATGTAGTTACAGCAGTACATTTTCATGTTATTGATTTGAATATGTACTGCAATGGTTCTGGGGTTCTGCAAATATATTTTATTTGATATTTATATTAAAAATTGAGGATAGGTTTTAGTTCACTAATACTACATTTGCATTAACGTTATGTTATTTGTTTTATAATTAATAAGAAAGCTAATACGAAAAACCTTCATCCATAATGGACCTACGTTTACAATCAATTTTAAATTATTTTATTGTAAAGTGACGATCTAGTCACTTTGTTTTTTGTTCGATCAGAGTACGCCGGGTGTAAACGATAAACATATGATCTAAAGTAATATCAATAGTCCAAATACTACAGATCCAGCATAAGCTAGCTAACGGAATCGTAAACAAAATAAATAAATAAATGAATAAGTATAATTAAAAACACGGTAAATGGAGAAACTAAGTTATTAAAAATTAAAGAGTGTCCAATGCAAATAAAACATTGATGATGCCGTAAGTGTGCTCATCTGAGGCGTTATACAACACAAAATGCAACCTACGGAATGAAAAACAAATTACTAATTATATGATATAAGCAAATATTATGTTTGAGAAAGCCTGAATGGATCCAATCGAATGGAATAGAAATATAATTTCAATCAAAAGCAACACAAATTAAACTTAACGGAGAATTTGAAGAATGTTAAAGCTATCAAACGTTAGTAATAGATTATATTCCTAATAGGTTGCTCTGTAGTATTATTTGAAGGTCTTGTCGATCTTATAAGAAATAAAGATATAAGTGAATTTTGATTGTTTCAGGAATTCGCAGTGTGCTGCTACACACGATTTCGCGTACAATATCAACGATTCAGCTCGAAACGTGGAAGCACTTCACAAAAATCATAAAGTAATGAAATAACTACATGCACGATCAATCAGTCGTTCCCTTAACGTCGATTAAAGACTCCTTGGTGCAATCAACAGCAGCACATATCGCAGTAGGCCAAGATAGGGGTTGCTGGGGAGAAAAGTTATAAAACCACGCATCTAAGGAAAGCATCGAACTGGGAAATTTGTTCAGCTCTACAACTTGCGCGAGCGAGAAAGGTGCGGTAGCAGTAACGGCTGAAAGTATTACGTAAATCAAAACTATGCAGTTGAAACCAACGAAACGCTACCTTCAGCAAGCTAAACCGCCTAATCCGTCATCTTGACGAAGAAAAAATTCTCCTAAACGCAGTTCATAATCCAAAATCCACTCTAAAGGTAAAGGCCACGGGAACTTATCATCAATTTCTAGAACGAAGTGAACAAAAAAGTTAAAACCAGGTCCAGACGAATCTTGTTGGTTAACAACAAAAGTGAAAAAAAAATCCCAAAACGCCGTCGAGCGGAAACTTTTCGCTCCAAATCAACTGACCTTCGGCGAACAGAGGACACGACGCATGGAATTGGTTACCATCACCCCTCAATAATTTTTGAACCATAGCAAATTTTTCGAAATTGGTTGCCTTAAAAATAACACCCTTGAACCAGTGAAAGGTGCCACAATCTAATTTGGTTATTTTTATTAATCAATTATTTTTGCAAACCTTTATCGTTTTTGTTTAATCGCTGAATACATCAGAGAAACAAACATATCCTATAATATAACATAAAATAGCTATTTGTGCAACAAGTGCTAAAAGTGAAGACATAAAAATATGAAACAAAGTCGAAGGCTGAGTTTTACAACAGGTCAAGTGCAATAACACTTTTAGCACGAGCTTGCACACAATATTTTTTCTACTGCCTTAAATTTACAAAAGTTTGCATTTATGACAGTTATAATTTATGTCATAGTAAAGGGATGGCCGTGGTCACTGTTTCTGCAGCCGATAGTTGTCAAAGTTAGTTATCAAAGTTAATTCTAATTGTACACATTTTACTCGTTACATAATGTTCTAATTATGTAAAAAACCACTTTGCCTCTAACGAAAGAAGTAAATAGAATAACTGATGTATAAAACGTCATTTCTAGTTCAACAAGCTTGTACTCAAAGGCCTGCTTTTAGTAGTGGTCGTAGAAAAACTATGTTTAAAGTAAAACGCCCCAAATTTTAATTTACTGTCAAGATATAATGTATTCCTAGCGAAGTGTTTGCAACACCTTCCTACAAAATTTTCAATTTAATAATCTAAACGACATCCTGATAAGATAATTATGGACATCCTATTATGATACACCCTAGATGGTTACAAGTATAACAACTATTGGGTACCAATTTTTAATCTAGTTGAATTAATCGCCGTACATTTTTATAGTTATCACTCTCTGCAAGGCTAGAATACCACGTGGTTAAATATAATTACCAAAGAATATTTTTATAAAAGGAGAGTGGCAGCTAAGGATAATATTCAGAAAGAAAATTTCATAACAAGGTGATATATTTCAACATACTTTGTGTCTTCTTCAGTCAGTATGTCGAAATATATCACCTTTTATGAAATTTTCTTTCTGAACATTATCATTAGCTGCCACTCTTCTTTTATAAAAAATTTATTGTCTATGCCAGCTACCTAACTTTTAACATAATAATTACCAAAGCTGAAGCTTAATAAAGCGTTAAAAGATTTTAAGACGCTTTTATATTCGAAAGATCCATTCTGGCAAGTTTAGCTGAAACAGAAACTGCAAGTCCCAACTAAGGCCAAATAATAATATTTGCCAATCATCTGCTAAATGTTTTTTCTACAATCCATTTATAAAGTTGATATTTAGATTGTTGTTATAGTTTCTAAATTACATACTTTAAGGCACTAGTGGCTTAAAGCATTGTCATTTATTCTTTAAAGCATTGAGTGATTCAAAGAAATAAACAAAAATAATTTTAACATTTTAATTTTTGTAAATATTTATTATACACTTATTCAAATTACGAAATTCAATATTTGATGATGCTACAGTCGCTGTCGTTTGATAACTTCGATTTTCTCCCAGCATTTCAGCATTTGAAGACATTTGACACCAGAAGGCAGTGTCTTCAGTGTCTTCATCAATATTTATTTTCTGAACATTTCAAAGAAATTAATTCCTTCGATATTACCTTCCGTTATTGTAAACATTCTAGACATTTTCGTTTTTGTGTTTGCAATTTTAATTTTTATAAAAGATGAAGCCACCACAATATTTTCTAACCGCCATAAAAGTAAGTTCTTCTCTCCAACAAACTCCCGACAAACCAATAATATTAGAACTACCTAAAATAGCAGATATTAGTAATGCTATGAAAAATAGTTTGGCGTTTCCATTATACTTTTCATCATTAGATAACTCCCATCGCCCTCCTCCTTCATGAAACTTTCTATTTCTTTCCTTGAAAATATTCAGGATTTTTGGGCCTGTAAGCTTTTGATTGTCTCAAAAATGCGATAAAATTTGGGTATTTACTTATGTCAGTATTCTTCTTCACATGGATTGTTGTTGGAAGCATGGAATAATTACTACATAGACTAGAATCTTTCCAAATCTTTAAAGCTTGAACAAAATAGGCCAAAACTACCTTTTCTGGAACACTAACCACTTCCCTCTCTATACACCAGTTTTCAAATTTCTTGTAAGCTGCTTCATACACTGATTTTGATTTCTCCGGTAGAGTAAAATTCATGACATCTGCTTAATTTTCTATATCAGAATTAAGTTCGAGATCGCTCATTTTACGAAATAAATCTAACGGATAGTCTGATATTTTTTTGCAAATCGTGGTTTATAAACAACAGCTAAGCAACCAGATTGGTTTTGTTGTACTTGCTTAAGTACTTGCCTATTAGTAAGTTTTAAAATAATTCGCCGATCTGTCATTTTGACAAAATGGCAAAAGATTTTAGAAAATGTAATTTTTTATCGATTGTAAAAAACATTTTGTATTTAATACGTGCTAAATATGTTTTTAAAGCAGAGGACGTGTTGCCCAATCTCGACCTACGGTCTCGGTGAACAATATTCCCGTCTAGTGCTTTAAAAACATCCATTTAGACACTTATTACATAAATAGCTATTATTCCAAATCCGAATAAACTAAAGATATTACACGAAAATGTGTGCGCAAACGTCGAACAACAAAAACTTGTTTTCCTTTTAGGGTCATATTTATTCTCTTTAACCTTCAACTTTTCAAATATTATGATTAAAGCATGGTAATTCGAGTATTTGGTTGTTCCAGACGCTTCTGCTGCAAATAAGATATAACTCATAATTTAATTGTTTCGAAACTCAGCGATATGCTGCCGATATCTCAATGCAAAACAAGCAATTCTAATAAATATAAATACGTAGTTTGCTTCGGTAATCTCCTGTGTGACCCTGTCTGCAACATTATTAAAGATTAAATGTCGTAACGAACGTATGTAACTGCAAAATGAAGTCATTACTGGTACTAAGTGTCTTATTATTGGGATATATTCAACAGGTATGTACAGTTTTGCAATTATAACGTATTCAGAAGTTCTTGAACAATGATAACTATAAACACCCAAACCATAAATTTTATTTAAAAAAGTGATAGTTTTAGAATAAATCACCATATAGGATATATTCTTAAATTTAGTTATTGATTTTTATTTGCGTCGTTACAAATGTTCTAATTGGTTATGTTCAGATGCCAATGACAGCTTCTGATGTTTTCACCGATATTAATCAAGACTTGTTATCAAGGCAATTCGAAGTACCACAGAACCACTATCAAATTTTAATTTATATTTCTTCGAAAATCATACTTTTAGTTAGTTAATCAAAAATTTGTTTAAAATGTGAACACGTGCGTTGTCCTGATAACAACTTTTTTTTATAGCATGCCGTGCCGTGTAGTCGTTATATAAACGACTTATAATAAGGCCCCTTTCAGACGAAACGACTTTTCGCCGTGCGCCGTATACGGCACAGTGCCCTGCATTCCAAAGATGCGCCGTAGAGCACACGACTTTTCGCCGTGAACATGACGGCGTGTTATGGGCCGTGTTTGTATATCGCTAGACAGCTTGTAACTTCATTATTAATAGATATTGAAAACACTTTTTTCTGGTTTTAAATGCCTGTATTCAGCCTACAAACTGTCATAAATCAGTTTAAGTCATGGCTTCCTATTTTTGCTACACGACTTTGGTTTTTTTTTAATGGAACACCCCGTATATTTGTAGATATTTGAAATCAGCGTAAAAATACTTTGACAGATGCTCAAACAAAAATTTTAGAACGCATTATTTTTTTTTAAATAAAAAAATATTTAGTTCAAGTAGGCCATGAATTACACCAAATTATTAAACATCGAACAAGGAAAGCAAAAGAAACTCCACTTGGCTCCAAATATTCCTCATGGCCGAATTATCGCATCAAACGCACTAAAACCATTTATAACTTTGTTTTTTAAATGGAACAATATGAGTTTCATTAAACTACAACAAAAAACTTTCCAACGATGATCCATATTTGCCATTTCATTTCGCCTTTAAAAAATTATTTTATTTTAAATATAATGCGAACATAATTATTTCATTTAAAAACCATAGTTTTTAATTGTTTTAGTACATGTGCTGCGATAATTCGTCCATGAGGAAAGCCAGGTAAACTTTCTTTTGCATTTCTTGTTCGATTGTTAGTGATTTTGGGTGTCATGGACTAATTTGGGCATTTTTTAAAACCAAATAATAACTACTACTGCATACTACCACAGCAGTGATTTAAAATATTTAAAAATGTACAGGGTGTTCCATTAAAAATACCAAAGTGGTGTATCAGTACGCAAAGATAAAAGGTCATGGTTTAAATTGGATTACAATTTGTAGGCTACGTAGGTACTGGTATTTAAAACAAAACGAAGTTTTTCAATCTCTCTATTATGAACGATGTTACGATTTATAAACATCCCGTATGTAGGCTTCTAATCGTATCTCACATTTCAGTATTGTGTAGTAGATGACTGATAATGACTCAATTACATTAGAATGTTAAAAGCAACATTGGAATAAAGTGCAAGAACAACTCATTAGACGAAATACCAATGTGAGAGACGCCATCTCACCGGCGGAAGGTCGTTCCGTCTGAAAGGTTCCATATACCACAATGTATATCAAGACGCCGTGTACGGCACGGCGCCGTGTCCGAGCTTGATAAACGCCGTAGTGTTCACGGCGGCCGTGTACGGCATAAGTCGTGGCCGTCTGGTATGAAAGGCTCCATATGAATCAATAGTCTTCAAAATGCACGGCACTGTGCCGTACACGGCGCACGGCGAAAAGTCGTTTCGTCTGAAAGGGGCCTAAGAGTGAAATAATACTGGTATAACGCATTTGTCGTTTCACCTTTTGCAAGGTATACAATGTGTCAATTAAAAACTTGCACTACTTTATTTTTTTGGAACAAAAAAAATATTGAAATTTACTCAAAATAGTTTCTAGCAAATGGTGAGGAAACTAGCACCACGTATAATCTACCCCCCCCCCCCCAACCCCCTGGCGAAAGGCATCCCTTCACAGTTGCCTTAAATGCTAATCCCCTTTTTGTGCTACCCCATTGAAAAGCCCTTAACAAATGCTATTGATCAGTGATTTCTCACACTTATTTTGATAAAACTCGTAAGGTTTAAATAAATAGTCTTATTTAAATTCGGTCCAATCATATCAAATTTAATAATTAATTCTTCGTTAATTCCTGGTAAATTAATAAAGATAATTTAAAAAGCACAAAATAATATCAATCACAGCAAATGCCTAAAATAGCTTCTATTGTTTTGAATGGTTTTGTAGGTATTAATAGAGTGCATGTTAAAATTTTCTCCTGACAATCTCGAACATATGTTGTTGAGTATTTTGGCAGTCCTGAACTATTTTTGTCAAAGCTCTTCAATACCCCTAGGTTGAGGTTTAAAGATCACACATTTCTAGTGACCCCATAAGAAGAAATCTATATGGTCATTCTATTGGACCTCTGCTACCAGTCCATTGGTCTAGAATGTCTAGATAATTTTCATGCAATGCCTTTACTACATAGTGAGGAAATGTAGAAGAAGTTCTTGTAAAACCTGTTCTACGTGCTCATTCCCCTGATTTTCGAGTTCATTTACTAAGCTGTATTTTGTCATTCAACATTGCATAATACAATATGCCATTTAAATTTGCATTAATGCCAACACATTGATTTTTGCGAATATTCCGTATGCCCTTCTCTTATAAGATAAGGATTAGCATCCAATATCCAATATCGGCGGTTTTGTTGGTCGACCAAGAATCTCAATTTGCGCAGCATCATGGGGTAGTCGAAGTAGAATTTTTTTTTATTGCAAACATCTATTTTCTTCAAATTTTGCTATTATAAATATAACTCACGTTCTTGACAGATGTGGCTCATGAATTTATGTACAGTTCTTAAAGCGCACAACAGTCTGTGGATTAATAAGTAAAAATAATTTCAACTCGTTTACCCTTTGTGCAAACCATTTTTCTCAAATAAAAACTATTGATGGTACCCTCTGATGTCACCAAGATCGCGTGCTACAGAAAACTGTAAATATATACTAGCACTTCAAAAATTCCAAATTCAATTAAACAGAATCTTCTGACTTTTAATATGACATAGACTGACAGTACCATCCACAATACATTTCAGTATTTCTGAACTTACAACATCAACTGGAGCTATTTATTAAATCATATTCGCAATTGGCGGTAATTCACAATATGAATTACTAAACTAATAATGCAGGAACTAGATGTAAGTATCAAGAAAGTTACACCGGGCTAAATGCAGTAGCAAAATTTGCTGAGAGCATTCGAGATTAATAGAGCAGAATTATATTATCCCTGAAAATATTACCAGCTCATAAATATTGAAAAGTAAACCAAAGCTATTTGTAAACTCCGAGAAGCATCTACTGGTATTACATTCGAGCAAATAAAATTTAAAAAATTAATCCAAGTAAGCTTCAAATTAATAAATTAATTCGATAGTATTATTTAGCCTCTGCTAGAGTTTCCCATTCTTTTCGATGCCGTTCCCATCTCATCACATATTGTCTTTTCGCCGAGTTAGTAGGCATTGTACCAATCTTTTACTTCTTCTTTGTCAGTACCGTAATAGTTTTAGAGTTTACTTGTAATCTGTTATCCTAGAAACATGTACTGGCCAGTTCAATTCTATTTTTAAAAACCTTTCTACTGCGTTATTTAATTTTTGAAAAGTTGCTTATAATTAAAATAGGGTGTCAAATATGAAGTAGCAGCTACTTAATCCGAAAAATAATTTTCACTAGTTTTTTCTATATTTTTTTCTTATCGGCCTGTGTATTACAGAAAATGAGATATTTCCAAGTTAACTTATTATCGGCCCCGATAAGTATATACTGTCGAACTTGAACAAACAGAAAATTACGTTAATCGAAATTAGTGCTAAACAATCGAAAAAAGGCATTACTCGAAACTTCGCTCACCAGTGGAAGATTTCAAACTAAAAATTTTGAAAATATTAAAGGCAAGCAAGGGTGCGCGAAGTAATGTACAAAATAGGTACAAATATCGTAAAGTTGCTAGTAATACTGAAACATAAAACGGATACACTTAGAAATGGGCATTACATCAATTTGCAAAAAAAATGGAATTTAATGGGATTCGAACTCGCGGGCTACCAGGCGAACACCGAGTGCTATTTTCAGTCACAGGCAGGGTCAGCCATCTACACCACTCCACAAGCGGTTTATATAGTACGTTCCCTTGTGGCTATTTTAGAAACAACTTTATGATGTTCACCCTGTATTTTTTCGGTCTGATTTGCATCAAAGGTAAAAACTTGAACTATGTGCAAGTTATTAGTTTGATTTATTTATGATTTAAAGCAAAAATAGACATTTATTTTTTTTAAGTTGCTTATTGTATGTGTTTCATCAAAAGTATATTGGATTTCGAGCCAAGTAGACATATAATCCGCATGCAAAATATCGTCTTCCTCCAACAAATAGTTTTTGAACTATGCCGACAAGAGACAGACCGACGGATAAACAATAAAATTACACAGATCTCATAAAAGTCCCTTGGACGGTACATGTTTCAATCCAAGAGTTTGTACGAAGACTACAAAAAGAACATGAACTGCTTTTGACTGTTAAACGTCGGAAAACCGCTTCTTTCGGTCATGTATTAGCTGCTACGGCTTATCACCCGAGGCAGAGTTGAAGAGAAACATGGCTTGGGTAGAAAACAAATATCATGGCTGACAAATATAAGAAGCTGAATCGGTATACGAACGATTGGGGACTTAGTACCCATAACGGCGGATTGAAAAGACTATGAAGGTGCTGAAGGTGTGATTTCTAATAATACTTAGACAACTCTTTCATGTGATCGCTAACATTCAGAAATGGATAGGCAGCAGAAGAATAAGAAGAATAAAAATAGTTGGAAAGCAAAAACATCAAACATTTAAAACAATAATAAAGAAGCAACCAAGAACTTCGTCCTATACGACCACAGCTCTTCTAACTACTTGCTAAAACAGTTCAGTTAAAAATTATAATTGTTTTGAATTCTTTTTGATGTTTAGATCGTTTGTTGTTGCATGTTTTTTGAACATATTTGTGTTTTTACTTTACTCTTCTAAAAGACGAAGAAAGTATTGTAATCGCGAAAAAATATCTTCTGAGTTTTCTTCAGATATTCACGTTTTACGGTGCGAAAATGACGGCAAACAGGTTTTCTCTATTTCTCAAAGGGTTAGCATTTAAAAAAAATTAAATTCTGCTTGTTTTTGCTTTAACTCAAGCACTATAAGTTAAATAAAAGTAATATTTTCCATATAGCTCGGATTTTTTCCCTTGACGAAAATATGCATATTTTGGACCCAAAATTAACGGAGTGAATGCTTAAAAAATTGTTTTGATCTTTTCGTCTTTTCACAATTTTTAGTTTCAAAAGTTCCACTTGTGAGGGAAGTTGCCTGTAAAGCTCTTCACAAATTTTTTACTTTGGACACAAAAAATGAGTTTTTAGCAGTAATTTCGATTAATACAATTTTCAGGTTGAGAGCGAAACTCTAGTTCGACAGTATATCTTTATCGTATCCGATAATATGTTAATTTTGAAGTATCTCATTCTCCCTAATACACAGGCAGTTAAGAAGAGATTTGGAAAAACTAATGAAAATTAGATCCTTCATATTGACACCCTCTTTTAGTTTGAAGCAACTTTTTACATCCTTCGTCTAAAAGAGGAAGGAAGTATTTTAATCACTAAAAAACACCTTCCGAGATATTTCAGATCTTCACGCTTCAGGTCCTTAGATGACGAAAATACGTTTTCTCAATTCCGTCCGTCCGTCTGTCTGTCCCTGCATCCGTCCGTTCGTCTGTTCGTATTTCTGTCTGTCTGTCTGTCGGTCTGTCAGTCTGTTAGCGGTATAACTCAAAAACTCCTTGTTGGACGAAAACGATATTTTAAACGCTGTCTATTTTTGCTTTAACTCGAAAGCTTTAAGATCAAATTAATATTTTGCATAGCTTAGTTTTTTACCCTTGACGAAAAAGGGCATATTTTGAATCCAACATATATAGGGTGAGCAGCTCAAAAATAAAATTTTGTTTATTTTTGCTTTAACTGAAATAGATAAAATGAATAATTTTAAAAAACTTTACCCTTGACCAAAATAGAACCCAGCAGATACAAGATAGATGTTTTAACAGAGAAAAAAGTGTAACCAACAAAGGAGTTTTGTTTGATAAAGCTGCATTGGGCGGTCACATGTGCCAGCGGGGTATGAGCATTGAAATCGCATTCGCAGGCGCCGAAGCTTGAATTCCATCGCCGATAATGTTTTTTAACTAAATATTGATGTAATTCGCATTAACAAGTATGTCAATTTATTGTTTCAATATTATTAGAAACGTTAAGATATTTTTACCCCAAGTCTCCTTTGAATTTAATGGACTTAGTGTCACAACATCCACTTCCGAGGGAAGTTCTGAGTAAAGCCTTTTACATTTTTTTAAATAACATTTTTGTGTGTTTTGAAACATAAGAGTACTTTATTCTTAAGCTACTTTTATATATTCGAACCTCCATCGTATACTAAAAAAATATTTACATTTTGGCAAATGCATCTTTAGTTTGATAAGATGCAGGGACCAAGATTTTTTTTCTGTTAAATAGATAATCAAAAATTCTCGATTTGTGCCCAAATTTATGCCAGACACTGATTATCTGCATTCAAATATCGTTTTATAGTCAATAATACTAACAGCAGTTTTTTCTTAACTTAATAAAACCTTGTTCCTAATTCAGTTCTGAATCCTCTTTGTTATTACGATTGACTTGGTGTATTATTTACTACCTTCCTTAGTTTTTCAAATCGACAATATCCTCCTAACCATCCTCAACTGCTTCAGGTTCAAGAGGGTTTTCATTACCTTCTTCCTTTTTTTTTCTACCACGCTCAGGTTATCCACCACTTCAAGCCTATCTTCTCGACAGGGCGGTGCACCTTCGCTTCGGGTTGTTTTCCAGTTTCCTTTCTGCGCCACTTATCGCAGGCAAATTCTTCAGCCTGTCTGTATTTTTGTTATGCTTGTTTGGATCAGAACACTACATAAAAATTATATAGAAGTGTAGCAGTAAAGTTTGTGCCATTGACGTTAGATGACGCTAAACGAAGCAAGCGTTGTGGATGGGCGGAAGCAGCTTCTGTGGCTTTTATACTCGTGCATATGACAGTTATTATGGCATTACAGCACGTTGTTGATATATCAGCTTCGTCAACACAATTTTTCGCCGTAATACGTGTACCTTTTTTTATAATAGCAATTATTATACTTTGTTTTGCCGGTAATCATTTATTTTCTGTTTGCTGGAAGGAAGATTTGACTGCCGATACCAATAGGACTGCGGAATCCTTGGATCCAACATTTATGTTATTTCTTCCCAACGTCTTTATGATGATGGTCCTTGGCGAAATATTTGGTATAAGTTCGCTACTGTACCTTATTTCTTGTTGTGATATATTCTCTTCGCCGAATATCTTCTTATCGCCATCATATGATTTCATCTAGTTACCTACGTTTGGCGGAAAGTCATTGACGTAACATTGGTTTTTATTAAAATTTAAAAGAACAATTGAAAAATACAACTAGAACCCATTCAAAGTTAATCCACCGGTAACTAGATTTATTTTGCTCATTCTATTGGTTTTTAATATTTAAACTTTAAGACCATTTTATTGATTTTTTTCAGATGTAACATATTGAAAATTTTATATAATTGAAACCAACATAAAAAGTACTACCAAAATCAATAATAAAAAATACAGGTAGTCATTTAAAAAGAAAGTCGATGACGTCATAACTTTTTTTTAAAATGACGTAGCAACATAAAGGTGGTTGTAGTGTATGACCAATAATTAAAATCGCTACACCCCTTCAAGATTTTTTTATAAAAAATAATATTAACAAAGTTAATGAATTTATCCGTTACTTTATTTCCACACTGTATATGCTGCAAGTTGATGGTAGATGGAATTGGTAACTATCTTCTGCGAGCACCACTGCAGCTCCTGCATCGTTGTCCTATTTGGATCCATCCGTATTATATGAATTTGGAATTTTTGAATTTATGTTTTAATTCGCTGAATAACGCTAGGTAGAGAGATGGGTGAGTGTTTTGTTTTGAAAATTGTGTTAGGTAGGATATACAATGAGGATGATTAATTTGCCAAGTTGGTATTTTTATAAAACGTTCAGTTGATATATTTGAAATTAACGTAGTTGTTTTTAGAGAGTTTGTTATGTATTGTTGTAAAGGCGTTTCAGTTTGTGCTGTTATCTGTCCATTATTGCAGTAATTTAAAATTTGGTTAAAGGGTGGTATATTTGGATTAGCAGCCAGTTTTATTATATGATTTAGGGCCAGTTGGGTTCTTCTAAATTCTAGGTGTTGTTCTCCGGCTTCGCAGGCTATACTGTTGGTCGGGCTTGTTCTATAGGCTTCTGTTGAAATTCTCATTGCCATATTTTGTACAGGATCTAGTATTTTTAATCTGGATGGTTTTGTAGCAGCGTATGCAATACATCCGTGGTCTAATTTTGTTCTAATTGTGGAGTTGTATATATTAATTAAAGTTTCTCGTTCTGATCCCCAATTTCGATGTGCCAAAGCTTTAAGGATATTAAGTTTTTGGAGGCATTCTGCTTTCCGCTTTATTAGGTGAGGGATCTAGGAATCCCAGGAATGTTATGTTGTCCACATATACAGTGTTAGTCCCTTTTAATTGTAACGTAGGATCTTGGTGTTTTGTCCGAAGTTTGCAAAAATGATTTTTTTTTTATTAACTCCTGTACATGTTCACAATCTGCCCGAAGGCAATAAGTGACTGATTTTACAGTGGGTGCCATGTAATTAAATTACTAGGCAAGCATTCGGTTAGCGCCTTACATTAAAGACCTAACATTAGAGTAACTTAACATATGTTAGTGTTATAACAAACTAAAAACTAAAATAAAATAAACTAAAATAGCACAATCTTATATTCTATTAATTAAGTCTAATGGGTTAAGTCGTTTTAGGCGGTTTGATGTTTGGCTGTTATCTAAGAGATTGACAACTAGAGGATTTTGATGAAGTTCAAGTCGCGAAAGGTATTTAGCACTCGCGCACTTGGCTTCTTGTAACACATAGGGAACTTTTAAGTCGTGATGAAGCGTATAATTGGAAACAAACCACGGCGCATCTGTTATTGTTCTAAGTATTTTAGATTGAAATCTTTGCAGAATTTCAATATTCGAAGCACTCGCGGTACCCCACAGCTGAACTCCGTAGCTCCACACCGGTTTCAGAATCACTGTGTACACGGTTAATTTACTTGCTAGCGATAACTTCGACTTTCTGCCGATTAACCAATAGAGTTTTGAGAATTTAAGTCCTAGTTGTTTTCTCTTCATAAATATATGGTGTTTCCAATTTAGACGTCGGTCAAGGTATACGCCAAGATATTTTGCGCTGTCTGATTGGGGAAGTTCTTGCCCGTTCAAAGTGACACTGTGACATGTCTCTTTACGTAATGTGTAGGTAACATGCTAGTTTTGCTTTCATTTACCTTTATACGCCACCTCTTGAACCGTCGTTGTACGCTATCTAGGGCTGTTTTGTAGTTTCTCTGAGGCGTATGCAGGAACATCGCTCGTTGCCAAAATGGCGGTGTCATCGGCAAACGTAGCGATAATTGTATTCGTCATAGTTGGAATATCTGCGGTGTAAAGTAAATATAGGATAGGACCCAGCACGCTGCCCTGGGGTACACCCGACTTTATTGGACACATTTCTGAAATTTCCCCCTGGTACTTCACCATAAAGTATCTGTCGGAAAGGTACGATTGCAATATCTGGTAGTAAGGTGCAGGTAACTTGGTCTTCAATTTGTACAAAAGGCCTTGATGCCATACTTTATCGAAGGCCTGCGTAACGTCCAGGAAGGCAGCTGAACAATATTGTTTGTCTTCGAATGTTTTATTGAGGATTTCAGCTACCCTGTGGACCTGCTCAATAGTTGCGTGTTGCTCGCGGAACCCAAACTGATGGTTTGGTATAATATTCATCTCATCCAGTTGTGGTTTTAATCTCTTTAGGACAACCTTCTCCAGCATTTTAGAGAGTATTGACAAGAGGGTTATTGGCCGGTAGGATGTTACTTCTTCGGTTGGCTTTCCGGGTTTTGGAATGAGAATTATTTGGCCCACCTTCCACTGGGAAGGGAAATGCCCAGTTCTTAGAGCAGCATTGTATATATGGGTAATCATAATAAGACCTTGATCTGGTAGTTGTTTGATGAGAGCGCCGGTTATAAGATCGTAGCCAGGTGATTTCTTCGGCTTTAGGTTCTTTATCATAGATTTTACTTCACTCAGTTTTATAACTTTAATTGGAGGTGACATTTGGTTCGGCGTTTCCAGAAACTTAAGAATAGTTTGTTCCTCCTCTGGTGGGATCTCAGAAGGAAAGGGCTGGAACACATTTGCAAGATGTTCAGAAAATGCATTGGCTTTTTCTTGATCAGTTCTTGCCCATGTTTTATCGCTTCTCCTGATTGGCGGGATGTTATCTTGGGTTTTATTTAACTTTGCTGTAGCTTTCCATAGCGAGTACTCCGTAGCCTCTGTTGCTGTTAAATCTTCCAGATATTTTTGGATTTCTTGATTTCTCTCATTGTTTAGCAGTTCTCTAACATGTCTTATTGCCCTGTTGAAGGATTCTTTGTCTTGGGGAGCTCTGGTGGACATCCAGATCTTTCTCAGTCTCCTCTTTTCAAGAATCGCTTCCTTGACTGTCCTGGAACAGTTCTGCTGCTTGAAAGTGTTATTTAGTTTAGGTGTGGAGTTCCAAGCCGCTTTCTGTATTGTCCTTGTTAGATTCTCTACAGCCTCATCTATCTCTTCTCCAGTTTTCAGCGAGATGTTGGTGTCAATCCTTTCTTCAATCAACAGCTTAAACAGTTCCCAGTCGCTTTTGCTGTTGGTAAGAGATACTAACTTTTCTTTGTTAATTATTCTGGAACTCATTGTCACTATTATAGGGGAATGTTCAGATGACAAGTCAAGATTCTGCTCAGCTAGGAGTTGACCTCTGGAGATGCCTTTTAAAACACAAAAATCTATAACGTCTGGAATTTTATTTGGGTCACTCGGCCAGTAGCTAGGCTTACCTGTGGATACAGTAATTAAATTGTTTTTATCCAAGCATTTACAAAGTTCACGGCCTTTAGAAGTTACCAGCCTTGATCCCCATCTGGAGTGTTTAGCATTGTAATCACCACCTGCTAGAAATCTGTTACCCAGGGTGGCGTAAATCTCCGTGAATTTGTCTTCCTTAATTACATGTCGTGGAGGGCAGTAGACGGCAGTAACAGTGATTGGTCCTTGCACATCATTAATTACAATACTGGTTGCTTGTATGTGTTCTGTTTGGAACTTGCAGGTTTCATAGTGTTTTATTCAATTTTTTATGATAACGGTGCTACCACCATGCGCTGTGCCATCAGGGTGTTTAGTGTCGTAGATGTTCTAGTTATGTATTTTTAAGTAGCTGCGGCTGGTGTAATGGGTTCTGCTTCTGTTGAAATTCTCATTGCCATATTTGGATGGTTTTGTAGCAGCGTATGCAATACATCCGTGGTCTAATTTTGTTCTAATTGTGGAGTTGTATATATTAATTAAAGTTTCTCTTTTTGATCCCCAATTTCGATGTGCCAAAGCTTTAAGGATATTAAGTTTTTGGAGGCATTCTGCTTTCCGCTTTATTAGGTGAGGGATCCAGGAATCCCAGGAATGTTATGTTGTCCACATATACAGTGTTAGTCCCTTTTAATTGTAACGTAGGATCTTGGTGTTTTTTCCGAAGTTTGCAAAAATGAATTGCCTTTGTTTTGTTGCAGGAGAAGTCAAAGCCAGTCCATTTTTCTAAGTTTATTATTTTATTCATTGCTATCTATAAGGAATAATGTCACGCTTAGAATTTCACCATGAGGTACGCCATTTTCTTGATATTTGGTTTCAGACACACAGCCATTTATTCTTACTCAAAATTTGCGATCTTTTAAAAAGTTAACTACATATTGTAGTATGTTACCCTGTAATCCGTATTCTTCTGAAGATTTGAATATGTTGAATCTCCAGGCAGTGTGGTACGCTTTGTTAATGTCCAAAATACCGCTAATAGATGTTGTTCATTACAGAATGCCAATTCTATTTCCGATTCAAAGTACAGGATTGCATCTATAGTTGTTGTTCTTTTTCTAAAGCCATACTGTGTTTTGTTTAATATATTTTCGGTTTCCATGTACCATATGAATCGTTTATTAACCATTTTTTGAAGAATTTTGCTTAAGCAATTGGACAAAAAATGGGTCGGTAGTTTTGTGGGTCGGTCTTGTTTTTGTTGGGTTTTAGTATTGGGATTACTACAGATTCTCTCCATTTGATAGGGTATACATTACTACGCCATATATGAATATATATGTTTAAGATATGGTTCAGGGTTTCTTTGGGGGGGTGCTTTATAATTTCGTGTGATATACCGTCAGGCTTCGGACTGTTGTTTACTTTCATATCTTGAATAGTTTCTATTAGTTTTGAATAGGTAAAACATGTATTTATGGGCTTTCTGCATCTTGAATAATTTTTATTGGTTTCTTTTCTGCATCCATTTTTTGATTACTAAACGTCTGTCTGTAGTTTTGGCTATTTGAGTTTTCTGCGAATGTGTCTGCCAAGGTATCTGCGATTTATTGACGGTGTGTGCAAATGCCTGTATTTGTTATTAAAGTTTCAGTATGAAAGATAGTGTCTTGACCTTCAATACTTTTAATTTTGTTCCACATTTCTTTGGTGGGAGTATTTAGGTTGATTATGGAGACATACTTTTGCCATGTCAGATTTTTACTGTTTAGAATGGTTCTGCGTGCAATGGATCTTGTTCTTTTAAGTGTATTAGATTTAGAGTACTTTTGTCTTTTCTGTATATACAGGGTGTTTGTAGATCGCTAGACAGCTCGTAACTTCGTTAATAATAGAGATATCGAAAAGAACTTTATCTACGACCACTACTAAAAGTAGGCCTTTTAGCGCTAGCTTGTTTCACTAAAAGTGATGTTTTATAGTTTACCACGTTTAAAGAAATCAGCTGTTTACTTTTAGCACACGGGCTAAAAGTGAAGTGAGGTTACAAAACTACAATTTCTAATTGCAAGTGAAGTTGTAAAGCTATTCCAGTTGCTTCTTGCGTTACAGGTAAAGCGTTTTTGAAATAATTAAAGCGTTATGTAATGAATACAGTCATATGTGGAGTATCAATAATTACATTTCGTAACTCACCTTGACAGCACGGGCGTGGCCAAACAATCGCCCCCGCGGCGTAGCCTACTGTTCATTATGACATAAATTAAAAGTGTCGCAGATGCGAACCTTTCTTAAATCGATATTTATGGATTAATAACGGTAAAATTAAGGTCGTAGATAAAATATTGTATGCAACGCGTGCTAAAAGTCGTTTATGCGCGAGACATGTTATGAAACTCAGCCTTCGGCTTCGTTTCATAATTTTCATGTCTCGCGCATAAACGTCGACTTTTAGCACTTGTTGCATAAATACCTATTCTTTTGTTTTAAATGCCAATATACAATCTAAAAATTGACGTAAACCGATTTAATCCATGGCCTCCTATTTTTACGTAGTGATACACAACTTTGGTTTTTCAGATGGAACACCCTGTCAGATGGAACACCCTGTATGTTTTTAGATATTTGAAATCAGCGCTAAAGGTGCTTTATGATAGCATTCTTAAATTAAAATTTTGAAACTTATTATATTCAAAAAATTTTAAAAAAAGTTGACAAGTAGGCCCTGAATTACGCAAAATGACTAACAATTGAACAAGAAATGCAAAACAAACTCCACTTGACTCTAAACATTTCTCATGACCGAATTATAGCACCAAACGTACTAATACAATTGAAAACTATGTTTTTTCAATGGAACAATATGAGTTTCATTAAACAGTTGAAAACTACAATAAAAGGGCTTTCCAACGGTGTGCCATATTCAACATTTCGTTTAGAAGTAGCTTCTAAAAAATAAAAAATACGTAAAACAATTTAAAAATAAATGTTATCGTTAATGAAACTCATACTATTCAAATTAAAAAACATAGTTTTCAATTGTTTTAGTACTTCTTCTGCTTCTTCTCCTTTTATATTAGGCTTGCGCCTGTTTTTCTTCACGCTTTATTACTCTACTTCAGACGATGAAGTAAGCCAGCTGTCCCTCTATCGTTTAAGGGGTCTCCCATGTTTTAGTACGTTTGGTACTATAATGCGGTCATGTACCAAGTGTTTCTTTTGCATTTCTTGTTCAATTGTTAGTGATTTTGCATAATTCATTGCCTACTTTGGCTAAAAGCTTTTTTTAATTTTGAAAAATAACAAGTTCCTAAAATTAAATTTAAGAATGCTATCATAAAGCACCTTTAGCGATGATTGCAAATACCTAAAAATATACAGGGTGTTCTATTTAAAAAACCAAAGTCGTGTATCTCTGAGAAAAATAAGAGGCCATGGCTTAAATTGATTTACGTCAATTTGTAGATTGTGTACTGGCATTTAAAACAACAAAAAACGTTTCTTGATATCTATTATTAATGAAGTTATGAGCTGTTTAACGATCTACAAACGCCCTGTATATAACGCTTTTTTGTTATCTAAAATTGCCTTTCGACATTCTTCGTTCCACCAGTACTTTAGTAAAACGGTGGGCAATCTCTTACTTTTTAGATACATACAAATTCTGTTATTTGATACTCGCGAAGCAAATAAAATGTTTTTAGGTCCAACAACGTTTCCTATTTTTAAAACGTAATCTTTGATTTTTATTCCATCGACGGAGTTTAAGATTATGACCTGTTCTTTTGTGGGAAAGATATCAGTTTGTTTCGAGGCTGCGTTTGCAAAGATCAACGTTTCCGTCGAGTTCATTGTAACGAATAGGTATTATTTGGTTAGTGTTTATTACAAAAATCCCTGTAGTTAGAGATTCCTGTGATTATGGTGGTTAATTAAGGATGGGAAAAATAAAGGGGAGGTACTTTACCTAGCGAATGTCGGTTTATTAGTTACCTGGACACGTAGAAAACTAGGTCAAATTAGTTCTTTGCTTATAATAACAAAAATTACAAGACCTACCTTAGGTAAAAATCCATACTTATTATGGCACCTAAACGGCTCAACTCTTATAATTATGTAAATTTCAGAATGCAGCAGAGGACTACTCCTTTGAAATAGCATTCGACGAAGACGATCAAGAATGCATGACTAAACTTGGCTTGGAAGAAGACGTAGTGAAGGATGAATTCGGAGAAAACTTCAAGGTGGTCGAAGGAAATCCACAAATCAACAAGTTCCTAGCATGTGCATGGAACAAGAAGGGAATTTGGACCACATATGAGGGTCTTAACAAACTCAAACTTAAACAGTTCTTGAAGAACTGGGACTTTCCCGAACTTTACCTCGCTTTCCACATCAAGAATACTAGAGACATAGATGGCGCCCTGGATCAAGCTGTGAACATTTGTTCGAATATGAGAGGACGTGATACTGGAGACACTATAGCTAAAATGTACAATTGCCTAGTTGATCATACGCTCCTTAAAAAACTATTTTAGAACGCCTTATTTTTCTAACTTGTTATGCATGTGTTGAATTTTAAGATTGAAACATATTTTATAATAAAGTATTTATGATTGCGACAAAGATTTATTCACATTTGTTTTACAATTGACCCTTTTACGTTTTAAAAATAGTTTTGGATTTTTACGGTCTAAATCGACTTTTACGACACCGCGCCGGCTCATACAAAAATTAAACGGCCAGCGCGGACGATAATTTACATAATCGGGACAAAGACTCACTTTGGGCTGCTACCCAACCCGCAACAAGGTAATGCCGACTAGACATCAGTGGAGCGAGGGAGGATCCTTTACGAGATTACTTATGGGCAACGGCAAATAACAATAAAATTAATTAGGGCGCCACCCGGTTTCATTGGCATAAACGAAGATACAGAGATAGATCCAGAGAAAACCCGGGAAATCAGATGATCCTACCTTCTAACCTATCACCTTGGCCAAATCTGAAGCTCAACGGGAATGGAATATAGTAGCAGCCTCACGACACTCGACGCTGCAGCGGCAAGCGTCGCCAACTTACCTGTGACGCTTAAACACTCAGGCTTCGCCGTACATATATATTTACACAGTAACCTAAAAGTGGGCATGCACAGACTCGTCGTAAATCATAAGGCCTCATGCAAGATACCTATCTATTGGTCTCATACATAAATTAACGATACACAGAAAGGTAAACACACAAATATGAAGTAAACTATATAGCCCAGTTGGGAAACGCTTTAACTCTAACTATAATTAAATCAGCACATGAAATTGGTTATTACTAGCGTCGGCCAAACGGTATTGCCTTAGCAAACAAACGTACATAAATTAGGCCAGCACAGATGAATGAATTTGGTTATCAACAGCATCGGCCGAACGGTATTGCATTAGCAAACAAACGTACATAAATTAGGCCAGCACAGATAAATGAATTTGGTTATCAACAGCATTGGCCGAACGGTCAAGCGATTCTGCGTTTACAAGCAAATACAGCGACAAGAGTTTGATTATTAATGTTAATTACATGCTACCTGATTATTAATGTTAATTACATGCTACTTGATTATTAATGTTAATTACATGCTACCTGATTAGGCCCGCCCAGCTTTGGCGTCACGATGGCTAGCTGCTCGTCAACTGCAGAGAACAAACTAAAGGAGGCGTGGGAGCCGGGCGGCACCTGCAGCTAGTCTACCAACGTGGCGAGGTTGAATTACGTCCCCCTTGGGGACCAACAAAACGGTGGGACCGAAGATTTGTACAGCTTTGCGATATGAATCCCCAGTTATGGGAGAATGGCCTGTTTATGACTACGCGATCATGCAAAAACTGCCGATCAAACTGACACACAAGGCACCACAGCTCACTCCACTAGCAAAACCACCTCTCGCTTTGACAGCCCGATCAGAAGTCTAACAATTAATGAACAGCGGAACAACGCGGTATCAAGCTGTAGCAGCACCAACATAGGGCGCCGTATCCGAAGACACGGGCGCCTGAGACCCCAGCCGGAAATCAACTAAAACCCTCGCTCCCACGAGCTATGTTTTGAAAATTGAATTAAACGGAATGAAGCAAACTGCAGCTGCCGATCAAACGGTTAGAGCCCCGAGCGATGCGGAGTTGCGTGCGTGTCAACTTTAGAATTTTAGATGCAAAAAAACTGAAGTCTTATACTATAAAATGTGACTGAAAAAGGGTGAAATCGTAATATATAAAATAGCCTGACAGGATGTAGTTATATAAAAAATAATACATAACGTACTATATTCAACAAATCTGATTCACAAATGGATTTTTTTTTCATAAAATTACCAAAAAAGAAAAAAATCTCAACAGCTGTATATTTACGATTTCTGAATGCAAATACTTAGTTTAAGGTAAAATGTAAAAAATGATAACTGGCTTTAGTAGCTGCCTAGACACAACTAATTTTAACGAACTGTTTTCTACGTCTAAGGTAAATTCATGGATGGCAAGTTTATACAAGGTTGATAAGGTCAATACATCTTTGTAGTTTTTTTAATAATACCTTAAGCCACAGCTTTGACACTATTAAATAAGTCTGCCATCGAATATAACTTTTGTATTCATCGAGAGTATCTTTGTTGTTTAAATGTTCCCACTTTTTCTCACATTTCGAAAATTAATTTGCAGTGTTCTATAACTATCTCTGCCAAACCCCTGGATTTTTTTCTTACTTACATATCAGGCCTTTTATTGTTGAAAATTACTAACGGATTTAAGGTGATTGCCTTTACTAGATCATTTCTTCTACTTTGTATTTCCAAAAACTAAAACATCAACTCCCCTGCAACACCTCTAGGTGAACTGAGTAGCCTAGTGGTGCTGTTGCCGGTCCCAAGCCTGGGTCAAAGAGCATGGCAAGAGCCAGCAACCCACTGAAGATGTAAGACAAATATGCTCACAGACGGAATGAGACAACCTCGGAACACGGACGAATCCCTTTGATGACTAAAAAAGCACGAACGAGAAAAACGACATGAAAAAAAGAGCTAGTTGTAATATTAAATGTTGGAATTCTAAAGAACAGGAAATTCTGCTAGAAGTCATAAAACATAAAATAGATATATGCTGCCTCTCGGAAACCAAACAGAAAGGACAAGGCACTGCAAAATACAATGCGTACATCTTAATTATTTATAGTGGTAAAAATAAAAACGAAAAGGCCAGCTCTGGAGTGGAAGTTTTACTACACGAAAAAATCGAAAACAATATCGACAAAATAAAATACATCAACGATAAAATGTTAAGAGTATATCTATGCACCGGACACAAGCAGGCCAAAAACAAAAACTGAAGAATTCTATACTTAATACATTACAAACGGAATTGGATGTTACACCATGTAAAGACAAAGTATTCATAATTCATAAAGTATACATAGGGGATACTCGTATTTATACTAAAAAGAAATATTCCCTTATTTTTGCCACAACATGCTATTTGTTTTATATTAAAAGTCTTAAAATTGAAGTTTGCTGTATAATTGGTTGCCTACATAAAGGGTAAAACAATAACATATAAGAGAATTTTTCTTTTTACTGAACATACGAGTACCCCCTATGTATACTTTTAAAAAGAACGCATGGTACTACATTGATAGCGCTATGTCAGTTACCTTTATGAAGTATCTGTAAATTTGTTACTTTTTAAAATTACGGTTTAACTACTCTGCAAGTTAAAATTCAGACGATTACAAGTAAGTACTATGAAGTAAGTTTATTCCCAGATAATAAAATGCTTGTATTGTAATGATTATTCAACACTATAATGAACGAACCAATGAAAATTCTCAAATTGTCAGAAACGGCCAATCAAAATTGACTGTCTTTGAAAACACCTAATGACGCAGTGTTTCCACGCGAGCCCGATTGGTTTCAATGATTTCAATTTAGTAAGTAGCCTTTGACTGACATTTCACCAAAACGTCCAAGTGAAGTTTGCAAATCAGCGTCGTTCTAAAAACTCGTAATAATCGTGTTGGATGCTCCAGTATTGAATTAATAGTGGAAAAAGTTAACAATGTGTGCTCTCAACAAAAACTGCTCAAATTCCATTCGACCTGCGGTCGCGGAATTTTTAACGCAGTTTTGGTTTCGAGAAATTTAAACGCAATCATTTGGATGTGACAAAAATCACCTTTTGTGGTATTATCCTTGATAATATTATTAACGTTGTTATGGTGACTTGTTTGTAATTTGAAATAATTACGTATTACAAATACAGTTCAGTTTTAATATGAATTATTGCCTCATTTTGGACTAATTAAAAATTATTATTGTTTAAATAACATTTGTTGCAATTAAAATGGTATGTTGCCTTCTATATTTTAGCCATTGGCAACTTATTTAAATTAATGCGCCGGCTAGCTATTTGAGACTCCAATATCTGCAGTGGTTCGGATGTAACACTGCATAAATTTTAACATAATAGGGCAAATGTTCAACGTTAACGAATGACAGTTAACCTCAAATATTGAATGTAAACAGAGCTGTTTCAAATCACAGAAATCCAGGGCAATTTGAACGCAAATCATCCAACAATTAATAAATTCACCTCAGGTAAACAATAACTATGCAATTTAAATAATGACGTTGTTTGGCTAGCCTGGATTTTTGTTTTCTTTCACTTCATAGAGCACGCCAACTAGCATCTGTTTCTGCTAACTCTCTAAATGCACTTCCGGTTTCTGCAAAACGGGATGACGCCAAGCTTGTAATTTCTTCCTGGAACGCTTTCAGCGGCTGCTACCTGCCCATGGAACACGAGCACGGTCTTCCCCAGCTGTTGTACGTTGCTGTCCACTTCTTGAAGCCCCCAGGTTTCTTGGATTGGGGTCGAAAGTTGGGCTCGTACCAGATCACGTTTAAAAGGGACGCCAACCTCGTACCAGCCTTTTGGAAAGGTTTCAGGGACTGCTGCCTTCTTGTAAATCACAAACAAAGGCTTTCTGTTTCCTGCAGCTCAAAAACTTGTCAAAACTTAGCTTCGAAGACCGTTACAAATGGGCGAAGCTTCACGTTCAATTTTCTCTGGGACGGCACTTTGGAACTTTACAGCTTTACAACTGGCAGAAATTATATACTTTAATGTACAAAATCGATTAAAAACTGGATGCCAATATTACAGACAAGCTTTCGGCTTAGTTTCCCTAATAAACCACCAACAATTGGTCATCCCGGTCTCCATAACAACAAGTTAACAATTTGTTTAAGTAAGTGTGTACAATGTTTGATCCTTAACTAATTTTTTTTAAATGTTATTTTGGAACAGACTAACCGCACTTTGGTTGCTCATTTGCACTTTTAGTTTGATAAACACTGATTCACAAGTTATTAGCACTTCCTTGTAGTCTTGTTACACTGCTTATTAACCCCTACGCTGTGTTATCGATTGTTGCCATAATGATATGAATACAGAACGTTGCATAAAACTTTTGTCACGCTTCGAAACACCTCTGTACTTTTTATTATCGTGTCTTGACGTTACACAATTTATCTGTCAGTTATCTTAAATTAGCTATATTTGTAATACTGACGACAAATAATGAAAATAAGCTGAAATCAATCATACTGTTTTATTCAATTACTAACCTCTGTTAATTAGATTCCATTTATTGCTAATCGTGTCTTATGTAATTATCAATGTTTACTAGTGACTTATTGTTGCAATAAATAGAATACCATTTCTGGGCCTATTTGAATCTTTCTTTAGTTTTCGTACGTTACCAATGCAACCAGAATTGCTGTAAGAATCATACCATTACAGTATATCACATAAAACTCAATATAATGGCAAAAACTACGCTATAGTACGCCTTCCACAAATGTTGTGGGTGTGTAATAGTATATAAATGGGGAATAATTTTTTGACATAGGTTTGTTGTTTTGTCAACTTCACGAGATAAACTAAATTGATCATGTTCCGAAGCCGAAGACGACACAACAAATTTTGAGTAAAGCATTCTTCGAGTAAAATTATGAGCCCGAAATACATTTTATGAACTATTTCCTAAATATCAATCCTTTTTGTGTCGAATATGACATTTACATTAAAGCAAAATGACAGTTTAAATGATGTATTTGAAATACCGCCTTGATTAGAACAACATATTTCATGTTTGCCATAGATGCAGGTAAAATAATAAACTGATAAAATTCTGAGAAAAAAATTTGATGTTTTGCCACTACAAAAACACATTACAGCAGTTAATCGGATAACAAGAAATGCGGGAAACAGTCGGAGTAATATCCTATATCGTAATGACAAAATTTTACAGCACCTCATGAAAATGAAGGTTGATGGAAAAAGATGGCATGGTCGTAGAAGAAGCTCCTGCTTAAAAACACATCAAAGATTGAACATATATGTGTACCATTGCATTAATTAGCGCTGCTAAAGATCGATAAAAGATTATTGAAATTGTAGCCAACATTTATTAACGGATATAAAACTCTCGTTTCTACAACTACTATTACGGAAATAAATAGTAACATCATCATTATGTTGCAATTATAGAAACACTTCGACCGTCAATACTATTTCAATATGCACCTCTAATGACAATGCATAATTTACTGGAAAGCACATAATGTTCCATATCATTAATATGAATAATGAAGCGGTACAAATAAAACTCAGTAATGTATTAAAAAATTGAGATTGCGTTTATTTTAATGTTAGATAGTTCATAATTTCTCGAAAAATTAGGCAAAAGAAGTTAGATGGCTAAACTAAATTACATACTTTACTAACACCCCTTACAGACTTCCCCAAATAAAAAATTTACAGAAGTTGGAATTTACCAACCTTCGTTAATGCATTGAAAATGAATTTTGCTAATTTCCAAGGTTGGCATAAAATTTGCAAAATCTAAAAAATTTACAAGGGGTAGAACTAAACAAAGTTTTAAAATTGTTCACATCTGTATTATTAATGTTTTTATACGCCATGCCAAACGTTACTGTGAAGTTCTACTGCATAGCAGGTCATTAATAAATAATACGTACTACAGTTTTAAACCTTTCAGTATCTTGTACAATTTAATATTAATTGGCAATTAGATAAGGATGTTGAATTCGATATTGCATTCAATCTTTTTATATAACTTTGAAGATGTATTGCTTATATGAGTCATTCTTAGGGCCGGTTGCAGAAAGCAATGTTAAGTCTGGTGTTAGCTAACATCGCGTCAAAGCGAACAAAAACGAATCAAATCTCAAATGCTTATGGTAACTAATACATTAGTAAACAAAATTTGATGCGATTTTGTTCACTTTGACGCGATGTTAGCTAACACCAGACTTAACATTGCTTTCTGCAACCGGCCCTTAATATTACATTTATAGCTGTTTTAAAGGAGTTCTGAGAATTACAAGCCATCCGATCGGCGGCTCCTAATATTATTGTTTATAGTATATTTTGTTTACTCATGAAACGTGATCTAATAGCAAATATAAAAACTGGAACAAACATGCTTTTATTGGAAGGAACGGGGCAGTCTGAAAAAGGTATTAGATGTAAATAGAGCTTTGAGTTGTTTAGTCGATCTGTATCTTTAGTTTTGTATTATATTTTAAAAGGATTGTTGTTTAGGGAGCTTTTACATTGTCTAAACCAAGTACTTTGCATTTTCCGTACATACACATATATATACGTATTTTATTTGTTTCTCACTTGTAAACATCAATTTATCATGTCACTGTATTAATTAAGAAAGTTTATTATAACAAGTTACTAACTTGTAAAATCTTTACAAGTTAACTGTCAGTTTTACAAGCGTGCTCATAGATAAATGATAGCGTGCAAAGCCAGAGTGGTCTTCCTTAGTATGTGTCATATTGATGAATTTAGTTGCTTGTCAGTTTAACATTTTGAATAAATGGTAAATTTCTAGTTATTTACAAGTGAGGAACAAATAAAATATTCAACAATACACGCAAGGTAACAGGTTTTACTGGCTCAAGAAGGTGACTGGCTCGCATGCGGCTCGCCAGTCATATCCTTCTATTCGCCAGTAAAAACCCTCTTACCAAGCTAGTAATGTTAAATACTATATATTTTTAAAGTCCCCATAATTTTTTTCTATTGCGATCGCGCATTAAGTTTTAGTAGAAACAGCAGACACTAACATCCAAACCCTGCCAGTGGCCACTATCATTCTGCGAACAAGTGCAGTGCGGCACTGACCGTAACCCACGAAATCTTATTCATGTTAGAGAAAAATACAATCCGACACGCTATTTCCTATTTACTTGCAAATTTACAATTTCCCAAAGGAACAGAATAAAAAAAATTGCACAATTTTTATATTTAAAAATTGAGAAAATAAGGTGACTCCCCCTCACAACCGCATCACGAACTCTCTTAGAAAATACAACCAACCAGTAAAAAGTCTCCAAGCAGCAAATTTAACCCAAATATTGATTTTAAGAGGTTTTTCTTATAATTATAACGTATTCCCCATTTTGCAACCCCAAATCCACCTGGGCCGCAAATTCACCACATCCCGAATTCTCTTAAAAAATACCGACCAGCAGAAAGTCTCCAAACAGCGAATGTCATACATATTAATTTTACAATTTTTTTGATAATTATAACGTTTCCTCTATTTTGCAACCTCCAAATACAGCTGGGCCACAAAATTCTCCCATCCCAAATTCTCTTAAAAAATAAAATCGATCAAGATAAAGCCTCCAAGCAGCGCATTTCGCACAAATGTTAATTTTAAAGTTTTTCTGATAATTATAACGGTTTTCCCCATTTTGCAACCTCCAAATCCACCTGGGATGCAAAATTTCCACATGCTGCATTCTCTTAAAAAATAAAATCGACCAGTAAAAAGTCTCCAAACAGCGCATTTCACACAAATATCAATTTTAAGATCTTTCAGATAGTTATAACGTATTCCCCATTTTGCAACCCCCAAATCCACCTGGGCCGTAAAATCCCATACTCCGAATTCTCTTATAAAATACAATCAACCAGCTGAAAGTCTCCAAACAGCGAATGTCATACATATTAATATTACAATTTTTTTGATAATTATAACGTTTCCTCTATTTTGCAACCTCCAAATACAGCTGGGCCGCAAAATTCTCCCAGCCCAAATTCTCTCAAACAATAAAATCGACCAGGAGAAAGCCTCTAAGCAGCGCATTTCGCACAAATGTTAATTTTAACATTTTTCTGATAATTATAACGGTTTTCCCCATTTTGCAACCCCCAAATCCACCTGGGCCGCAAAATTCCCACACCCTGAATTCTCTTATAAAATACAATCGACCAGCAGAAAGTCTCCAAACAGCGAATTTCATACATATTAATTTTACAATTTTTCTGATAATTATAACGTTTTCTGCATTTTGCAACCCCCAAATCCACCTGGGCTACAAAATTCCCACATCCCAAATTTTATTAAAAAATAAAATCGACCAGTAGACAGTTTCCAAACCGCGCATTTCACACAAACATTAATTTTAAATTTTTTTTGATAATTATAACGGCTTCCCCATTTTGCAACCCCTAAATCCATCTGAGCAGCCAAATTCTTGAAAACCCGTAAATTCATTAACATACTGCCAATAACACAATTCGACATTTTTTTCTTTCCCCCTGTTTATGCGAGCATCAAATTTGCTACAAATGTACCTCAGCCTTCTACCCCTGTAACTTCGCCCCCGTGCATCGCAGACCCCAAAATCCAGTCAGTATGATGAGCGTTGGTTCATCCTCTTTCCAACTAGCCCCAAATCACATTTGGATCTTTCAAAAAGTATGCGATGTAACAGCACCGAACGTTTTAGTGTCCAAAAAATCGTTTTAACCTCCATATTTTCGCCCCCTCGAATCTTAAATTTTCACAACTTCTCCAGAAAGTTCGCCCTTGATGAGATCCTCAAAATGACAGAAACAACATTTAAATGCAAATACGTACAACTTGCAGAAATTCGCGAAAACTGCGCATTTCTAATGCGTCACACAAATCTAGCCTCACATTTCCAATTCGTTAAACATTTTCAATGTTAAAAGGCATAGTGGAGGCCATTGTGAAACCTCAGCAATAACGACACCGTATTAAACGAAGTTGATTCTTACGACATCCCAGCTTCTATATTAAATACAAATCCAAGACTAATATTTTAAGTTAAAACGACGAAATAATTAATTAGGAACTTAACAATAAATTGGTAAGAAACAATCCGCAAAGAAATAAACAAGCTCACATTTCGAGGAATAACTTTCTAAGTGAAGATCAAAGGTTAATAAACTTACAATTAAGAAATATTTTGCGTACTCTTTGGGCTATGAAACTTTATAAACTTGTTCGCAATAAAAGCGTAGACGGGGTTTCAGAATCTTGTTGA
This sequence comes from Agriotes lineatus, assembly GCA_940337035.1. Classification (NCBI taxonomy): domain Eukaryota; kingdom Metazoa; phylum Arthropoda; class Insecta; order Coleoptera; family Elateridae; genus Agriotes; species Agriotes lineatus. The sequence continues at coordinate 98,976,687 of OW679200.1, read as the reverse complement.
AATCGAACAGGGAAATATATTAATTAAAAGGTATTACTCTTTGGGAGAGCCGTGACAGTCGTGAACATGTTTTTAAAATAAACGTGTTTACAAACGTCGATTTAAGTGTAACTACTTTAGCCTGAACTTTAACGTAGGGCAAACCGGATAAAAATGTATGTAACCTGTGTCGCCCAAATTTAAAAATAGAATAAATTAGTTTCTCATAAACTGGAAAGTTTAAAATGTTCTCTAAATACTGTCTAGACACTTAAAAATCTGTGAAGTACTTTACACATAACTTTCCTCTCAAGTGCGGGTCGCATCGTAGGCTGCACATTTCTACCCGAGCTGACTGGGGTCTGCAGCGATGGCTCTTTTACGATGTTCAGCCTGTATGTATTGGGTTCCAAAAATGTTTATTTTCGTCAAGGATAACAGCCTGAGCTATGTACAATATATTACTTTTGCCTATTTCTGAGTTAAAGCAGAAATATACATTTTATTTTTATAAAGTGCTCAAACTGTATATATTTGACCGAAAATATATTCGGTTTTGACCAAGGTTAATATCGTACAAATAACGTTTCAGCTATACCGCCAACAGACAGACAAACTAATGATACTACTGCCCAACTCGGGTCATTGCATTCCTTCCAGCTATGCACACCAGCGTATTTCTTCGATCTGTATTGATGTTTTATTCCGATCTTCATTAAGCTTTCTTTTTGCTCTTCGCACTTCCGTTTGTTTTACGAGAGCTCTCTTATTTCTTCTATCTGTATCACATACCTTGAATTCCATGTTCCATAGTAGTACAGTGACATTAGGATCCGCCTGCCGAAAAAATCCAAGTGAGCTGAAATTTTGCATACACCTTTATTTTGACATTACAAATAATGTCTCAAAAGTCCCCATCGATATCGCGCTTGCGTTTTGAGTTATTCAGGTCAAAGGTCACAGAAATAAGTTTATCGCAAATATCTCGCTTTCTATGTAGTCCAGGCAACGAAGGAAAAATAGGAGAAATAATTCATGTAGAAGCCAATTTTGGCACAGTTGTAGAGGAAGGTATCCTGAACAACATACCAAAAGTACTGATGGGTGGGGGTGGAGCTAAGGAAGGGGGGTGGTCTTTAAGGCTGTCTTTTCTCAATTTTTGTTAATAACTCAAAAACTACTGCTCCCAGCCAAAAATGCTTATATAATAAATTATTACTCATAAAATTCTCTACAAAAAACGTTCTATACATTGTTTCGCTAGGATCGATAGTTACGGAGATATGGAGGAGGGAAAACGAATTTTTAAAAAAAGTCCGATTTTTATTGTTACAAATCAAGTTTTTATTCATGCTTCATGTCACCGAATTTGCTGCCAATGAAACTTCGCATGGTTTTGGTTCCAATATCCAGGGCTTGGTGGCAGTTTACTTTGGAGTTTCCCGGGATGTCCTTTGATAGCGACATGAGCGAATTCAACTTTGGAAAAGGGGGATGGTCATTGAACCATTCGTCAATCTTAGCTCGATCTCGTAAATCTCTCTTTTGCCGTGATACCCGGAAATCAACGTGCTGCTCACCACTTGCAAAAAGCACTCCAGCGAACTCCTCCAATGACGTGCATATGGCGTTGCATCCCGGGGCTCCACAAACCCACTTGGCGAGTACAGAATCAGTAATTCCTCAACCTCTAGTCAGGCCACCTGAACTTTTCATGGAGAGCATAAGAGTTTGCTCTATGACCATATCCGACCAAACTCTTGCCCAAGGTGTACCTGTGCGATTAATGGTAAAGTACCCCTTTTCTGCAAACTCCTTGTCAAGCCTGCGGATGTCTAGTTTTGCAGTTGTATCATATCTTGGGCGTAGAGGTTGGCACATTTTGCGTACTGGAAGTGCCCACTTGCATAAAAGAATTGGATCATCTGCTGTACACACGCTAAGTGGCCATCCCAATTACTACGACGCTCAGAGTCAATGAACTTCTTCATCAGAGTAACCATATTGAAGTACTGCACCCACAAAGCAGCGGTAGGACCATTCTCTTTGAGGAAGTCCAGATGATTCTGGAATTTCTTCAAAGTTGACACCAAGGAAGCATTCTCTTCAACTTTGTCTGGAGTAAGTTCCTCCATCGTTGTCAACACAGTCAAGATCTCCATCTTCTCTTCTTCTGAGACATTGGCTCCTTCTAGAACAATTCGTCCTAAAACAAGCTGAACGAGAAAATGTCCTCGAACAGCGCGGCTATTGGTGTGGCCTGTTAACATGTTGTCAACTGAATTAACAGCGAAGACTTGGCATAGTACATCTTTCAGTCCAGATCCAGTCATTATATGACCAATGCACCCCATGAAGAACATTAGGGTGTGACAACCACCAAGTCTCACAACAATGGTTCCAAGCGTGAGTTCTCCAGCTTTTAGGTACAAAGGTTGGTCGAATGTTACGAAACAAACTGTGGCGCCCATCTCCTGACTATTTCTTAAAGCATACTGTAAAGCTGTGCGTACAGTGCTGTACTCGTTAGGTTGTGAATTGATGAATAGAAAAAAGTTTACCGAAGTTTTTTCTTTGTTAATGACATTAACTGTCAATTGCATGAAACCCTTCCATTCTAAAATGGTTGGTACCTCTGAAGTGGGTTCTACCTGCTGCAGCCACTTACCACTCATCCACAGGATATCTTGAAGAGTGGGTGTGAATATGTCAGTGGGGGTGGGATTCAGCACGCTCAAGTGTTCTACGGTTGCTGCAATGCGTTGGTTCCTCTACCCTCAAAGGCTTGCAGCTCCTGAACTCCCAGCTGGACCACTTCTTCCTGGGGGGAGCAAATTTCAGCCTTTCGACCTTCGTGGCTGGAAGTAAAGCCTGTGTTGGTGTAACACATTTGATACCTCCCATGCTGCGGAAGGTATTCTAGCCATCGAGAGTAGATACATTGAAGTCTGCATTATCGAAGATGTACTGACAAAACGTTTCCATTGGGACGAGCCTATTCGTTCGGGTGGTGGATGGTGGCGAGCTCCACCTGCTGAACGTCGTAGTAGGAGGCACTCAATCCCAACTTCGAAAGAAGGGAGACCAAGTCCTTTGATCCAAATTTCCTATATATGAACAGAGCGATGCTGGTCAGAATTGCGGACATGAAACATCGAGGGCGAATAGCAGCGATAAGAGCATGAGCTATAGTTATCAGCTTTGTTCTCACCCCCTCGTTTGATCTTTTTTTCTTTGCAAACGGTCCATGAAGACTCGGGGAGATTGAGGTATTAATAGTTCAGCTTCACTGCAGAAGCTAGCTGAAGAAGGATAAACACTGTTGTCGTAAGGCATGGATTCAATGTCTTCCAAGATAATTTCAGCAGCTTTTCAATCCTCTTACGTTCTGTCTGTTCATCGTTACACATAGAAGTCTACCATGAGTCGCTCAAGATTTTATTCCCAAAAGTACGAAAGGAGACGACAGTTTGTCTGGTGCGAATTGTATTGAAAACAATTCAGCTCCCATATTTTTCCTTCATTCTCTCTTTGATGGTCTTTACATGTGGTGGTTCTCCCGTAACCTGTTCCAACAACTCGTCCATAGAGAATTGGCAATTATCATTTCCTTCAATTTAATTGTAGATTTCTCCCATTGCTTCTGAAATATTTTCATCTTGAGGACGTCCAGCTTTTCTTTTTGATGGTGCAGAGGTTATCAAGAATAATTTGTAACAATCCTCATGATATATTGCATCTGCTGTGTGTAGATACCCAACAGTGCAGATACGTCTTACCACGTCGTTTCCCGTCCTTTCCTGCCCACCAACGATAATGGAATTGTGAAACGTAGTTGTACGAACATTAAAAACCATTTGGCCCATAGCATAAGGTTTTTTTCTTTCTTTCTCTTCGTCATACGTTTCTGTACAGAAAAAACACTTGGTCTTAAAATCGAATTTCACATGTCCTGAACGCAAAAACGCGGCATCGCGTGATGTTGAAGGTTGTACTGAAAGAGTTTCTCTCAAAAACCTCTTTATTGAGTCACTTCTAACGTATTCTCTTCTGCAAGCATTGTGAACAACACCACTTGTCTTACTCCTGACACTTGTCGCTTTCCCATCTTTCCTTAACTCACTTGCCTTCACTAATCCAATCATCCCTTTTTTCCGACTTTACACAAGTCATTTTCAACTTCGCCCTCACAAATTAAACACTTCTCAGCCATAGTCACAAAGCCGAACTCACTGGAAATGAAGAATCTCAAGCACGTGCAAAGCAGATGTTTTGAAGACTTACGAAAAACAAGGTGGCTGAATGTAAACTTTAAAAGGGGCGAGCGTCTAGTCAATACCGGTAGGTAACAAATAAAGCCGGGGTCGGTAGCTCAGTGGTAAGCATCCTGACTACTGATCTAAGGGTCGCGAGTTCGATTCCCGGTCCCGGTGAGGTTTTTAAAAATAAAAAAATGCAGATGAAAGCCTCGACAGAATGCCATCATTCGGAAATGATGTAAAGCCGTGGGTCCCATGCTACTACGATGTGTAGCATGTAAAAGATCCCTTGCTAGGGTTGGAACTCCTTAGTCTCGGCAAAATTCTAAGTAGGACTTTGACCATATGACCAAAGCAGTCGGTGTCTAAGGTACCTGGTACTCTGCATGCCTAGACCTTGTCCATTAACAAACAAACAACAACAAACAAACAAATAAATGCCTGGTCGGACCAGTCCATGTTGCGCAAGGGGAGGTCAGTGCTCAGTTCGTTGTTTGGCCCGGTTATGAAAGTGACGCGGTCGTGCAATGATATTAATATGTTACAATATGTGGTCAGAGCATAGTTCATTTATCATGAAAATTTGATTTGTAACAATAAAAATCGGATTCTTTTTAAAATTCGTTTCCCCCCCTCCATATCTCCGTAAGTATCGATCCTAGCGAAACAATGTATAGGACCTTTTCTGTAGAGAATTTTATGAATAATAATTTATTATGTAGGCATTTTTTGGCTGGAGGCAGTAGTTTTCGAGTTATTAACGAAAAATGAGAAACGACACCCTTAAAGACCACCCACCTCCCTTAGCTCCACCCCCACCCATCAGTACTTTTGGTATGTTGTTCAGGACACCTTCACCTGTGCCAAAATTGGCTTCTACATGAATTATTTCCCCTATTTGCCTTTTTTTCGTCTTCGTTGCCTGGACTAATGGATCGTATGACTTTTTTAGTTATTACAAAAAATGAAGACTAGAAAATTCTCTACAAAAAAGATTAATTATACAGGTTTTTTACGTACAATGAATCATTCAGTAAATAACACACTGTTAAGTTTTTCAGACGGGTTTTACTTCCTTTTACGACAAAGGAAGTATTGGATGCACCCCAAAAATTCGAAATTGAGTTTTCAACAGATCTTCACGTTTTAGAGTCTACTGAACCCAAAAAACATGTTTTTTCTCATTGGTTTGTGTATCTGTGTGTTTGTCTGTCTGTGAACGGGATATCTCAAAAACGAAAAGAGGTATTGCGTTGAAACTTTATATAGTGTGTCCCAGGATTGACGTTACAAGAGGTGAAAGGGACTAAACATTTTTGAATTTTATTTTAAGATTGTGGGATTAGGTCCTGCTTGATCTGAAGAGAACTTTAAGAATATTTTCAGTTTTTGAAAAAACAAGTTGGCCTTGACAATGGAGCGGAAACTATTTTCTTTTCAGGTAAACTACCTTTTCTATTTGTGATACGGCAAAATGTTACCAAGAAAAGTTGTTCAGAATGATAAATTATGGCTCTATACAAAATTTCAGAAAGATCTACCTACTTAAATTAAACCGCTAAAATTGTATTTATTAAAAACTAGCTGACCCCGCAAACGTTGTTCTGCCCAAAAATAATTTGTCTCTGAAACCCCGTTTCACCACTACAGAGTTTTAATTTTATGTCATGTCCACCGTCTTGGACTTAAAAATAAATGCCATTTTCGCAATCAACGTCCCAAAAAACCCCAATAACGACACCCATATCAATTTGTAGGCTTATTCACCCCATTTCACCTCCTACGGGGTTGATTTTTGAAAATGCCGAAATACGTGTTTGCTTATTTGTTTTTAGGAGAACTCCTACGAAGTTTCAAGTCGAAATGTCTATTTAATATTATTTTGCCATAAATAGCACCAGCCTCGACACCGCAAGGTAAATGAGGTTACAGATAATACATATATACATACATAAATACAAATTTGGAACATTCATTTTACCCCTTTAGGGGTTGAATTTCAAAATATCCTTTCTTATTCCTTGTATACATCATAGCTGTGACCTACCCGTCGTTGCCCGGGCATAATATTACGTGAACCTATGCTTGTATGTTTTGAAACATGGTTTTGCATTGTTCTATTCCGGTTTTTCCATCCTGAAAAAAAAATTGATTTTTCCACTCCGATTTTCCAATTTTTTTCTTCGAAGAGCCATTCAGAAACGAAAACATACGAAATCCCATACAAAAATACCATACAAAATCATCTTTTTGGTTTTCCGAATTTTCCGACTTTTCCGGTGGATCTTCCCAAAATTTTCTTTCATGCAAACCTTGTCCTAACAATTACAAACACAGCAAAAAAAATTAGTCAAATCCATATATCTAATACTTACTATATTGCTAGCGGCTATGAGTGGGAAACTCACCGATGAAGTGAGACACACAACCAACTCCTTCATGTATACGGTGAGCTATGCGCAAGCGCGGCGGCGTCGTCTGCCCAATGGGGAAGTGGTCAAGTTTAAAATTCGCTTCTAAAGGCGGAGTTCGAATTCCCACGCATGCGCACGAGACGCGTTATACTCCAAGTGATACTATGTCGGCGCCGTAATGTTTTCTGAAGTTTCCAGGCCCTACCAGCAATATATGTGTATTATATATATGGTGGGGATTGTGGCATTGTGGCAGCCGGTTATTTACGGTCCCAATACACGCTGAGTTTATTAGTTTAAAGTGCAGATAATTACGAAAGTGCCAGTGGATTTGATGTAATAGGGTCAGGTTAGGCATTTAACAACAAATTATCAACGCACCAACAGAGTAAGCCCAATTAAAGGATAATTTAGTAGTGAAAAGATAACGTGGCGTCAAACGCATTCCAAGGTAAGTGCGCGCGCGCGTGACACGGGCAGGTTGTGCAGCGATATTCGACGCGCGTAGTTTAAAAACGCAAACATCGGCGCAAATTCATGGACAGTGACAGTGAATACGTCGCGGATAAAAGAAAACGAGCGGAAGATCACCCGGAGGAAACGGATATATTCCAAAGTAGTAAGAAGTTATATAGATCACCCGGAAAAGAGAGAAGCACAAGTACAATGGACGTAACGAAGCTGCAGGAATCAATGCAGAAGATGGTGGAGCAGATGAAAACGGATATTAATAACAATATAGATAAAATTACTGACGCGATAGGCAAGGATTTGAAGGAACAAAAAAGCATCATCGAAAATAATAACAAAGAGCTGAAAGAGCTAAAAAGGGCATTTCAAATTAAACAAAATGAATGGGCAGAAGAAAGAGTGTCGCTAGTGAGCGGAATTGAAAAATTGGAAAACTGTTTAGAACGAAAGGAGAGAGAAGCAAGAAAACTGAATATTATAGTAACTGGGATACAAATGCCTAGTGAGACGGACATGCAGAATTTCTTAACAAGGGAACTGCAGGTGCATGTTAAGGTAAACAAATCGTTCAAACTGCCAAACAATAAATATATCGTTACCCTCAATGAGTGGAAAGAAAAAATGGAAATACTGAAGAGTGCGCACGTTCTACTCAAACAAAAAATATACATAAACAGTGACCTAACCCAGGAGGAACGAAGAATTCAGTGGAACTTGAGACAAATAAAGAAGGAGCAGGAGGCGGCAGGCAGGAAAGCCAAGATCGGTTACAATAAAATATGGATAAACGACTCCAAATATAGATGGAATACAAAAACTAACAGCATAGAAGAGTGTTCTGCCAACCAGGAAGCTCCAAAAAACGACTAGCGAAGTTCAACCCGGACGGCCCCTCGACGAAGAAACAAGCTAGGAATCTGGACACGATTTTAGGCATCACGGATACTAAAAAACATACATTTCGCACACATAAGCAAATAAAAGAACACATAAAAATCGGGACATGGAATACGTGCAGCTTAACTGGGTAGGAGGAAGAACTAGTATCCGAATTCACTAAAGCAAACCTATGCATTCTAGGACTTACTGAAACAAAACGAAAGGGTTCAGGATGTATTACTACAACTGATGAGCATATCCTACTTTACAGTGGGGTACCAGTCGATCAACGCGCCAGAGCAGGTGTGGCCTGCCTAATAAAAAACACACTAAAACCAAACATCAAATACTGGCAGTTCATGTCGGAAAATATTCTAATGGTGGAAATCGTAATAAATCAACAATTACTAAGCATCATTGTAGCCTATGGCCCGCAAGAAAATGAAAAAGAAAATATAAAAATAAACTTTTATGATACGTTGCAGGCCGCAATTGATAAAAGCAAGGGGGAAGTATTCATAATAGGTGACCTGAACAGCAGGGTAGGTAAACAAAACGAAAGATTCAAAGAAGTGTTGGGCATTTACGGGGAAGAAACCCGTAATAATAACGGGCATAAACTCTTAGAATTCTGTGTGAATAACGAGTTACTAATTACAAATACGTGGTTCCAGAAAAAAGATATACACAAATACACACGTGTATGCTGGTCTCGAAATGAGCGATCCATAATCGACTATTTTATAATAAATAAACAGAACTTAAAACGGGTTAAAAATGTAAGCATCAAGCGCGGTGCTGAAATAGGGTCGGATCATTATTTAGTGGTGTTAGAATTAAGCACGGAAAGTAGTATTTCAGCTCAGGCTACTCCGCAAAAGAATACGATAAAAACATTAACTTCAATTAAATATCACAAACTAAAGCAGTCAGTGACTCAACGCGAATTCCAAAACCTGGTAGAGCAAAACATTGTATTAGTAGACTGGGAGACACTGGAGGGTGACACTGAGAGGATATGGCAGACGTTTAAGGACTTGGTGCTCACAGCTGCGGAGAAGACATGCGGGACCGTCAACCCGTCAAGTAAACCAAGAACGCAACAAACAGCCTGGTGGTCCAAGTCAATCCAAACGGAAGTACAAGAAAAGAAACGTAGGTGGATCAGATATCTGGAAACTAAGTCGGAGGAGGACTTTCGGCAATACAAACACCAAAGAGCGATGGTGAAAAACCTTGTGAGGGATGCAAAGGAACATAGCTGGGAAGATTTCGGCAATAAAATGGAGCGCAATTTTAAAAGTGACCAAAAGCTGTTCTATAGGGTGTTAAAACAATTGAGAAAAGGGAAAGCATCCCCTCTGAACGCCATAGAAGATGAAACGGGAAGACTGTTGACCGAGAATAATGAGATTATGGCACGTTGGAAAGAATATTACGCAGGGATATTTGGGGAGAACGGTAACAATATAATAAACACAGAAAACAACCCTCAGCTAACTCAAGATACAGGGGGCTCGATAAGCCTAGCTGAACTGAAAAATGCAGTGGTAAAATTAAAAACTGGCAAGGCATGCGGTCACGACAAAATAAGTCCGGAAATGTTTAAATATCTGGGGCCCGAAGGTCTAAAAACCCTCCTGATGCTAATCAACACAGTATGGACTCATAAAAACATACCCAGAGATTGGGAGATCGGTATCATCCTACCTATCCACAAAAAAGGCGATAAAAGAATTTGCGGGAACTACAGGCCAATAACTCTGCTCTCCATCGCATGTAAAATATATGAAGCAATCCTCCAGAAACGACTACAAGAGGCCACCGAGCAAAACCTAAAAGAATTTCAAGCAGGCTTCAGGACTGGAAGACGAACACAGGACCATATATTCACAATCCGCCAAATACTCGAAAAATCACTGGAGAAAAATCACGTAATTTACTTGTGCTTCGTTGACCTAAAACAAGCATTCGATAGCATCCGAAGAGAACATATTTGGGAAATTCTAGCCTCAAGGGTAAATGATAGCAACTTAATCAAAGCAATTCAAAGCCTGTATACCCGCTGCCGTAATTATGTAAGAACAGGCAATAGTTCCTCGGAAGAATTCATATGCAAAACAGGAGTCAGGCAGGGAAGTATTTTAAGCCCACTGCTTTTTAATATCTTAATAGACGAGGTAATAAAATCTTGCGAACCAGATTTAAAAAAGTTCTACTGGGCCTATCGTAAGATGACCCCAGTGAATATTAACCTCTTGGCCTACGCAGACGACATAGTCCTGATAAGCAACAAAGAGTCACACCTGCAACATAATCTATCGATACTGCATGCAAAACTAAAATGCTACGATTTAAAAATCAACGTGCCAAAAACAAAAACAATGGTAGTAGCCAGACAGCATGTAGTTGCCAACATCCAATTAGAGCACCTACAGGTTGAACAAGTAGTCGCCTTCAAGTATCTAGGTTGCACAATAGCGGAAAATGGGAACTTGGATGAAGAACTGGACCTGAGAATGAAAGCAGGAAACAAATTATATCACGACATAGCAAAACACGCCTTAGGAAGAAAGGAACTGTCGAGACGTACAAAAGTTCAGATATATAAGGCCCTCTTCGTCCCAACCTTAACGTATGGCTGTGAATCCTGGCCCCTTACTGACAGGCAGAAATCGCGTTTGCAAAGTGCGGAAATGAGGTTCCTCAGGTGCATCGTAGGCAAAACAAGGCGGGATAAAATACGTAACGAAGCGATCCGCCGCGTACTAAATGTGAAACCGGTGTGCGAATTAATAATAAAACAACAACTGCGATGGTTGGGTCATTTGTGGCGTATGAAGGAAAACAGACTGCCAAAAATTGCGTGTGAAGCTAGTGTACCGGGGAAAAGAAGGCGCGGCCGTCCAAGGAGAACGTGGGTGAACTGTGTAGTGGACTGTATTAACAAAAAGGGAAAAACTTGGGAGGAAGCAAAGCAACTAGCACAACACAGAAATACCTGGAAGAAATTTATAGCCTGACCCTAAAACAACGACTCACCTCGACACTGCTAATGCGGTAGAAGAGGAAGGATTAAGTAAGTAAGTAAGTATATATATGGTCAAATCTGTCGAGCCGTTCTCCATTGATGGTGATACATACATGCGGCAATTGATTTTTATTTATATAGATGACGGTTTGATCTAAGTAGGTACAACTTCCTGAAATTTTGTATAGGGCCATAATTTTCCATTCTGAATAACTTTCATTAGTAAAATTTGGCCGTATTATAAACAAAAAGGGTACTTTACCTGAAAAGAAAATACAATTTATTTTGTTTAATCTAAACATAACGGTTTAATCTAAGGAGGTAGATCTTCCTGAAATTTTGTATAGGGTCATAATTTATCATTCTGAACCGCTTTTATTATAACATGTTAACGTATCTTGAACAAAAAGGGTAGTTTACCTAAAAATAAAATAGTTTCCCGCTTCACTGTCAAGGCCAACTTGTTTTGTTAAAAACTGAAAATATTCTTAAAATTCTCTTCAGACCAAACAGGACCTAATCTCACAAAAATAAAACTCAAAATTATTAGTCCATCTCACCTCTTTTAACATCAATCCTGGGACACACTGTATAAGTTTTCTGTACTGTCTAAATGCGACAGCAAGCTTTTAAAGAAAATCGCATAACCGGAAGTATGATGTTTACTCTTGTGATTTTTCAGTGTTTTTCGATTTTTTCAAAAACGGCTTTAACGATTTTTTAAAACTTTACATTTTTATTATATTTTTAAGGTGTATTGATGTGAGATGAGTGATTTTCCAGTTGAATACCTCTAAAATGGGTTTCTTTTGCTTTTTTTCTATTTTTTTATTAACTCCTATTTTAAACAGATCACCCGGTATATTCTTAAATTTTTTAATTCGGCTTAAAATTTTCGAGAAAATTTGTCACTTGAACTAACAATCTACTTTGTACCGTTTTTGGAGAACTTGTAATTTTTGAAAATTTTTGACAAATGCTTAAAGAGCTTAAGGAAGTTGTGTGCGTGTATCACACCAGATTTTTTACATACTTTCTCAAGTAGGATTAATCCATGTTTTTCATTGTTTTAAGTACGTTCTACAGCTCGTCCTCGTTCTCATCCTCACCCTCTTCACATGTTCCTTTTCGTTCTCTTTTCTCTTTTTGTTAACTTCTTCCTCTCCATTTTCTTCTGCTTCTGTATTATTTTCAATGTGGTAACCAGGTCGTAAAAAGAGCCTGAAGACAGACACACAAACACACAGACCAATGGGTTCAGGGGACTCTGAAACGTGAAGATCTGTTGAAAACTCAATTTCGAATTTTTGGTGTGAATCCAATACCTCCTTTATTGTAAAAGGAAGTAAAACCCGTCTGCAAAACTTAACAGTGTGTTATTTACTGAATGGTTAATTGTACTTAAAAAACCTGTATAATCTTTGTAGAGAATTTCCTAGCCTTCATTTTTGTAATAACTAAAAAGGTCATACGATCCATAGAAATCGAGATATTTGCGAAAAACGTATTTCTGTTACCTTTGACCTTGAATAACTCAAAACGCAAGCGCGATATCGATAAGGAATTTTGAGACATTATTTTTAGTGTCAAAATAAAGATGTATGCAAAATTTCAGCTCACTCGGACTTTTTCGGAAGATGCTGCGTTTTTCCGTCTAATGTAACTGGACTGTAGCCTTATTCGACGTGATAGTGAATTAGTATGTGTTATCGCAAGAGGCAGTGACTCTCTTGTCCAAATCCCTTTTTAGATGTCCATGTGCTAGTCTACCTCGAGATACAAAACCCATACCAAAATTTGATGTTGAAAATTCTTTATTTAACACATCTATTTATATATCACTAGACTTGCCATATACTCAAAACACACCTGTATCAATATATGACCTTGAAGAATGGATGACCAAAGAAAGAAGTTGTGTCTGGCAAGCTTCTAAAGAAGATGACAAACGAATAGCTTTTTGATGTAAACATAAAATTTACAGATGCTAAAGAGAAAATGAATCTCAAAGGATAGCACTCAAGGTTTCAAAAGATGCTGCACTGTGTATACTGACACTACTCAAGAAAGTGAAGACCACCAGATGAAATGTTTATTCCAAGCTGTAAAATTCATTCGGAAGGCAGTCAATTCCCCAAAAAATTTCAATTAACAGGTAGTTTTGAAAATATTCATTTTAAAGACATTATCCCAATTCAATTGTCTACTTTCTTTTGATGGTGTATAAGTGGACATAACAAACATCTACTAGATGGAGGAAAAAGTAAAACCCCTGAGAACGAAGTTCATGAAATATCTATTCGTTTGTCTCAGATGTTGTTTGAAGACATGCCAGTGAAATCATAATTTAGGAAGCTGCATAGAGTATTCTGAAACTGGAAACACAAATTTCTAATGCAGTTTTAAAGCAAATTAGTGAAAACCAAGACATTTATGTACCTCCAGGCATTACACGAAGTAGAATAATTTATTTTACTGTTGATAATACCGACTTCCTCGAAAAGACTCAGTTGTTGTACTAAATAAGGATGTTATTTTATTTCTAGACTTCCAGTCGTACGCAAATTACGTACAGATTTTAATTTGAAGTTAATTATTTCTAAATATGAGTTAGTAGCTGTACCGCGGTTCCTCTATTCATCTGATGGGTAAATGTATTACTGTTTGGTTAAAGGTAAATTTATGCATTACTTGAAGGTCTATTTGATGTTACTGAATAGGAAGCTATCATTCTTAGTGAAATTTAAGCAGAGAGGTCTTTTAAAGTTGCAATCATAGCTGCAGTAGCTGAAGTGCACATGCTGAATAAACCAGATCACATAGTTACCTGTAAACAACTTTTAAACTACTTTTTTTTTAAATAAGAGTGAAATGACATTCATTTGATTAAGTACATCTACAATTCGACACACATCTGGAAAATTCACTTAAAATTTTGACACGAAGGAAGAGACACTACCATATCACTAAAAAAAATTACAGGCCCATGCCAAACCAAAAAGTGAACTCACAGAATTTTTGTCACATGAAATTTTCAGATTGGCAAGTAATGAAGATCAAGATTATATATTAAGCTGGGTCAATACTATAGACGCTTCATTCAACATAGAAATTTTTACGTATAAGATTGAATAAACCATCACGAAGAAGCTGATACAAAGATAATTTTGCAAAAAGCAGTCGTTGCAAAAAGATCACAATCATACCATATTCACATATTTTCTTCTGATTTGGACATGGACATTACTAAGATCGAGAAGCAGAATGAAAATACGTTTTTTGAAACAGAACATAGTAACCATAAAACCAACTGTCAACAAACTTGGTTCAATGAAACCTGCTGCACTTCCTGGATATCATTCAAGTTCGGGTTCTGACATAACATGATCATTGCATAGAAAAAGTAGTTCTGCACATGGGAAAGCTTTTTAAAAAGCTATATCGAAATATTGGAAGCTCTAAAGAATCTTGGAAAATACGAAGAAACATCAGAGGGTACATATGAAGCAATCGAAAAGTTTGTTTCTAAGGTGTATGGCTCCAGTAGAAATATAACGTACATTGGAAAACTGAAATGGGTAATGTTTTCTAAAATGCAAGTTCCTATGAGAATTTTTTTCCTACAGAAGATTTATTGATACTTATCATAAAACGGGCCCACTTTCATGGAATGGTTTCGCAGCGTTCCTATAGAGCTAAACAGAATCTTCTATTTGCTGGCAACTACGGTTGAACTGTTAAAGAAAATTATTTTCTTCCGGTTTATGGACATTCGCGCCAGCGTGGCTCGGTGGTTAGAGTATTGGACTGCGGCGCGGAAGTCTGGAGTTCAAATCCCAGATCGATGCCTGGCGGATGGCCTACCCAGTCGCTTTAAATAATTGGGGACCTGCGTTCGAAAGAATAAGGGGTAATAATGCGGTTGTCTAATGCGTGATGCTCACCACATCACCACGTGTCATGAATTTGACACGCGACATCCGGGTGTGAGAGCAAGGATACGGAAGCTCTGACCTTCCGCCTTGCAGGCCAAGCTCCTTCATGGGGTGTTCGTGCCTCACCATTATTATTATTATGGAAATTCTTTAAGCGTTCCAGGGACGTTTAAGAATTGACTGCATGCTCTTGCCCAACAGGACGCTGTCGACCTCCATCAAATGTCTTTCAAATAATATAGCTTGCTCGGAGGTATGTGTCCGTGGTGCTGTAGAAGAAGATTACGAGAATATACAAAAATCAAAAGAATACAACGGATCTAATGAAGAACTTAATATCCTATATTTTTAATCATTAAAAAGACCATGGCAGCATTTTTTTTAATTACGCGCCCTTACTGATAAACCAAAACACAACATTCTTCTCGCTGGGATGCAACTCAGGGACGAAGATTGGGAAAGGATATAATGGGAATGCCTTCTCCAAAACTCATAAGTCATGTACTCCGCTCAGATCGAAGTCAGACCAGGAAACTGGCAGTGCTTAAAACATCACACTGCCATCTGAGGAGCTATCTATAGAAGATAAGCATATACAAACGAGGTATATCATGTAGACTATGTGAAGAGGAAGGGGAAACAGCTTCACACATTATCTTTGACTGTGCAGCGCACTACCGCAGGACACAGTAACTTTTTGTGAAAACTTCAAGTGGATTGGGCTTCACACACGAGCACTCGTAAAAGACAAACTGGAACTGGTTGATGGTACATACAAAAATACCTTAATTGGACTATGGATGCACAAATGTGCAAGAAGCGGGATCATACAAACCCACATAATTACTAATCAAAAATCAATTGATCAATCACTGTACATGTCGTTGCTTTCCATGTGTTTTCTTGGATTTTGTAAATTAACTTATCAACTTCAGCTTCTAATTCTTGGTTTGTTTTAAATGGAGGGGCTAAATGAAATAGGTATTAAGCCCACAACTTGGCTCTGTTGCAGTACAAAATATTCAACCAAATCAATAAACTACAGAAATAAGATATTTTATATAATTACAATTTTAAACAAAGTAAAATATTAATGCATTGATTATGAGATGCGAGAAACAGTAATTAGTCGGATAAAGGCACGCAAAGGCAAAGCATATATCAGAGGGTTTAAATTGGCTTGTCAATAAAGCAATACAATCAAGCGTAGTTATCAATAAAAAGCCAAGGATAGTGAAATTGTTAGCAAGCTGAAGGGTAAAGCAAGATGAAAGAAAATCTAGAAAATTGCAAGAGCAATTCCCTGAATGGAGGCAACAAAAAAGAAGAAAGCAATGTGAAAAGTGCGGAACTCTAAAATCAGTGCTTTAATGATTAAAAACAGAGTGCAAAAGCAAAGCAGTAAACTTAAAAACGTTTGTGAGTGCAACGTTATAACACAATATTAGTTATAAGCAAAAGACAATATTTTAGATTTTAAGAAAATGTTAGATTGTAATTTATGTAATCAAACTTTATTCTATTTGTGGTAAATATTGTCAAACCTAATTTCCAATTAATATTAGAATACCACCTTATCTTAGCACCATGATGATTTTTTTGTTATTAACAAAAAAAAACAATTGAATAAAATTTATTTGAAAGGTGGTTGAATTTGTGCTGGACATTTAGTTAATGTTTTATAATAATAAATGAGCATTTTATAATATAAAAAGTGGTCCATTTGGTTGCCAATGTGGTAGTGTACCTGTACTAACGTTTGCAGCAGTTTCTGCAACGAAAAATTTACATTTTTACAAATCTCAACTCCGATCATTCGGGAGCCGTCCAACTGAAAATTACGATCTTCGACTACGACGGAAATTAGCAGTCCAGGACATCAGTCTAGTCTGCAAGAACGTCCGAATCAACATTGGCGGGCAGGGAAGCAGCTACAACCTGAGATATTCCAGCAGCGTTACTACGACCAGCTCCGAAGCCAGCAACGAAGCGAACTTCACGAGATAGGATATATCTAAAAATTGAGTGTCAGCGTTATGAAAACGATTTAAATCAAGATTAAACCTTGCCGAAGAGGCCTAGCGTTTTTCCAAAAATCCAATTACTTCGTGGTTTTCGAAAATCGAACGGCGTCACTAGGTTTGGCGAAATCGGCCAAAATCGAGCTTCATAAACAAATGAAAGATCGGCGTGCATTTTACGTCATCCTGAGAATAACAATCAAGGCGAGTTTGACGTCATCCTGAGGAACAATGAAGGCGACGTTTTAATAGTTGCAAGCGGGAATATTCAAAGAATTTACCTGAAGCGTTTTTACTGTATTTCACGATTTTAAACGTTCAATTTCACGCTGTACGCAAAAACCATTTTGTGTTCATCTGTCAATTTACGAGATGTGAATTTTATCTACTAATAACGAGCAAACGAGCTACGTTGGGACAAATAAACTAAAATTTGAGAATATAGTCTGTTTATGAACCCAACCCATGAGATAAGAAGTTTTGTGTTTGCTGAGAGCTAGCGTAATTGGCATTGCAGTTAATAAAATAGAAAGAGGACAGTCAACCATTTTATTTGTACAGTTAAGTATTACAGTTCATTTTAACCAGCCTAATTTACTGACAGACAAAGGTTGAGCACAGTATAAAAATATAACCGAGAATTGTGTGTACTAGGATCTTTGCCCTCTAATTTTAACTTATATTATTTTTATACCAAAATAAATAAATAATTACAAACAGGCACCAGATAGGGGTACCTTTGCAAATTTATGTCGCCCAACGTCGGGCAAAGGTGAATTTTAATTTATTCAGACTGTCCCATTAAAAATAACAAGGCAGTCATCGCAATATATGTCTCTGAGTATGTTTTTAACTATATTTCAGTTCGTATGTCTTCTGAGAGGGTAGGTGGTTTTGGTGTTTTAATTATTTTAGAATTTAGTTTGACAGTTAGGGGCGGGTTGTAATGCAAACTCGGAGCGCATGCATTATTAATTTTAAATTCAGTTAGTTCAGAATGATATTGCAAGAGCTTCTTCTTCTTCTTCTTCTTCGTATTTTAGGCATCTGCCTGTTTATTTCTGGATTTATCCTGGTTCTTGATCTTGCAATATCGTTTGCCAACTGTCGAGCCATCTCTTATACGGTCTGCCAGGTGGTCTCTTTCCGTGGGGTTTTTCTTGTTTTACATATTTTTGCCAGTCTGCTGTCATCCATCCTGTCTACGTGCGCTTCTACATTCTTTTCCCATTTCCTGTCCATCGCACTATGTGTTCTGTGTTGCATTGGTCACGAATGTGATTGTTTCGTATTCTGTCCCTTAGTGTGTTTCCGTGAACATCCTGAGTATTTTCATCTCTGTTGTTCAAGGTTAGCCTTTTTGATTTTGCTGTGTCGGCTCTTGCTTCTGCGGTATAAATCATGATAGATCTAACACATGACCTGTATATTCTGACCTTGCTTTCGATGGTCATTTCCTTGTTCTGCCATATTACGTTTTTTAGACAGCCGGAAACAGCGGCCTTGACGTATTTCTGTTTTCACGTGTATTTGTTTCGTTAGTTTGTTGTTTTATTTTGGTGGTATTATTTGTGTTTATATCCTGGATAATGTGTGCGTATTTGCTTGGTATTTCTTTCTCTTGTAGGGTTTGCACAATGTGCAAGAACAATCGTATAAATGGTTGGTGGTAGTTGAGAATGTACCGGGTTACCATGAGTGATTTAATATTATCAAAATAATATTGACTTTTTTTTTAATCACGTTGAGGGTTTAATTCTTCACAATTGTGAATAAATAATAATTCTGATGTTACATACACTGTGGTAAAAATGGCTTTTCCTATTGTGTAATTTGATAGATTATTACAATTGCAAATATAAGTCAATGTTAAAAATAACTTGAAATTAGGTTGTTCTATTGTGGATGCAATCGATTTAACAGTCATTTAACGTAGCTTCAGTGCGCGAGTGCTTGTGTCTTGTATCAATGATTTAGTTTTCTATTATAAAGCGTAAAAATATTAAGTTCTACAATGAGCTTTGGATCTGGAACAGGGAGTAGGAGGCAAGGGAGAGCAAATTTCAAAGTCAGGTATCTCTAAATAAGACAACAAAGGTCAGTGAATATTTGATTAAACTTTCGATGTGGATTACCTAACCAAGTTTTATTTGTTATACATAATTAGAATACCTTGTGTGATTAGATTTATTCTTCTTCTTCTCTTCTTTTAACAGCCCCTGATAGTCCGCTCCTGACATAGGCCTCCCCTGGTTTCTTCCATACTTTTTTATCTTGTGCCAATTGGTGCCAATTTTCCCGCTTTACTTTTGATGTCATCAAGCCAGCGTCTCGGGGGTCTTTCAACGCTCCTCTTATGCTGTCGGGGTCTCCACTGTATTATATGTTTTGTCCATCGATGTTCGTCCTGTCGAGCCACATGTCCAACCCAACTCCTTTGAGCTCCGCTATACGAGTTATGACGTCTTTTACCCTAGTTGTCTGATTAGATTTAGAACGGTTTATATACTAGTGATTAATTGAATTCTTATCTAAATTCAACGGTACTCAAGTACTTCATCATTTTAGGTATTTATAATCTGAAATTATCTTTTTGGTTGTTTATTTAGATTAATAATAAGCCATATAAAATATCAACGTATTTTGGATCCAGACATTGAAATTTTATTTGAAGATTAATTGAATTTTCTTGTTTACATGCGAGATTAAACAAGATAGCGGTAAAGCTGTTGAAATGTTAAAGGAAAATATTTTTGAAGGTACCTTAATTGGATACCTAATTTAAATAAATAATGTTATATACTATATTATTGAAAAGTTCCCATAAGTAAGATAGTTAATACTAACACATCCATTCAGCTGATGAAAAAGGGGACTCATTGCTTTATGAGTGTTGGTCGTGGTTATAAATAATTTCAGCTTGACATAAGTTAAATGTTTTTAAATTTCAATACACTTCAAAGTGATTTAATTTTCTTGTGATGTATAAAGCCTTCATTAATTGAAGTTTTCTAAAATAAATGTAAGTCAGTTTATTATATTGATATAGAATTAATATATTGTTATGATATCATATGAGAGGATATGGTTTGATAATAAAATATGATAAGAGAATTTGGTAAAGCATTGAAGTCAGTCTTTATAAAAGTTTAGAATAGAAAAGATTATTTGAATAATTTTAAATAGAGATTATATTTTAAGAAATGAGATTGGAAAGAATAAATTTCATATATTTTAATGTATAAAGTAAAAATGTTGGAAAGATATAAATTATTTAATACTGATATCAGATACGACAGACCAAATTAAAATATTAAATTTATAACAAAGTATGTAGGTTTCAAATGTATATTAAATATAGTAAGCATCAATAATGAAATATGGTAGTTAAGCGAGTTGTTTTAAATATTAAGAATAACAAACTTATAAAAACTGTACACAGAATTTTGAAAAAACTTTTTGAGACAATAAAATTTGAAATTATGCCTTATTTGTATGAATAATTTTGGTGGTATGCAAATAAAAAGGCTGTTAACAAATCTACGTGGTGGAAAATATGAAAATGTTATTTTGAAGTGATAGAAATACATGATCAGTGAAGAGATTGTGCATAACAGTTAATTATAAAGAAATAACCAGAAAACTACAATATTTAATTAAGATTTGGATTGAGCTGCTTTATTGGAACTGATACAATTTATGGGAAGGAGTGAAAAGGATTGGACTGGTATGGTACTGCAAGTGTAGGAGCCTGAGGAAGGACTGAGGAATCTTCTTGGAAAACGTTCGGGGTGATTGGTGGTGTTTGGAGGTGTCATTTTCATGCAGAGGTAGAGTCGTCATGACATTGGAACCTGAAAGGAAGTAACATTAGTTGGAGAACATAAAAATAGTTTACTAGCAGAATAGGAGGTTGGAGTCTTCAACTAATTGGATATTTTCTGGAAGATCTGACGGATGTAAATTGGTTTGACATTTGGTTGCAGTAGGACATTTTTGTGTGGTGACTAGTTGTACAAAGGGGATCTTCGATGCTGGATGTGCAATTAGTAGAGTCCAATAAGGTTGGTTAATAGTTTAGTTTAGAATATAA
The DNA here is from genome assembly GCA_940337035.1 of Agriotes lineatus. Taxonomy (NCBI): domain Eukaryota; kingdom Metazoa; phylum Arthropoda; class Insecta; order Coleoptera; family Elateridae; genus Agriotes; species Agriotes lineatus. The sequence continues at coordinate 98,955,605 of OW679200.1, read as the reverse complement.
CTGAAATAGATGAACGATATTAATTACTTACAATAATTAAATGAAAAAGTTATTACTTACTATAAAGGATAGATAAAGTCAGATATCATAATCATATTGAAAATAATGTACGTTTGGTCGTATTTGATAACAAGTAATAGAATTATTTTGATTTCAGTCAAGATAAGTGACATTTAAGGTTATATGACAAATGAAATTTATTCTAAATATGACAAGCAAAATAAGACAACTAGATAGAAAGAACCTAACCCTGATGATTGAGTTTTCATGTTCTAATTAATTTTAAAAGAGAAATTATTTGAAATTAAATTTTAAAACAAGAAATAAATACTTATAGCTAGCAGAGCAGGGCAATTGAATTGAATATTTATGCTACAGAAACAAAAAGCCAGTGTATAATTATATGGTCGGCTAACGTAGTGTAATTAACACTGAGCTGTATCATAATAAAATTATATGACGCAACAACGTGGGGCTTGAGAAAAAGTAGAAATAGAATAAACCATGTTTGATTACAATAAATATATGACGAGCCAAAAATGTGGGGTAATTGAAAGTTCAAAAATGGGGCTTATTGTGACTGTTGGTTAGTTTACAAGAGTATATTTAGGTAATTTGGGTGCATTGGCAATTAAAAAAGAATAAACAGAATTTAAACTGTGTCAGATAAGATTTCTTTTGAAATAAATAAAAATACAACAGGACAGAACAATCAATAATTAAAGTCATTGAATCTAATTATTATTAATTATTATAAAAGGTTAATTGTTGAACAAATACAAAGATTTATAATTTGATAAAAGGATTTAACAAGGGTAATCATATTTTGTAAAGTAAATAATAAAATGGCTGATAAAAGAATTACACGAAAAGGTAAGAAGATTGAAGAGGAAAAAGGTGAAGGACAAGAAGAGATGGAAGTAGTAGCGAGTGGTGCCGGAGTAGAAGGTGAAGAGGTACAGCAAGAAGAAAGGGTACAAGGAGACCAGGTAAGATTACAATTGCAAGAACCAACAGGAATATCAACTACAGATATTGAAAAGATAATGGCACTCATTACACGAACTGCGAAAGAAGCTGAGGAAAGGGAAAACAAGTCAAAGAAAGAAGCTGAGGAAACTAAAAGAGAATTACTACAGTCGATACAGCAGGATGCAGCAGAGTTGAAGAAAGATTTACAACAGTCAATTGAGAAAAATGCTGAAGTAAGTAAGAAGGATGCGGAGGAAAGAGAAAGAAGATCACAAAAGTTAATTGAGGAAAAAGCTGAGGAAAGTAAGAAGCATGCAGAAAAGATGGAAGAAGCTATGAAGGAGTTGAAGGATGAATTTTATAAGATTCAGATCGAAAATAAACAAGAATTGCAAATGCAAATTAATAATATTTGTTCAACATTAGAAAAGTATAAAGATGAAGTTAAGAATGAAATACGACAAGAAAGGCAGGAAGAAAATAAAAAGTTAGAGGACACTTTAAAACAAACCATGGGAGAAAGGTTGGTAAAGAATCAAGAAGAACTAGAAGAAAAATTAGAAGTTAGATTTCGATACAACACTTATGAAAACAGAATTTTGGATAAAAAACAAGAATTATTATTTGGAACTAATGAAATAAATCAAATGTTAGAGACTTGTGAAGATCTGGAAAATGACTCTGTGGAAAAGAACGAGGAAGAAAAACAGAATGAAGAAAACAGCAATGACCAGGAAATTGTTGAATTGTACATTAACAGAAGAGAAGATAAATATTGGTGTATTCTGGATGCTAATATTACTGCACATTATAAAAATGGATTTGACGAAGATACTTGGAGGACAAGTAGTAATGGACTTGATAAAATTAGAAATTCTCGAGGATGTGATATAATAACGAAATGCAATAGACGATACATGACAATACAGATAAAGAAATATAATGGAGAAGACAAATATGAAGAAGTAAACGTGGTAACAAGAGGTATATTGAGTAATATTATGAGGACCAAGAATAGTAAGCATTTAAGAAGAAATAATAGAGTTAATAAAGTAAAAAGAATTACAGGAGGTTGTATAATTAACGTTAATAAATGTAAGAAGAAAACAAAGAAGGAAATAGTTAAACGAAGATTAAAGGAGAAGACAAAGAAACCGAAAGAAAGACTGAGACGAAAGGAAATATTGAGGTTTGAATTTGAATTAAGAAAATTAAAACAAGCAGCTAAAGAAGACAAGGATGTTCAAAAGACTACTGAAAATACTTTTAAAAGAATATTAAGATAATGAAAATAAACTCGGACATGTAAATATGTTAAATAGTTATTATTAATGTTTATTGTTCAAAATACAGTTACATAAAAAGTTAAATTTATAGGAAACATCACATATTTAACAATTTATAGAAGTCAAATTAAAATAATTAGAAATATTTTGCTTAATTAATAACAGTACGATAATTTTAATAATGAAGGATGGAAGATTAGGAAATATTTATACGTTTTACAGGCAAACGGAACGAAAATAAATGAAAAGATTTGTTATCACTAAATAAAAAGGAAAATGCATACTAAAAGCAGAATATAAAATGTTAAAAGTGACAGAAAATATAAACGAGATGTTAGAGTTTTATATTGATTATTTTTAAATGTGAATATTGTAATGAGAAATGAATAATAATTCAACAATAAGGTGTTATTAAAACTTGGTTTCAGTACTAAAGTGGGCTGCCAAGAAAAATAATTGTTGCTGAGCTAAAAAGAGCCAGAGACGATTTAAAAATGGATTGAAGGTATAATAAATAATTATGAAATAATAATAATGAATTTGATATATAATTGTACCCAAAGTAGGTAATTGTTGAATGAAAAGGATAATTAAAGAAGAAGAATTTACATTTTGAAAGTATGATATTAAGAATGAATAACAAGAGGTGTTAAAAATGATTAATAAGGAAGCAGGTTAAGTAGAGGATAACATTCAAAGAATTTTATAAACGAATCTTAAGAATTTAATAGTAAAACGTATCTAATCCTTAAAGAAGTAAAATAATATTAAAGATTGGAATATTTGAATAATTAATAATAATTTTAGAAGAACCTTAGCATGGTAAAAGAATGTGATGATTCATATTAAATATAGCAGAATTTAAATATTTGAAATTTGTAAATAGAGACATGTAAATATTTTAATTCTAAAGGTTGTTGTTTGTTCAATAATTAAAAATTTGTTTCTATGGAAACTAAAAATAATTCGTTACTATTATAAACTTATTGCAATTGTAATGTTAGAAGTTATTATTGAATGTTCTGAATAGAATTATTTTAAAATTTTAAAAAGGCAAATTTAGAAATAAAAGTATTTATTTTAAATTTCTTTTTAAATTGAGGAAATTATGTTATGATATCATATGAGAGGATATGGTTTGATAATAAAATATGATAAGAGAATTTGGTAAAGCATTGAAGTCAGTCTTTATAAAAGTTTAGAATAGAAAAGACTATTTGAATTAAATTTTAAATAGAGATTATATTTTAAGAAATGAGATTGGAAAGAATAAATTTCATATATTTTAATGTATAAAGTAAAAATGTTGGAAAGATATAAATTATTTAATACTGATATCAGATACGACAGACCAAATTAAAATATTAAATTTATAACAAAGTATGTAGGTTTCAAATGTATATTAAATATAGTAAGCATCAATAATGAAATATGGTAGTTAAGCGAGTTGTTTTAAATAATTAAGAATAACAAACTTATAAAAACTGTACACAGAATTTTGAAAAAACCTTTTTGAGACAATAAAATTTGAAATTATGCCTTATTTGTATGAATAATTTTGGTGGTATGCAAATAAAAAGGCTGTTAACAAATCTACGTGGTGGAAAAATATGAAAATGTTATTTTGAAGTGATAGAAATACATGATCAGTGAAGAGATTGTGCATAACAGTTAATTATAAAGAAATAACCAGAAAACTACAATATTTAATTAAGATTTGGATTGAGCTGCTTTATTGGAACTGATACAATTTATGGGAAGGAGTGAAAAGGATTGGACTGGTATGGTACTGCAAGTGTAGGAGCCTGAGGAAGGACTGAGGAATCTTCTTGGAAAACGTTCGGGGTGATTGGAGGTGTTTGGAGGTGTCATTTTCATGCAGAGGTAGAGTCGTCATGACATTGGAACCTGAAAGGAAGTAACATTAGTTGGAGAACATAAAAAATAGTTTACTAGCAGAATAGGAGGTTGGAGTCTTCAACTAATTGGATATTTTCTGGAAGATCTGACGGATGTAAATTGGTTAGACATTTGGTTGCAGTAGGACATTTTCGTGTGGTGACTAGTTGTACAAAGGGGATCTTCGATGCTGGATGTGCAATTAGTAGAGTCAATAAGGTTGGTTAATAGTTTAGTTTAGAATAAAACTGAAATAGATGAACAATATTAATTACTTACAATAATTAAATGAAAAAGTTATTACTTACTATAAAGGATAGATAAAGTCAGATATCATAATCATATTGAAAATAATGTACGTTTGGTCGTATTTGATAACAAGTAATAGAATTATTTTGATTTCAGTCAAGATAAGTGACATTTAAGGTTATATGACAAATGAAATTTATTCTAAATATGACAAGCAAAAATAAGACAACTAGATAGAAAGAACCTAACCCTGATGATTGAGTTTTCATGTTCTAATTAATTTTAAAAGAGAAATTATTTGAAATTAAATTTTAAAACAAGAAATAAATACTTATAGCTAGCAGAGCAGGGCAATTGAATTGAATATTTATGCTACAGAAACAAAAAGCCAGTGTATAATTATATAGTCGCCTAACGTAGTGTAATTAACACTGAGCTGTATCATAATAATATATTATCATATAAATCACCAAACAAGAAGCTATATTAAATATAAAGAGTATATTTGTAATATAACAGCCAGAAAGGTGTCTAAAGAGAAAGGCGGATATTACAAATTGGCACCATCAACGTGGAGTTAAAATAGAGTATATTGTAAATTGTCCTGCAACGTCTAAGTTAAGATACAGTCAATATTACTAATTGACGACTAACTAGTAGAGCATAATAAAGGATATATATCAAAAGTGATGTATTTGCAATATCTCGATAAATGTAATTTATATGCTATACAGAAATTAGTGACGTCTGGTACTTTCCTTCTATCTGTAGGCCATTAGGTCGGTTGTCCAGTTGATAACAGCTGCTGTAGGTTGTTTACTCTTATTGCGAAATATGACTGATGTTCTTTTGTCCAACATTAAATCTATTACCAAACGACTTGGAAGTTCCTTATACATTTTATATTGTTTAAGTATGTGTTATGAAGCAAACATTTGTCAGTTCATAAACAGCATTTAGATATACCAACATTTGGATCAAACACATTCAAAAAAATATTGTTAATCTGTTTATTTCTTACAATTGAGCTTGATAAGGTCTTTTACTACAGTTTAGAAACATAAAATATTTGATAGGCTAAGTCATGTAAGACATCGCAATTTCACTGTAAGCTATTTAGAAAATAAAAGCAATTAAAATTGCTAATATAACCTCGTGGATGGATTTCCCCCAATGCAACAGAAGCGATAATGCTGATTACAATTACAAATTACTTAGAATACAATTATTTATAAATATTTTCACTAAATTATCTATTGCTAGAAATGGCAGCGATAAGAGCAACTGCCATTTTCTCCCGTAGTCGCAGTTGCCTGACCTCTCGTGCAGTACCGAAAATTTTAACCGTGGAAAACCTAACTGCAATAATGATGAAAACAGGAATGCTCTTCGGCGTTTTATTTTTTATATGCATTCAGGTAAGAGAGACTAATTCTATAACTTTTTGCTTTTAAAATTTATTCTAATCAGTAGATCGCTATTCAGAAAACTTGAGTCTTAGTTGACAAACTAATTCAAAATGACACCGAAAATAATGTTATTAATAGAATAGGGCCGAATCTTTGATAACAGTTTAATTTATTTCAGCTTTGCTGCTTGTTTTAGTTGGTAGATAAGCTGTTAGTATTTATTTTGATTACTCAGTACCGCTAATAATTTCAGCAATTTATTTTGTTTCACTTTTCTAATGAAGCACGTTCGTTAAATTCGTTGAAGTATGTACCGAATTTAAGTTTTTAGCACTCTGTCATTAATTATACACGTAATTATGCAATTTTTTTAAATGCCAGTTAACTATTAGATATCGTATTCCATTCTTTTTATTATTTATCATACATTTTTATATTTCATAGAGCTGATCATGCGCCCTTCAATAACAGTTGTCTAACGCCTACATTGTCACATATTTACATATATTTTTCCCTTTTGCTTTCGATCATATTACCTTTCAGTCGCTCTGAGCTCTGAAGTTGATACGCTTGTAATAAAACCTTTAACTTAAATATGTGCAATCTATGTATTGGTTGTTGACTACAAGCGTATAGCGACGTTGCTTAATTTGCTTTTCTTTCTTCTTTAGAGGAAATAATAATTTCGGTGTAGAATCTTTCACAGGCTCAGACTTTAAAGCTAACTAGTAACATTATAAGATAGCAAAAGCACGACATTTTTCAACATTACATTATATTAAAAAATGAAATTACGCGCTTCACTCCATTAAATCAAGAATTGAAAGCTTCGAATTGAATCAAAACGAATTAACTTAACAAAAACAAACGCTCTAATTTTTTAAGAAGTTGTTGATTAACATAAACCCGTAATAGAACTCGCTAAACTGAACAACTTCTCCATTTATCATTTTTTCGAAAACGCTCTCAAAACTGAGTTAAAATTCAAAACAATTATACTCTAAAAATGCATACCCGCCTATGGAACAATATTTTAATTTGTCACAAAACTCAAAAACATAGCAACCCAATCTAGCTACTGACATTTTGAAATGTGATTGACTGTCATTATTTTCTTTTGAAATTGTTAAAGTTCTTCGTATAGAAAAAAATATTGTACTATACACAACGATAAAGTTATTTCTATCCACTCTTGAATCATTAACGTCTCGACTTCGTCTCGACGTTAAACGATTCACTCGTGGATAAAATTTAACTAAATCCACATTCCTGATAAAAAGCTAAACTTTAGTGCCTTGGTATACAAACTACTATCATAAACAGTAATGGTACAACATCCTTTGTATTTAAGTATTTAAGTAGGTTTGTCCCAAATTTTTCTCTCACTATGGATATCTTACGCATTGTGGCTTTTTGCCTGAGCAAGAGGATTAATACCGTTTTTTACATTAAAGCACTATTTTATTTACAGTTATTATCTAATCTTTTTACTATTGAAATGTGTTCGTTTCGTTTATTGTTTAAGTCTTTCGTGGTTACTCGATTTATTCTTGTTAAAATTAAATATCAGCTTAGACCGCGTAGGCTTTGTAGACAGACACCCAGCATTGCCTGGCTTAATGTGTCTTGCACCTTGTGAACTCGAGCAAGAATCCACGAAATGGTCATGCCCTTCGGTAGCTCGTGTTGTTTAAGTACCTTGAGGACTAGGATACTTAGGCAGCTATGGCCTTGCCATTTGTACACCCATATCGACTAACGTTTCGCAAGGCATTGCAGCTTGCATCATCAGAGTGAAAGTCGCTCTAAGAACTGAAGGTCAGTATGGGGCTAGTATGCTCTGTGCCAGACATTCTAAACATCGTAACACTGATTGATCGTTCAAGTCTAGCACAGTTTGAGTCCGTGAGACGTGGCTTCAAGAACTTAAAGGTGATTTCAAACATAAACGCACCAGAAAATCAGCCCTAGCTGAGCATACATTTACAAATGGGCACTCCATATAATTTGAGCACGTCAGAGTACTTGCCAGCATACCTCACTACTTTCCCAGGGTGTTACGTGAAGCCATAGAAATTGAAAAAGATTAAAATAACATAAACGCGATCTAAAGTATTACAATCACTGCGCGTCACAGACTCAAACTGCGCTGAAATTGCACGACTAATCAGCGTTACGTCGTTCCGAAGGGCTGGCACAGAGGACTATAAATAGCGCCACACCGGCCTTCAGTTCTTAGAACGAATTTCACTCACAAGATGCAACGCACCTTAATCCAGAGGATGTTAAGTGTTTATCTACCAAGACTACGCTGTTAATTCAATTTGAACGAAAGTAATGTGTTTATTTGTTAACGATTAACCATTGTGAAGGTCTTGTGTGAACCAGAAGAGTTTCCCCACTGCCTAAATATTGTTTATGAGTTATAATACAATGTTATTTGAATATAGTTTGTAATTTGTTCATAAAAATTCTGAAAATCCAAAATGAGCGATACCGTATTTTACTCAACTTTTGCTATGACAATAATTTGAAGAAGCTATTAATAATTTGTGTTCTTGGCCAGAAGATTGGGTAACATCTATTATCATACCCTTACATAAAAAGGGCTGTACTAGTAAATTTAACAACTATAGGATCATTGCGTTAATCAGCCATTGCAGCAAGGTAATGCTCTACATACTACAAGCAGAACTTAACAACTTTCTGTCTTGGAAAATACTCTAATAACAAGCAGGTTTCTCTTATATCAAGTTTCAACTTCAGTAATTTGAGGTGATACTGTTCTCTGGAGTTTCATTTTTTAGGATTGGTGGAAGGTGAACAGTTTCGTATCTTCAGGGCGAGATTTGCCTTTTCTTCTGTGATTTAATTTGGTTTTTCAGCATTATTGCTTGTTTTTAAGTTTTGAATGTTAGTTTTCAGTATTGTGGTTCGATGTGTCGGTCTTGAAATTAGATGGGATGATGTATGTTTCCTTTTATAGGGATTTACATTCTCGTCACCGTGGCACATATTTTTAATCAAACGTGAAGGCACAAGCTCAAGACAGCATTTTTGTATTCGTTCTCGTTGGTTTCTTTCCCCTATAATTAAATTTGGGTTTGTGGTTTTCAGAGCTTGTGGTTTGGGTATGATGCCGAACTTACTATATTTTCTTTCTATATTATTTTTGTAATCATGTGCATACTTACAATAAAGAAATACTATGCTTTACGTAAATGCACTCATATACTTACCTTATAGCTTAATGAGATCAGTAGTAATTGAGGTAATTTATAAATCTGACATTTGAAATTATGTCAAGTGTTTAATATTATTATGCCACGAGTAGTCAGTTTAAAAGCATTGATACCCCTAACTCCCAGCTGAATGGGTTAATCTTCGACTAACAACTTCTTCTATATGTTTTATGATTGAATATTCTTTTAAAGAATAATAATTATTTGATTTTATCAATCAAAAGCACAATTCAAGGTATTTCATAGACTTGTTTTGTATAATCAGTTTTTTAGCATGTAATAGAAGTTTGATTTGACATTACACAATAAAACGCAAGTTGTCAGAAATAATTTAATCAATTGTAATGTTCAAACTTGATTAATTTCACAATATAAAGTTCTAAAAGTTATTCTACTCCAAAAGGTTCAAATGTCAAATTATAATAGTCGAAAACGTCGAGTACTCAAATCACAGGTATAATTTAGAAAAATTATTAATTAATATTCTATAATAATCTTCCAAATACAACTAATATGGCTTTAATAGTTGTCGCACCAAACTCACTTTCCAATTTCTTAATATTATTTAAGAAATTGTCACTAACCTTCTGATGATTGTTCTATGTACCTAGACTTTCTATCTCGATTTCTAACTGGATAAAATGCAAGTCAGCAAACCCCTCTTGGTGGTTCTCGACCAACTCATAATCTCATCGTTGTAGCTCTTAGGAACTTTGTTGCCTGATTGGACTGATATGTAGCATACAACATTCACTTCGCTGATTCTATTTTCTTCGTAGTACTGTATTTTAGTAATCGAATTCAAATAACTGAATTATATATTTTTATAAAAACTGTGACTTGAAGTCAAATTTGATCGTAGAGAATACTTTATTACTACTACGTATCAAACCAACAATTATTATTTTCTCACAATTAATGGGAATTTAACCCTTAACACGAATATTTCTGAATTCAAGTTATTTATTTTATATCGCTATTAAAAGCAACCTTATGGTTGCCCTTACTACCCCACCAGTCAGATATACAACTATTATTTTACAAGATATCCATTAGATATCTGGTTATAAAATACTTTAAATTAAAAGTATCATACATCCTGTATGCTGCATTACACGTGGTGCATTAAAATCATCTAAATAAACAATATATGTTGTTTGCTCTTTTGTCATTGCTGTTTGAGGTTTATAATAATGCACTATTAATTTTATTTTACTGTAGATGAGTATTTCAAAATCTAGAAGAACTAACAAAATTGTATTCGAGCGAAGAGTGGTCAAATAACTCAGTATCAATTAGCACATATTAGCCGAGAATTTTACGACAGGTTGAGCTATTTTTCAGGAACGAATGGTGGGTTATTTGAACATTTAATTTGATTTTCTATTATTTTGTGTGAAAATAAATAAAATGGTTTCCTATTATGCGTTTTATGATTTTATAATAACCTGAAAATGGAAAAGTCAACTGCAATGATAGACAAATGTAAGTGTTTAGATAATTCCGTGACATCACTGATTTTTGTAAAAATGCTAGTTTGATTTTTTGAATTCTTTCGGTTCCGGAAAATGAAAAATTGTTAGCAAAAGTATGAACGAATGCAGCATTATTTTCTCTACAAAAAAATGTATTTACACTTTCGCTCTAAAATAATTAAGGGAGCAAATAATTGGACATAACGAATTTACTATGCAAATTCCTATGGTGCGTCGCGCAAGTCAGCACCCGGTATACCGAAACCGAATATATCTTTGGTCAAATATATGCAGAGTGGGAACCTTAAAAAATTAAGTATTGTGTATTTATGCTTTAACGCAGGAATAGATAAAAGTAGTAATTTTTATGTAGCTTAGGGTTTTACTCTTAATGAAAATGGAACCCAACTGCTGTTTCGGCGTGATCTAGCGGTTAAAGCAGCAGACTAGTAATATTAGTAATCGGATTTCGCCTGGCTAAACGGCGGGGGGCGGGGGCGAGTCTGAGAGCCCAAGTTAAAATCCCAGCGACTGCAATTTTTTTAATTTGTAGATTGCTGTAATTCCAGAGGGAAGTGCTATGCAAACCCCTGTCTGACAACCTGCTTCATTTGCTCGAGCTTCGCACTGGCAATAACAACAATTATTCAGTCAATATGGTTGTAGCTTCCGGCGAAATCATTCATTTTTACAAATAATAGCTATTTGTGCAACAAGTGCTAAAAGTGAATGTTTATGCACGAGTTTGTACACAATATTTTTCTACGGCCTTAAATTTACTGTTATTAATCCATAAATGTCGATTTAACAAAGGTTTGCATTTATGACAGTTATAATTTGTCATAGTAAAGAGATGGCCTTGACGGCGCAGGTGACTGTTTCGGCAGCCGGTAAATGTCAAAGTCAGTTATCAAAGGTGATTATAATAGTACACATTTTACTTTATTCATTACGTAATGCTTTCATTATTTAAAAAACACACTACCTCTAACGAAAGAATAACTAGAATAACTTTATCATTTCCAGTAGAAATTCCAAATTTAACACCAGCTGATTTCACTTTTAACACGCTGAGTTATAAAACGTCATTTTTAGTGAAACAAGTTAGTGCTAATAGGCCTACTTTCAGTGATGATCGTAGAAAAAATCATGTATTGTATCAATCTAAATATAGTTACCTAGGTAATTTTACACATAAATCCAGCTTAGCTACCTATTTTGCAGAATTACACGCTATCAACGATGCGACTTAGAGTTATTCTGGAAAAATGTGCTTTATAGCATTTCCTTTATAAATTGATCGGCCTCCAAAATGAATAAACTTGCACTAGTAACCAATTAAAATGTAATTAACACAAAATAAAGTAAACCTTAAAATGGCTTATGACATCAAGTAGCCTATATTTTACAGGTGTATTTAAACTAGCCAAATATTTTATTATTAATAATAAACAATATTTTTCAGATAAAGCTTTCAGTATGGATTAATATTATAAAGTTTAAATTTCAAATTTTCTTAGTAACAAAAATGGTACTAAAACTTTCAAGCCCCTGGTACAGGTTCCTTGAAGTCTTCGCTATGAGTTTGGACTATTACTCTATGACTTATAGTTTTGTAAATCATACTGCGTGTATACTGACTGACCTTTAAAACGGAAAATTTGTTAATGTAATGTTTTAAATCCTACAATTACTCATCAAGCACGAGATGCTTTTTACATACAACCGAATAACGACATTTCAATTTACAGGACACACTGCAGCTCCCTTTCAAAGTGATCTTTGAACCAGTAGACCTGAAATGCATCGATGAACTGCGATTGGATGAAAAAACCGTAGCTCAAGCTTTCACAACAGACTTTAAACTGGTAGAGAAGAACCCCGAAATCAACGAATATGTAGCTTGCTCCTGGAATAAGACGCAATTCTGGAATGAAGACGGAAACTTGAATAAACATACGATTAAGAAATATTTTCTTAATTTTTTGGAAGCTAGAAACCAACAGAGTGCCCAAGACATCGACTCTGATAATACAGATGAGGTGTTAAACCAAGCTATTCAAAACTGTTCACCTCTTATTGGTAATGACCTTGGTGATACTGCCGTGAAAATTTATAATTGTCTAATTGACTACCTATTAAGCAAACATCTTTTTTGAATTAGTAACCTTAGTTAGATTTCAAGTATCAGGTACAAACTATTTATTTAGGATAATAAATTAATGAATTGTCTTTATGTATCTTTGTTATTTCATTTAAAGCGTATATTATTGTAAATTAGTTTATCGCAATAAAATGCAATACTCTGTTTGCGAGATCAATGTAATGATTTTCTCTAGTCACGCTTGTCATGAATTACCAGAAGATCTGCTCAAGGGCAATTCACGAAGAATCTAGTAAATATTGTGTAATAGTTATTGAGATCTTCGAAAGTCATACGTAGTGAAACCAATTAAAGGTGAGGAAGAACTTCTCCCAAGAAGAAGTGTTGATATTATCACCAATTGCGGGAAAGTCTTAAATGTTACATAATGTTGATGTCATTTTAGGTCGAGGTTAAGAAGTTCTTGTAGAAAAAAAGACCTGATGTTGCTAAAGAATATAACAATAATGCTTTTTAGAGGTGACTTAAACGATTGTATAAGGATCAACCGCTAACAATAACCAGGGGATTTTATTGGTTTAGTTATACCTATTTACGCATAAGATAGGTTACTAGTATTAGCTGTTAGCCATAATTTTTATTTTTTTTTACTTTGTACAATATTGTGACTACCTATAATAGTTGTGCAATAATGTAATTTGATATTATGTAGCAAATTGCTAAATAAAGTTTTTATTATTATTATTATTATTATACAACAATATAGTAAGTAGTTGCGATTCGTTCTTCAGGGCAGCAATTCATCAGAAAACTCTATCAAATCCAATATTTCGGGAAGCTCTATTCCTTCATGAGGGCAACTACAATAAAGTTTACAGTTGCAAAAAATTACAGCAAAACACAATGTGCCTTACCTACGAAAAAGTGAAGTTAGTACTGTTACGATCGCGTCACCTAGTTGGTTGTTAAACTGACGCTTCATAACAAACTATAAATAAGTTATTAAATGGTCTTATAACGTACACACATATTTTATTATGTTTATTTGTGTAGGTATTCTGCTTGTGTTTTGTGTGTTATTAAAGTGTCGGCTGAGTTCAGGTTATATTTTATCAATTTTATTTTGGCACAAATCTAGAATCCTTGATATATCACATCACTCATTGGTTCAAAAGAATATAAGCAGACTATACCATATCTTAAAAGAGAATTCATACTCCTCAGGTCTTTTTAAAATACTTCTATATAGTCACAATATTAATAGTTACGACATGAAACCTCCGAACCAGGAGTCCAGTCAAATTGAAAAATATAAATCTCTTCCATACATTAAAAATTTTACAAACAAGTCAAATGTTCTTAGCATAGAATAGAGTTCTCACAAATAACATTTCTTCTCACGACTAAATTATAAGATTCCTACAATGCAGAAGTGTAATGTTATACTTGTATATACTTGGCTGTCTTGACTGTATAGAGTGTTATGTGGGCCAAACATCCCGGCAACTAAAAAATCGAATTAGTTAGCACAAAAGTGACGCAAAACTAAAGTTGAAAAGGAAAGTCCAGTGCTATCGTATCTCATGTTCACTCAACTAAACACAACATTGACTTTAAAAAACTTCTTACACTCTGAACAGTAAATATAATTACAACAAACGTGTTTCCCTAGAAATGTGTCATATTAGGAACCATAACTGTGTGTTTCAGAACGGACGTTAAAAATGTAAACAACGTCTATATACTGGGTGATTCTTGATTTATATGCATAATTGCGAGGAATAATAGTTCGTAATGTGTAGTTATGAGTAATTAAAAAAAGTGTAGTATAAGTATTTTATTAACGGAGACAAAGAATTAATTATGTAAATTGGAGTATCACAACAATTGTTCGAAGTGTTTTCCTTCGTTTTCGATGAACACCTGAGCGCGTCGAATCCATGCTGCACCTCAAGTACGTACAGGATAACACGTAGAAAAGTTTCTCCATCCGGATGATATCTTTGAGAACACCTTTGTGCATAAAGCCGAGCTGCAGCTACTGAGTTTTGCTGTACACTCCCGTAAGTTAATACCATCTCCATGAGTTATGCGTTGGTGCAGTTAGGTGCCATAATTTTTCTGTTGCGAATAAAAGCAGCTCCAATTTGACAACTAGTGACGGAGAGTGACAGATACAATTCATGGTAAATGCGATAATTTTGTATTTTACTAATTAACCACTCTCAACATAATTGATTCATTATCTCCGTTAACAAAAACTTTTACTACACTTTTTTTAATTACCCATCACTACACATCACAAATTGGAGGAGAGACACTCAAAGAAGCACTCCTAATCCTGCTAAATAAATGCCTCCAAGGGGGAAGGATTCCAGATTCCTGGAAGAATGCAGAAGTGATTCTCCTCTACAAAAAAGGTGATAACACTAGCATGGAGAACTATAGGCCCATCAGTCTGCTATCTATCTTCTACAAGCTGTTAACGAAAATTGTAACGAATCGCCTGAGCCAGAAATTCGACTTCTACCAGCCAGTCGAACAGGCAGGGTTCAGAAAGGGTTTTAGCACAACTGACCATATTCAAGCAGTACGCACGCTGATAGAGAAATGTACGGAATACAACGTCCCACTTCACATGGCCTTCATAGACTATCAAAAAGCGTTTGACTCGATCGAGACCTGGACAGTGATAAAGGCGATGTCCAATGCCCGCATTGATTCCAGATATACCAACCTGATTCGCTACATTCACGAGAACGCCACCTTACATGTAAGAATCGATGAACACTGGACCACTGGAAAGGTTCCCGTGAGAAGGGGAGTCAGGCAGAGGGAGACAATTTCGCCGAAATTGTTTACCTTGGCTTTAGAGGACGTGTTCAAGAGTCTATCTTGGGAACAGAAAGGCGTCAGCATAGACGGAAAGCGTCTCAATCAGCTCCGCTTTGCGGATGATATCGTCCTTTTTAGCAATGACTCAAGTGAACTATCAATAATGATCTAAAAACTCAAGAACGCTTCGCAAACTGTGGGTCTCAATGAATGAACCTTCAGAAAACCAAAATCATGAGTCCAGATGATATGACAGTCACCATTGAGAACCACACCCTAGAGATGGTCAGTGAATACAATTATCTGAGACATAACGTCCAACTTGGAAAAGATAACCAAACAGCAGAGATCACGAGGCGAATTGGTCTCACCTGGATGGCATTCGGGAACCTCAACTACAATCTCCGTCAAACAACCGTTCCTATAAACCTAAAAATCGGGAGTGTGCTCCCCTAGACTTTCGCGCATTCGCCTTGGTACTGATAACTATTGGTGTTTAACAGTTGTATATGTATCTATTTGTTTCTCAATAATAAATGTATGTGCAAAATTTAGTGCAAATACCTTGAAGCAAACTGGTACTTTACTTGAATGGATACCGCTACCTGTTTAGGTAAAATGCCACTTTCGGTTAACCGATCATGCTGAATGTAATATCTGGTAGTTTTTCTACATAAGAAATGTATGTACAAAATTTTGTTCAAATATCTCGAAGCAAACTGGTACTTTACTTGAATAGGTACCGCTACCTGTTTAGGTAAAGTGCCACTTCCGGTTAACCGATTTCGCTCAAAATTTGCTAGGAATCTACAAATTTTGAATAATGACTATGTACATAATTTCAAGGGTCTAGCTTATTTCGTTTTTAAGTTATCGTGTTCACACACACACACACACACAGACATAATTCGAAACATAGTTTTTTCGGACTCTAGGAGGTCTAAAACGTCAAGATTCGTCAAAATCTCGAAGTCGATTTTTTGACGATTATAATACTTTCTCTATACTACCGTATGCGAGAAAGTAAAAAGGAAGGTCTACGATGCATGCGTCCTGCCAGTAGCGACATATGGACTGGAAACAATGACACTCACAGCAAGGAGCTCCAATCGTCTCCGAGTTTGTCAAAGGGCGATGGAGAGAGCAATGCTTAGGGTGAGCCTGAGAGACACGATACGGAATGAGGACATTAGGAGAAGAACAGGAGTCTGCGACATCATCGAGCGGGTAGCGAGACTGAAGTGGTGTTGGGCGGGCCACGTGGCCAGAAACAACTCCAAATGGACCACAGCCCTGATGCAACGGAGACTAAGGAAATCGAAGAGAAGTGTCGGACGCCCGCAGGCGAGGTGGAGAGACCAACGACATGCTGGAAAGAACTGGATCCAGACCGCCCAGCAAAGATCGACATGGAAATCATTGGAAGAAGCCTATGTCCAGGAGTGGACGTCTAGTGGCTAAAGAAGAAGAAGAAGACACATCACGAACTATCAGTCCTCGTCAAGAACCAAAATCAAAGTCATTTACAACGATAATACTAATATTACAATTTAAACACCCTCCTTTGTAATATATTACATTACCTGTTGTATGATTTTTTTAAATGTCTCCAATATACTGACTATTTAAAATTCGCGCTGGTCACTACCTCGTAATTTTTGCGCCATTTAGTTACCATCCAGATATTAGTCATTATACATGAACATGAAAAATTATCCTCATTTCCAGTTACAGGAGAATCATGTTAGTAGGTGAGTACAAGGGATGTACAGTATTTGTTGTCCCTAGCATAGATGGCTTTGGAATATGTTGCTTCTAGTAACCGCACTTATTTTATTATTTTATTGACAAACAAACTGCCAAATTTGATTAGTCGAGCTTTAACAGCTTCAAAGTTGTACAAGTTGAAAGTAGTGGTTACACGAAGATTTTGGGAAATGGAAAAAAGTGAGCTTGATGCTGTCATCAAGTACCTACAAAAGAAAAGTTTAACACCTGAAGAAATCTATACAGATATGGTTGACGTGCTTGGAGATTCTGCTTTTTCCTATCAAGTAGTAAAAAATTGGTCTCGAGCATTCAAATGTGGCAGAATAACCTGCGAACATGCAAAAGGTCCTGGTCGGCCAAAATCTGCGTGTACTCAAGAAAACATTGATCTTGTGAATGACATGATCAGAGAAGATCGTCGATTGACAACAAGACGTGTAGCGGAAATAACAGACCTTTCGAATGGTACGATTTGATTAATAAAGGACTATTTAGGTCTTTATAAGATGTCAGCAAGATGTGTATCCCAAATGCTGACGTCCGAACAAAAGCGTGTGATGGTCATTTCTTCAATAGCCAATTTAGCCTTATTTAATCGTAATCATAAACGTTTCCTCGATCGCTTTGTTACGGTTGATAAAACTTGCGTTTATTACTTCGATCCTGAGTGCAAACAACAAAATATGGAGTGGCTTCATCCAGGATCTCCCCCTGCATGCAAATTTCGTGTACAGGCTTCAGCGGGAACATAATGGCTACGGGTTTTTGGGATGCCGAATGAATTTTACTGGTAAATTTTTTGGAACGTCGCCACACAATCACTGGTCAATATTATGCAGCATTAGTTAGAAAACTTCGTGATTGTATTAAATAAAAAAGAAGAGGAAAACTGTCACGCGGAATTCTCTTTCATCAAGACAACGCCCCAGTTCATAAAAGCCTTATTTCTATGTATGCAATTCATGAGGCTGGGTTTGAAGCTACGGAGCATCCACCCTACTCTCTGACTTAGCTCCCAGTGATTTTTATTTATTTCCAAAGCTAAAAGAGAGTCTTCGGGCGAATACAATTTGAGAGCGATGACGCTGTTATGACAGCAGTGCAGGACTTCTTCTGTCATCAAGACTCCGAGTTTTTCCAGAAAGGTGTTGCTACGCTTGAACGTAGATAGAATAAGTGTCTTCACGTTCAAGGGGATTATGTTGAAAAATAATGTTGTATTTTATGCTAGGGACAATAAATACTGTACATCCCTCGTATATATTGTAAACTCCAATATGAACTATTGTTTATCGACATTGTTTACAGTTTCTTAGCATGGAAAAACAGTAAAAAATTATTGTATAACCTTTTCTAGCTTTTAATTTACATTACCTCGAATTTTACTGCGTAGTTACATTAAATTAACTTTTTCACAGCCAATTGCAAGAATAATCCCCACATAATTAACGTAATTACTAAAGTTCTCGTAAAGTGTATCAGCAAAAACATGGAACTTCGGAAAACTGTCGATATGAGGTTATTTACAGGCAAAGTAGTAAAGCGTTGAAGTTTGTAAACTCGATATCCGCTTAAAACTGCAATAACGAGACAATTTGTGCGGTTTATAAATTTTAATGCTGTCTGCGAGCGCGGTTGTGCTTTTAGACCTAAACTCCGCGTTTTCTCGGTGGTCAATTATGTATTCGACAACTCCTATTTACTAACCCGCGCGCAATATTCATACTAAGTGGCTGAAGTAATCGGGGTGCAGAGCACGCTAGATTGTTTTCGAAGTTTGGCTTTATCGAGCGTTGAAGAAATATCGTCCCGCTCTTTCCCAAACCTGTATAAGCTGCTTTTTAGTTCATGATGTTTTCCTAGACATTTTTCTGCAAAAATTAAAAATATTTATATAGAAAATATTTCGGTAAAGGTGACTCGTAAGACATAAGTGATTGAAAGCTATCGATTTTATTCTTAAAGATTGACAATTAATTATTATATAACTCAACTTAATATAAGTAGTTTTCTTCTGATCGACATATATTTTTTGTATAGAACGAAAACTGATAACGGAAAATATTAAATTGTAAGAGAAACACAGAAATAAAGAGATTCAAAACCTTTATTATGAGACAAAGCGAAAGAACGTTTTACTACAGACGAATCATTGTTATGAATCATAAATAAAACCTAAAAGGAAAAGAAGAAAAGTTTAAAGAACTATCCAGAAGTCACTTCACAATTGTTGCTCAACAGAAGGGGAGAATATGATTTAGAGATAAAGCAAATGACCTTGAAAATGAAGAGTAATAGAAAAGTTTGAACCAGTACAGTAATACCATTGTACGAGAAAAGACGAAAAAAAAACTTTTGTAACCACTATGTATGTGTTGCTGTACTGCACAGGATTTACAAAATTCTAGCAGCCAGAGTAACATAGGTTAAAAAATATTTCAAATATATTAAAAGGCTGCTGGAAAGGATACAAAAACAACACACCAAATATTTTCTCTCGTACAAATTACAAGCGTGTGTTGATCTATTCACTGCTAGCCAGCAGGTAAAACTAGGTAAACATGGAACAACTAAGTATACCAAAATTTTTTATTACGGCTTGTTAGAATAACTATAATGGTTTATAGGCCAGATTTACAATAAATTAAAGCGTTTTGTTTGTGCAGAGAGGTCAGTCTGAGTAGGAGCTCAACGGGTTGGCTAATTTTTCACCGACAGAAAGTGTACTTTGGTCTGCAGCCTTACAGAGAACGTATGTCGAGCCCGTTTCGAAGACGGACACAGCTCCAACCAAAAGAGAACTTTCTACGATTCCTGAGGAACTATGAGCGAGGAAAAGCCGTGGCACAGTAGCCGGTAGACGGCATAGGCGAGTCGATGTCCTGCAGACAGTGCAGTTGGAGATTTGACACAAGGACGGTAACAAAGAGACCTGCAGCGACGAAGAGTGACGCAATAACCAAGATATCACCTTAGAGAAGTACGGGAGACCACAGTATATGTATTGCACAACCGGCATTTGTTAGTCATTACTGTAGGTGGGAGATTTTTATACTGTAATTAATGACACAAGAGTCGACTTTTAAACCGGCTTCAAGTGAGGCATGGCACGCCAAGAGGCGTTCTTGCATTTAGTGTTCGCTGCCTCTGAGCATATGCGCAGTAAGTGGTCAGTAGAAAAGCGACGTTTGAAGTAGCTACCTGCTAGTAATTTATT
Source organism: Agriotes lineatus (assembly GCA_940337035.1). Classification (NCBI taxonomy): domain Eukaryota; kingdom Metazoa; phylum Arthropoda; class Insecta; order Coleoptera; family Elateridae; genus Agriotes; species Agriotes lineatus. Next base: position 98,935,147 of record OW679200.1, on the reverse strand, counting down.
GAAATAGTTTTGCGTTTGAACTGTTTTCGGAGGTGTGTGTTATTAACGGTTAATGTGAATGAGTAGCAGCAACAGTTTTTTGACGGTGGATTTAATACTGTTGTCCGCGATGCTTCTTGAATTTATGCAAGCCTTCGATTTGTGTAGTTCCGTAGATTATTATTTGCAGCCGTTCAGAACGCACTTCGGAACATCAACTGTATCGTTATAGGACCAGGTTACTTTACTGAAAGGGTTTAAACTTGGTGAAGGTCCGAAGGACTTTGAGATAAGATGTGAATGGAGTAGCCAGGCTTAACTACCCCTTAAGATATTTGTAGCCTTTGTCGGTTCACAAATGAATACACTTCAGATTTTAAAAGCATATTGAAAAATGAAATAGAATACACAGAATATACAATTAAATTGAGTCATGTTTTGCTGTTTGATCTGATAACCTACTATTTGCATAAGAACAAAACACAACGCTCTCAAAATAATTCCCTGCTTGTAAACAATTTAAATGAAATTTAACCTAATGATAGAGTTGTAATACCGATGTCTGCACAAAGACCCTCTATTCGCAATAATAATATTGCAAGTTGACCCAGTGAGCCGACACCAAAGCTGATTCTTGCCTAAAAAAGTTTAAATAGTACATATTATGAACTACTTTTATTTTCTAATTTGTTTTTGCATAATTCCACTCAATTGTTTATTTTATGGGCAAACAGAAGTTTGAACAACTGTCATTTAAATAAAAGCGGGGTAGAAATAGACACCCGCTGTGTATGGTCTAATACTAGTTTTAGTTATTATTGTGTCTTTTTATTCAAGTACATTTTTGGAGCTAACGTTTAACAAAGGCTTCCACCACGACTAAGGTAATTGGAGTACGAAAATCTAATTGCTAATGCACTAGCTGGCAATAACAGGGGCCAAAACTAATTACTAATAGAAACGTAGCAGCATAAGAGACTCCTTGTTGCAGTAGCCCATCAAAGTAAAATAAAATAGAGATAACAACTGAGACATTACGTTAATAACATAATCCAGAACATGCTTAAAAATGATGCAAAATCTAGGACTGAAGAGATGTTAGTCGTAACACAACGCGAAAAATAAAATTTGTGATAATGAAGTAAAAAATACCCGACATATGTGGATTTGATGAAAACTGCTCTAGATAGGCACAAATAGAAAGATGTGTTGCATCAAACCAATCAACACGATTGATAGAACAATTTTTAATAATACGTAACGGTTTTATGAACAAAAGAATATCGCAATATGAAAAAATGCATTAATTAATTGTACTAAATTCTTAAAACTAAATGCGCCAATCTTTTTAGCGTAATTAAATCGAACTACAAGTGCAACAAGTTTCATATCGATCTCAAACCGGGTCGTGTTAACCATTTTTAGCACAACCGGGGCGCTGCCCCAGGTCAAAACTCAGAGGTAGCGCCGGAAAAGTGTACCTACACCTTTGCTGCACCTGAGCAAACGTTAGCTTAAAGGCACAATTTTTCTCCACGCAGTTTTTGGTCAACATTCTGTATGCTACAACGCCCTGAATTCTTTGCTTGATATCTGGGTGGCCCAATCACTTTGTCAGTGCAAGAAGGCCTCAAGGATATCCATGCACACCTCCTTCCAACGCATGTCTAAACTGCAGCTTCCGTGGACCACTCTAGATAACATTTCTCCTACCCCATATGGCTGGTCGCAGCTCTAGCTTCCTCGGTAAGTGAACTTGTAGCTCTCACATGTGCCATACTCAATTTTGTGTGTTTGCAGGCAACCACGACTTCCACAGTTATAGTCCAACCAAAATCTTGGGTCGTCGATGATTGGGTTCCAGCAGAGCTTCAACTAGCTCTGACTTCAGCTTCCACGTACAGTGATGGTCTCAAACTTGTTTCTAGTGCTCCTAGAGCGTCGTTTGTGGTAATGTGACCCGGTTTTATGCACTATTTTACTAGTAATTATATCGTAGGCTACGTTTTTTTTTATAAAACGCTAAACCGCGCCGCCTGTCTTCATACTAAATTCTTAGAGTTAAATGCTTATTAAGAGCAAGACTCTTCTAAAATCTTGCTTTTAAAGTAACTTATGCTCTAAATTTTACTATATACAAATAATTCTATAAATCCTGTTGTAAGGACATTTGTTTGTGTTGTGGAAATCCTTCAGCAGATGAACTTGATTAGTTACTTGATTACGTTTAATAGCATAAATGTTTACAGTACAAAACTCGGTCTAGGACAAGTGGGCGCAGCCAATTCGGCGCGGTCATCTTGATGCGGCCAAGTAGGCGCGATTCAACTGGGCGCGAGACAAGTGAGCGCGAAACCTAAGCATACTGTGTCCGAAAATGATGCGGGGGTGGAAGATATTTCATGAATTACGAGAATTTGTTCATATAAAAGTTGAATGTACGAAGATTTTGCATACTGCTAAAATAGTTTTGGTTATACAAAGTGGCTGAAAAATTTCTTGCCAGCTAAAGTTTTATTCCCTGTACTTGGGTGGCTTAAAAGTGTTGCGCCGAAATGCTAATTATTTTAATATAAATGTGTATGGGTCTTACGTCTCCTCTTCTGAAGATATTAAGGATTGTATGCAAAAATGCTGAATTTTGGGAGGCTGCTGTAACAGAAAACAATTAAATGAACGAAAACGTTGCCAAAAGTTATTTTTTCTGAATTACCTTTTTAGTGTGAAATAGTATCTCTGCGTATTAATGCTGTTTTCTTTGCTTGAATTATTGATTTATTAAATATGTGAAATATTTATACCTGCGGCTTTTTATTCCGGGCTTTTTATACACCGACTTTTTTCCACGGATTTTTATTCCTAGATTCAAAAATTTTACATTTCCATTCGTCGTCACAGTTTATATTTTTGAAAATATCAAATACCCCAAACTGAATTGTTTTAGGCATTGATTAATATCACTATCTGAAAATAAATACTTACGGTAAAGATTTAAACAATGAACTTTAAATATTGCAAGTCAAACAGAACCACTTTAAATCCGAATAATACATAAAAAAAATTCTGCAACCTAGAAAAATAAAAAATATTCAAAATTTTAGAAGATTGACAAATCTCATTTAAAATCATTATGACAACTGCATCCATAGGCGACCAGTTAGGATTTACTATTAGTTCATAAGAAATAAAAGTACTTTTTCATTCTCCCTTCTACGAAAGTGCCACTTTCGATTTTGATAAGGCAATTGAAAGCGAAAGTAAAACATGCTAAGTAATGAGTTGCTAGGTATAAAAAACTTTCGTGCCCTGGACGACAAAAAGCAAAATGTCAACGTGATTAATATGTATTTTGAAGGAAAATTAAATGTAGAATTACAATTATTGTATGTTCCAGAAAGATTTAAAGGTAAATGTTGACTGAACTCTTGGCCAAATGCAACGGCACTAGAAATATTTACTTCTTTGTCGATTTGCATGACATGAGTTTCTGTTTCTTGAACCGTTTCTTGATTTTCGTGTTGCTGAATCTGTATCGATTTTTCGGGCATGATTTTATTAGCAACTTCTATTTTATGGCTTATGGAGCCTGCTATATATACTTCCGCCACTGCTGACGACTTCCACCCCCTATGTCTTTTCATATCTAAAACGTCCACGTCCGGGGCATTGGCTAATAATGTAAAAGACGTTCTGTGAAACGAGTGGCTGGTGTACTGATTTGGGTTTGGGATTTTAAGAAATTTGGCTATTTCACATGGAATTTTTGAAATTGTATGTTTTCCAACTACCTGATTTACACATCTGCCATGCTCATACCGATAAAAGAAGCGTTCATCTTGAGTTTTTTTTTGGCCGGATAACGATCAACAAATTCTAGCCAATCTTCTGTGACTGAAAATCTTTTTTGCACATTTTTTTTTGTAGTGAGAATCTGAACCAACATGACACAATTTTTATATTCCACATCCTTGACTTTTAGATTATACAGCTTGTCAGTTCGGCATGCACCACCCACCCCAAAAATAGTTACCACTTTTTTCAACAAATATATTTCATCTGGAGCTTCTAACAAAAACTTTGAAATTTCATCCTTTGTAAATACTTGAGACTTTCGAGGCTGATACCCATCATTTCGTTGTTTTATAAATGCCTTTAAGAAGTTAAATTTCGATATGTCCTGGTTTTTATTATAGAAATAGTCAATTTCAGCGTGGAGTATTCTGACCATAATGTAGCAGGCGATAATGTTTTTGATTTTTCTAGGAAAAATGCCATTAACGCATCTTCAGTTATTGCGGAAACATCATTCGTTGCTCACCATTTCATGAAACTTTCGTAAGCTTGATTGTACCGACCTTTGGATTTGTCCGGCTACAAACTTCTGCACGCAATATTTGCAGCTTCTTTAATGAAATTAATGTTAATTTATGACTGAGTATTCAATGATATTTGACAAATGTCATAAAATAATGCTTTTGTATTGTTACCAAAGTAACGTTAACGACAAACCACCTGTTATACTAATTTTATTATAATCACAAATACATTGTATTTTATTAAATATCGAGGGGAGAATGAAAAGTTTAATACATTACACGCTGCGTAAGCTCTTTCAGGTGCTCGGAGTTTTTAAACAGCCTCGGCCATTCAAAAACACCTCACACCTAAAAGTAAGCTTTCGCAGTTTGTAATGTAAATAACTATATTTACTAGCAACATGATATTGTTCATTTTCGTCATAGATAGGAAATATGAAAAGCTGCTCATTACTCCCAAGAGATTTTTCAAATTATTCCTCCCTCAATCTCATGGTAACCATGCAACTACAAATAACGTATTAGCAACCATACATTTAGACAAACCTTGATGTCACTTATACTACATATTCTTATTTTAAATGTACTTATGAAATTTTGAAATTCTATACTATTTTTACTAATATGCTAGTAAATCAAATATTGTATGCACCACGGAAGATATTGATGTTTTTACTTCCTTTTACGATAAACGAAGCATTGGATTCACCCCAAACATGCGAAATTGAGTTTTCAACAGATCTTAACGGGTCTCCTGAACCCAAAAAGCACGTTTTTGTTCATTGGTCTGTGTGTGTGTGTATGTCTGTCTGTTGTCTGTGAACAGAAACGAAAAAAGGTATGGCGTTGTAACTTCATATACAAGTTTTGTGTACTATCTAGATGCTACAACAAGCTTTTGAAGAAAATCGCATAACTGGAAGTATGGTGTTTACTTTTGTAATTTTTCAGTTTCCTTCGATTTTTTCAAAAACGGCTCTAACGATTTTTTCAAACTTCACATTTTTATTACATTTTTAATGTGTATTGATGTGAGACAGATGATTTTCCAGTTGAATACCTCTAAAATGGGTTTCCTTTGTTTTTTTTTCTATTTTTTGTATTAACTCCTATTTTAAGTAGAACACCCGGTATATTATTTAATTTTTGTTTCAGCTTAAAATTTAAACAAAATTTGTCTCTTGAACTAAGGGTCTATTTTGTACGGTTTTTGTAGAATTTGTAATTTTTGAAAAATTTTAACAAATGCTTAAACATTAAAAATCAAATTTTTGGCTAATTATAAGATCACTGTAAAAGGAAGTTGTGTGTATCACACCAGATTTGTTACCTTCGGTGGACTTCCTACAGACCTCAGTCTGTATCCATGTCAACCTCAGGGAAATAATATATTCATATATCCTTAATGCATAAATATATATTTAATCCTAGGAACGAAAAGTGTTGCATAGAAACATACACTTTTTGTGTCTGTAAGAGAAACGTCAACTAAAATGACAGATTTTTCTATTAAAAGTAACTACTTTTAAGACGGTTTCACTTTCTCGATCACCTTGTCGACATCAATTGTTGCACAATCTAGTCATTCTATCCAAAACAAAAATACTGTAATAATGTGACAGCTACTTGACTGTACAGCACATGAAGAGGGCCTGCCATGAAAACTCAATTGTCATGCATGTACCTATGTTCGGTTTTGAAGCCGGTCGCCCGGTATATTAGAAGTTGTTAAGGTGCTGGCATTTTATTTTTAACTCAAATATTTCCTAATTTTACATTTTCAAGTTAGTACGATGTAATATGTTTGTCATTATATTATCATGTTATATTTTATAATTTATAGTTCCTTAGTCTGCTGTTATCACTTTACTTATTTGCATTATAATTACGAGTTTTGGCATTAATAAATAGGTAACCAATTATAGCGTGCTTATTAGACTTTGAAAATTAGTATTAAGCTATCATTTGACCTTAGTAATTTTTAATAAGTAAGTGCTGCATGTACCTTTTGTAGTACACTCTTAAAAATAGGCAATATGACTGCCTTCTCTGAATTCTAAAGTTCAGATTTCAAGTATATTTATAAGTTTATGGTATACGCGTTTCAAAATTATTTCGCGCCCGCTTGTCTCGCGTCCAGTTGGCTCGCGCCCAGTTGCTCCGCGCCGAGTTGGCCCGCGCCGAGTTGGCTCGCGCCCACTTAGCTGCGTCGAGATGGCCGCAGGCAGTTGTCAGGGCCCACTTGTTCCATTCGGTACAAAAGAATATCACAGCAATATATTTTTCAGTATTCGGATAGAGAATTTAATTGCGAATTCAAAAACCTATAGTTTTTAACCTTTATTGAGCTTTGAAATGGAGCTATTAAAGAAGTAGGTTAAGTACTTTGCGTAATCATAAATCGTGAAAATAACAACGAAATTAATAGGTCAGAGTCAGATTTTGTTTTTATTTTGCAATAGCTGTTGTGAGGCAACAATTTATCGATATTGACCGATTTATTGGTGGAAAATTCCAATAAATGTACAAAAGTTATATGTTTGAATTCGCAATCAAATTCTGTATCCGAATACTGAGTAATATATAGGGCATTCTATTTAAAAATCTTAGGTTATGTGCAACTTCCGATTAAAGCGAAAGTCAGAGGGATATTCTGCAATGGTTTAATGTTCACGGCAATTCTGGTTGCCTAACTAAGGCATAAAAATGAAATAATAATTGAAGTAGGTACAGAATTGATATGTTGTTTATTTGCAAGAGAAAATCAGTATTTTACACTAATAAATGCACATGATATAAGTAGCAGTAACTATAATATGATTGAGAAAAGTTAGCATTTGATAAAATAGTATCAAAAGGGTTACATATAACGTTTTATTTAATAATTGATGTTCTTAATGGCAAACGCCCCTTAACTTAAGTGAATGACAAATTTGATCTGGTAACGTTAATACAATAATGTGAATTTAATATGATACACTGATGTTTTATAGCATTACAAAAATGATTTGTGCATTAAGAGTTAAATTTTATGAAGCCAGCAATCGGCAAGACAGCTGAGGGTTTAGAAGTAGTGCAAGGAAACAAATATTGCAAAAAGCAATGATAAGGCAGCCAACAATAGTGCAGTACTAATAAAATGCGTGAAAACCAATTTAAAACTAATAATGAAAAGCGGAGATTTAAAGTTTAAAGTGCTTACTTCAAAAAAACAGTTGTAAAATTAGTTGCTAGGATATCATATATTCGATTGTTAAATCAGGATTCATCCAGAGTTAGTTGAGAGCCAAGACGTCGTTTGATTTTGGGAAACAGCAACGAAGCCGCACACTTCGAAGTAAATTTACAGAGAAAATCAGTTTCGATGCTCCATCAATTTTGGGCAGGATCAAGCAGAGACATCGTACGAGTACGTGAACGTGGTTCCAGCTGCGTAGATTAATCCAGATTCGGGCCATCGCCGTGGAGTCCCTAGGAAATGTAGAATTTGGAAAAGATTTCAGCCGGATACGAAACAATTGCGCTGTGGCGTGCCATTTTACTTCAGAAAAAGGGAAACAGTTGCAGAATAGAGCGTACCTACGTCACAGAAACAACAAGGTTAGCTACTATTACGTCATAATTATTTGCATTGCACTTACCTGAGGTTTTTTCTCAATTGTTGGCGTTTTCAATTTAATTACGCTATTTTTTGTACGAACGTATCATTTCTGTTTTGGGTCGTCAATTTGTCAGGCTCTTTTGCAGTTTTTAGCAATTCAGTTAACAATTTAAGCTTTCAGAGCAGCCTGACTGTATTTCGAATTTAGTTCAGACAATAATTCATCTCATGATATAGCAATAGTGTTACTGGACACCCTTTAGCGTCGTTACCCCTATTTGGCAACATTCTGTGGCCACCCATTGTATGCTGTTTACTGCAAGTGTTCGCCTGGAGTCCGTTCTGCAACGTTAATTTTTCAAGCTAGTTAAAATTTTGCCTATGGGTGCGACAAGGATGGCGATGGCTCGCTCTACAGCAGGCAGCTGCATGTCTAGCGCTTTCTGCCTTGCGATTGGCCACTTATTGTGGCGTGACGCTTTGTTTGGCGCACGTATTTTTTCGGTCGATTTTTAGTTAGTCGATTAGTGATTACAACGTGCGGTTCGTCCGCTTCCCGCTCGATTGGGTGCGGAGGCGTGGGTGTTCCGGCAGTTCCAAGAGGGGAGTCGCTGAGTGTGGTTGTGGGGTGGTAGTGCGTTTGTTTTGGTTATTTCGCGACGCTGCGGGGGAGTGCAGTGTTTATACGTAGGGTTGTCAAGCCTTTCCGTCCGCCTGTGCTGTTAAGAGGCACTCCGTTTTCTGTCCCCATTCTAGCCGCAGTTACGCCGTCATCCGTTGGCATGACCGATGGAGATCGACGCCATTTCCGCCCTGTTTAGGGGATCCGCCAGGATACGTAACCCATCTTGATTGCGCCACAGCTACATTAGTCGCCAGGTACCAGTACAGCGACCTTTATGGAGCGCTTTCTCGCCTACTCTCGGCCGAACTAACTAAGGTAAAAACCGCATGTGTGCGTATAGTTCGATCGCTCAAGTGTTTGCTTTCAAATCAGTGTAGTGTCAAGTACATTCGTCCAAAAAGTTACTGCATCACATGCCGTATGCATGAATAATAACAAGCACATTCATCACATGCCGTATGCATGGATAATATCAGGCACATTCATCACATGTCGTATTCGTGAATAACACCAAGTACTTTCATCCTAAAACTTTTTCTGCGATCAGATACCGTACGCATTAATAATAAGAATTGCTTTTGTCCCAAAATTTACCGTGGTGTGCTACCGCTAGTGCGGCCGTCAGTTTCAATTAGACCACGATTGTTATTTAAATCTGTTTGTAAAATTACGCAGTGCCACGCACTGTCAGCCTAGCATTTACTGGAGCGTACGGACGCTGAGGCTACGCGTCAGCTTCAATTATTTCGCAAGCATCGTCCAATTTTGCCAGTGTATAAATGGCAGTTTGTACCGCCAGACGGCTTTGTTGATAGTTATAATACAGGACGTTCCGGCGACTCGGGCCCGAATTCAGGCCTTATTCTCACGTGTCACGGCGTCACGCCGTTGGGCGTAAGCCTTTCGTTTACCCCTTTGTAGCCGGCCTGGATTTGGGGTTCGGCTCTACTGGATGTCGTCACCTTAACATAAGGCGCCTCCCCAGCTGGGCTTAACGATTAAGCTATATCAACAATGACCGTGTTTATGGTCTGTAGTGCATGTAATGTTTAGTAAGTTACCTTACCGTCTTGCTCTTTTCTCTGTTGCGTTTTGTGCATGTCTGTTACAGGGTGACTGTGTCACTGTGCTCCGACAGCTGTGAGGTGAGGCCCGGACGCTGCAGATGAGCGTTCCAGGTAGGTGGTTGTGACTGGCCCTGCACCGTGGTTCCCGAAATAGTTATTCGAGTATTTTTCCCGAAATAGTTATTCGAGTATTATAGTTATTCGAGTATCTTCCCGACATAGTACTGTGAGTCCAGGTCCGATTGAAAGTGTATACCCCGAGACAGACCTGGTGGCGCCCATGTCTTTAATAATACCCAGTAAATACCTTGACACGCTTGCTCTATGGCGTACCGTTTTGACCCACTCCAATCTCCCTGAGCGCATTCTAGCCGAGGCCTTTAGCCTGTTTTAACGATCTCTCAGGGTGAGCGTGCCCCATTTCCCGGATTTGTTTAGCACTCGATATTCGCCTGTCGACGGACAATTTAATACCGTAACAAATTTTAGAGGCAAACTGTAATTTTCAAGAAGGTCGGGCATTTGCCATACAAGTTAATAAGTTATACTCAACGGTAGATGTTCTACCTGGTGTTGAACTTACCCCTTTGACTAGAGTTTTTCTCATGCTATAGCCGGAGCATTTTATTTAATTCGGCTACCAATAAATAGAATATAAAAGGCAACAAATTATTTATTTTGTTAATAATAATTATAACATCATTTTAATAAGCCACAAGGTTACTTGATTAAAATTATTTTACTGTAATTTGTGGTGATTTGCCCTGGTTATTTATTATATCATTACATAACGCCAGAGTTGGGCGGTCATTACAATATATCATTTCACCAATATAGGAAACTACAGGTTTTTCCATAATTTTGCTCACCACTGTATATACTCATTTCCTCATATTTCATTTTTGTTCCAGCTACCGTTGCTTTTCTCTGATTAGGTTCCTGTATATCTTTCTGTCTTCTGTATCCTTCGATTGTAATCACTTACGGTAAAGGTATGTCTTTAAGTTATACTTTGTGCTCCAGTTCTTTAGTCCGCCATTTACTATATCCGCTTCTTAGTGTTTCTGCGTGCCCTGGGGCACTCCTACTCAACTTCTCCCTTTGTTTTCAGTTCTATTGTTTAGATTTAATGTAATAATTTATCTTTGTCTCTTGGATTTACATCGGCTAGAATTTTTGTCATTGCAAATTCAAAATAGGCTTTTATATTTCAATCTACGTTATCCTTCTGTGCATATGCCCCTATTGCAACATATAACTAATACCATTTATGTTCAATTCCACCTAAATCAGCTTTTTGTCTATTTCCTTCCAATTCTTAACACGTTTGGTAAAATTAGATAAATTGGATAAACTAATATTTTTAATTTTTTGATGTGATGAACTACCCAAACAATAATCATGTATTGCATTAGCAAGTCGCAGGAAAGATTCAGGACATTATCTGCTTTTTAGCACAATTTATAGGAAAACTCTCAAAGCGACCATAATAAGTCTTTTCGACATCCACATTTCTCGCGTATAAACTTTGCTGCCTAATTTTCTACCATTAGCTGCTCCATTTGCTCAGTTGAAAGTTGCAGAAATTTATCAATCTTCACATAACGGTTTTGATATCCGTCATAAGACCTTGTGAGAGTTGCTAATATCTGCACATAAATCCCGCTGCTTGAAATCAAGCCAAGGCCAAGGCAGAATTAAAGTTGGCGAGGAACATCAGCAGTTTTACGTGTTCCAGTTTTAGTGCTCAGACACATGTTCGAACGACGCTGTGTTTCCTTGTTGATCGATATAAGTTGAAATTGGAAATCCTAAGCGATGAGGTTGCCAAATGGAACTGATATGGAGATTTAAAAAGCACTATATTGCTGACTGTGTTTATCATATTTGTATGTATAAATGTTTAGTTAACCGGAAGACCTCTAACACAATTTTCCTAATTATTCTAAGAAATCGAAACATTATTATACACTTTAGTTTCACCAAATTAACATACATAACGCAGCAAATAGCTTCCATATAGATAGACGTTATCCAGTAATTATTAGATATTGTAAAACTCCATTAAACTTTCTTTAGAACGATTGATAACTAAATATAAACTGCGCTCTTACATTAGTTCCCACTCGACTTGTTTTTCAGTTTCGGAATATAAAATATTCCTTAAACCTAGCTTGATAACTCATTACTATTCATCATAAATACGACATAACGACAGCAAGACCAAAGTTACAATAACTTAATTCGACAGTTAAATCTAACATTTCAGTTACAATTCAACGTTTTTGTTCATAAATACCTTCGTTGTTCTCAATACATTTTCAAGATTTCGTTTTAAATTTCGTGGCCCGTTTGTAACATCGTAGCCAACCTTGTTGGAAATATACCAACTGAAGGAGCTTCTCCACCTCGATGAGGTTCGAAGCGTTAATGCGATTGCGAAAACCGGACTAGGAAATCGCACAAGATTTTTGTGCTCGTTGAAGTTACTAGACTTTAACCCAGATTTTATGGGTTAGAACCATCAGCTCTACCACTGAACTACCTCCAATAATACATATTTTTATAATATGTATTGCTATGCTTCTGTGTTTCGGAAAATAATATTGATTTGATATTTGCATGATGGGAATAACCACTGTTCAAACTAGTGTTTGCCCATGAGATAAAACAATTAAGTGAAATTATGCGGACACAAAATTGCTTTCAATTAGGTTGCTATACTATAAGGAAGCCTTATGCAAACAGCGGCATTACAATACCATCACTAAGTCAGATTTGACACACATTGTTTACCGGTTAAGTATTTTTATGCCGTCATGTTTTGTGCCTATACCAATAATAGGTTATCTTGGTTATCAGTTCGAAAACAGCAAACACGACACACATTTAATTATATATAAGGGCTTGTAATTATTTAATATCTCAATATACTTCTAAACTCTGAGGTGTATTCATTTGTGACCAGACGCAGGCTACAATTGTCTAAGGGGTAGTTAGGCCTGGCTACTCCAGTCACATCTTATCTCAAAATCCTTAATCTCTTTTCATCAAGTGTAAACTCCTTCAGTAAAACAACCTGGTCAGATCATTATACAATTTGTGTTCCAAAGTGCGTCCTGAACGAGTGCAAGAAATATTCCACGGAACTACGCAAATCGAAGGCTTGCATAAATTGCGGATACTTGCTAGTTCAATAATACTACATTTGCGTTAATGCTATGTTATTTGGCTTATAATTAATAAATAAAGTTAACAATATGATCGTTAATTTAGAATGGGACAAAAATTCCACAATTTCTTTTCATTGGAAAGTGACGATGAAACCACTTTGTTTTTTGTTCGTTTTCATAACATGGTAGGTAGTACAACAAAGCAGCAAAGGAATGTACAAATAGGTGTATGACCTGTAAGGAAAAAAACATTAAGGAAGTACACTGCATTTAAGAAAACCGGTTATGACTAAAGTAAATAGAAGGTTAACATGTAAAAAATGGAAATAAGCACTTGGAAGAAGCCAGGTAATCTAAATACGCAAGATAGCAGTTTAACGTGGCGAAAGTTGTACTGGGTGCTTTGCCAGGTAGTAAATATCGGCCTAGGATGGCTAACTAGTCGCGAGGGTCGGGGTTCCAGCAAATCTGAAAAAAATACTAAGGGAATGGGCGCCAGGTCCTCAACGCAGGCAAATCCTTGGGTCGGACCACCCCAACGTTAAGATATACCAAGCAAACACTAATAAGACTAAAACGATCTAGTAACGAAATTTATTTACTACTTCAGTTTCCGTTTCTATAGTGAGTGACCAAATCACAACATAAGATCACAAATAAATACACATATAAACTCATACCAAAAATATATAAATAGACCAACAAATCAACGAATATATCACATATCTTATGAGTATCACAACAAATTCGACCTATTAAAAAGTGTAGTGCTGCGTAAACCAAATTTAGCCAAAGGGGCGTTAGATGCTTAACAACCACCTAGTTGTACTTCTAATTCATATACCAATTAAATATATTCAAGAGCGTAACTGTTTTTTAAATTAAACACAGTCTCCATAAAGCGCAGGCCCAAACCTAGCGTGGCATATCTAAATTAATCTGTAAACCAATATATTAAGCTCTAAATAATTAAATAGACTTTGTGAAGCAGAGTGCGGTCCAAAACGAAACCTGGGTGCGAACAGCGCAAGGAGGTGCCAACAATCAACCCCGAGAGTTGGCCTACTTAGTTCATTTTACGGCAATCAAAAATTTAGACGGAGCGGTACACATCATTTTGAAAAGCCTTGCAAAAATTGTTATGTACTATAAGAAACTCATATTAGGTTCTGTGATATATCAAGCAATTCACTTGCGTTCATTTCTAACACGAATGAAAAGGTTAATTTAGAAGCGGGCGACCAAAATTAATCTCAACGATATTCCCGCAGGCGGTAACACAGCAATGGCATCTGACAGATAAATAATGCAAAACGAATCGAGGTTAAAATACTACTAAGATGTTAAGTACAGGTAAAGTGATTACTTAAGCGGCCGAGCCATAAATTAATGCAATCAAAAATGGCTGCCGAAACAACCGGTAAGTACTCCAATTAATCAAAAACAAAAGGTACCATACCAAATCTATAGGTCATACACAACGATACATAATTATAACATTACAAAACCTTCCAGCTATACACAGCACGAGGTGCACAGCTGGTGAATGTGGCAACCAGGCAGCTGGAGGGCGGGTAGGTGCCATGAAAATGGCCTCGGAACGGACAGCTACTTGCTGCGGGTATGGTTATTTCGTAAGCTCGCACGTGCACAGCATTGCCAGAGAAAACTAACCTTGACAAGTGGAGAGCAGCCTGCAGTGCAGTACAAACAACGAACGGGGACCCCAAATCAAGTCCACCAAAGGCGCAGCGAAGGCAGGTACCATCACACAAGGGACCATAACGTTCAAGAGGGTTACGATGCCTCACATATCTCCTCAAAACGGAGCGAACTATAACCAGAGCTCTAAGGAAGCAAAGATCCAAGGGAGACGACCATCTTACTCGAACGAAGACTGGAATGGAATAGCCCGAAAATCTGCCAAAAGCAGTCTACAATCTCAGGTTATCAAGAGTTCCAAAATTTTAAAAAGGAAGAAAAACCATAAGAATGCAAGCGTGTGGGCCAAGCTTAATTTATTAAAGTTGTAACTAGGGTTGCCTAACCATTCAGGGGAAAAATGTACTCAATAAATCCTTAAAAATCATACCTAATTTGTTATTTCGAATATTGCATGCAAAACCAGAAACTGAGCGTAACAAGCTGACTACGGTAGTAACTGTTAGCAGAACGTGTTTAAGTTGAAACTTACGAATAAGTTTCAGTTTGTTGTGCTAACCTACAATTTACGTAGGTAATATAAACGTAGAATTTGAATTAATAAAATAACTTAAGAATGAATATGAACATAACTGTAGTTCTGGCATGAAGTTCTAATGTGGAACAATAAGCATAGCTAGCCGAGGTCGGTAGCTCAGTGGTAAGCATCCTGACTACTGATCTAGGGGTCCCGAGTTCGATTCCCGGTCCCGGTGAGGTTTTCAAAAATAAAAAAATGCAGATGAAAGCCTCTACAGAATGCCATCATTCGGAAGTGATGTAAAGCCGTGGGTCTCATGTTACTACGATGTGTAGCATGTAAAAGATCCCTTGCTAGGGTTGGAACTCCTTAGTCTCGGCAAAATTCTAAGTAGAACTTTGACCATATGACCAAATCAGTCGGTGTCTAAGGTACCTGGTACTCTGCATGTCTAGACCTTGTCCATTAAAAAAACAAACAAAATAAGCATAGCTATGTAAATTTGCAAGCCATTTTAAGAAATGCTACGTTTTATCTTCTCTGTCGTATTCTCATGTCTGAGAAGTCGTGATACCATGATTACGTGCACTTGTTTATGGTGTTTCTTCATGAGTGCTGATCTTGAGCATCCCCGAGCGTATTTTGTAGTGGACAGCCTATTATAGCTTTTACTTGATCAAGCCATCATGTCGGTGATTTGCTCCTTGGTCTATTGTCCTTTACTTTGCTCTGCACGATGAGTTTCTCTAGACTAGCTGTTTGTCAACTGTATGGCCAAAGTATTTCAGAATTCATCGGCGACAGATCGCCTACCTCTCCTATTTCCTTCAATATGGATACGTTAGTACGTCTTTCCTCCAATGCATCTATTTTTTTAAGTCTGGTTCTCCACGTCTGTGTCCCATACATAAAGAGTATGAAATCCTTAGACACTCCCTTTTTACATCTAATTCGTGCTTATTCAGCTTGACTACTGCTTGATTTGGTACATACAATTTCTCTATCAGTGATATGAGGTGATTCGTCAAGGACAGTCCAGAGTTGTTGCCATTGAACACAATCGAAGGCCTTTTTATAGTCTAGAAAGGATAGTAGCATGGGAGTATTAAATTCACATTTCTCAATCAGTCGTCTAATGTTAAATATGTGATCTCTAGTTCCTCTTCCCCTTACGAAACTTGACTGCTCAAGCGGTATTTGTGGTTCAATATATTGATGCGATCTCTGATCTATTATTCTTAGCATAATTTTACTGACATGTGATATTAGTGAGATGGTTTACTTTCCACACATTTTTGTGGAGCCTTTCGTGTGTAGGGATGAAAATCTACCTTATCCAATTCTTGGGTCAATGTCCAGTTTGCCATATCTTGTTACACAAATCCAGTAATATCTCCAAGCCTGCACCTTCTAGAGCTTTAAGTAATTTACCCGTAATTCGGTCAGCTCGTGGTGCTTTGTTTATTCTAAGATGATGTAGGTATAGCTTCTTGTACCTCTTCTTTTAGAATGATTGGATCAGGTTCCTCTTCTTCCCGATTTGTTCTGCTGTACTGTCTCTGTTGTATTTTAGCATCGTTGTACAGTTTCTCGCAATATTCTGCCCATTTATTTAAAACTTTCTTGGTGTCACATAGGACTTGTCCATTCTCATCTTCAATTGCTAGCGATTTGGGCTTAACTTTCCTTGACAGTCAATTTACAGATCGTGAACTTGATGAGAGTTTTTAAGTTTTTCTATTTCGTTCCCTTGTTTTATAGCTTTTCGTTTCTCGATTATTTCTAGGGTCTGTTCTGTTATACAGTGTTTGTTTGATTTTATCTTCTGGTTTGCTCTGCTGTCCTGGTGGTTCTTGATTGTTTCTTCAATATTGTTTCTAAAGTTCGTCCATTCTGTGCCACAGTCTTCTGCTAGTATATGATTTTTGTTAGCTGTTAAGTTATCGGTGATTTCTGTTTTCAGATGATTTACAGTACGGTTATCAATTTTGATGGTTTTTTTGTTGTTTTAAGTTTTTTAATTTTATTTTTCTATCTGGTGCAAGCATTTGGTGGCCCGAGCCACATTTTGCCCAAGGATAGGTTTTTGAGTTGAAAATCTAAGATTTCCACCGTGAATCAACCATTATGAAGTCAATTTGATTTCTGTACCTATCTCCCGGTGACTTCTATGTGTACAGTCATTTTATGTGATGTTCAAATAACGTGTTTGTTAACACAAGGTCGTTTTTTACGCAGAATTGTAGCAAGCGTTTTCAGCGTTCGTTCCTCACGCTTATTTCTAGGCCCACTACAGCTTTTAGATGTGTTTCGTTTTTCGTTTGACCTATTTTTTCATTCATGTCACCTTGTATTATAGTGATAGCTTTCCGTGGTAGTGCTTTAATTGCAGTCTCCAGCCATTGATAGGAACTTTCACTCTTGTCTTCTGTCGAGTCCGAGGTTGGGGCGTAAACCTAGACGATGTTCAGATTGCATGGTTTTGCCCGCACTTTGATATAATTCTATCACTAACAGAATTGTATCCAATTAATGGGATTGTCTTCAATTACCGCACTGTTTAGATTATGTGGTATTATGATCGCTACACCATTTCGACTTTCGTTACTGTTTCTTGTTCTTGAGATGAAGTGGCCAGTTCCTTTCCAGTGTGTTTCAGCCAAGCCTAACAGTGCAATGTTGTATGCTATTGCTTCTTGTTCTACTATATACAATTTTCCTGTTCGCAGGAGACCTCTGACATTCCAAGTGGCTATCCTTATTTTCTTTCTAATATTCGCGCGTATTAACATGTCATCATTCAAGACCGTTCCCCCCGGAGACCCAATTAGACAACTTTTTACTCTGAAATATTCAGAATTGAATGCTGCCATCATAGTATTCCCTTGGAAAAGATGAAGGTGGTTTTCCTTTGCCTTCCTTCATGTTTCCTAAAAAGGTTGTCTCCCATAGGCTAGGATATAGGAAAGGATAAAATATAGATTTGAATAGGACTAAGGTTAAGGCTAGATCATCGTATTCCTTTGTAGGAAACAGGGAAAAAAACCATGAGCTCACGTGGGCAGGATCGCTATCTCTGAAGTAGATCTATTCTCCGAAGGGATCTCAGAGAAGTATCTACCCGCTATCAATGTACTACGTTTAAAACTACACATATACTCGTTTCGAACTAAATATTGAAGTTGTGATGTTAGCTGTAAGAAAAATTTAGGTTTGCGGTATTTGTAGTTTTAAAATTTCAAATTTGTATTTTGAAACGTCAATTTTATGCAGTTTCTAGAGAAACCATGGTAACTAATTGTCTAGGAAAAATTTACATTTTAAATGAAAAGGAGTGTATTGACAATACTTTGTATAAGAGCATAAATTCTCGAATTTTTCCGATTAAACTAATATAAAATTATAAAAAAATGTTATTTGACATTTACCTATTCAGTAGTAACAGAATCCAGTATAATTACTGTGGACCTGTAGTAGTACGCTTCTTAGCTATTACAAGTAGCCGAGATCTTTATAAAAGGTTTGAACAATATTGTATGTTGAAGACTGGATTCAAAGTCATCCAAAAAGCAAGATTAATGAGAAATAAATCAACTCATAATATTTGTATTTATTAATTATTTAAGTGAAGCTGATAATTAATATCTAAAAGTGCTATTGAATTCAGGGGTTAACAAAACTGTCAACTTACAATTCGTATTAAAGAAATCTACCTCACCAGAAAATTTGAGTTTGGACAGAAAAAGTCGTAACCTCAATAAAATTTCTCATGTTTAAAAAGAATTACTGATCTATAATAAATATAACTGATAAAACACCGGTCAATTTAATAAGGCCAACAGTATATAGCCATCCATATTTGAGTATAGAAGTGAAGTCAATCTGATGTATAAGAAAATAAATATTTGGGTAAGGATATGTGGAAGGTAATTTTGCTAACAAACAAACTTATTCATTTGTTAGAATAGTTTTTTTAAACAACGTATTTTATGGGATAGATTTTACAGTTTTATAGAATACAGAATATATATTTGGTAACTACTTTATTTACTGAATTTCATGGATACGATCTAGAATACTTCAAAATACGATTTCTTCGTTATTTTCATGGTCGCTCCCATTTTCTATTTATGAACACCTTCTTCAAGAATCCTCACAAAAAAAATGCGTGTGTAAGAGCCGAGTGGTAAAATAAAATTGACTACATCCTCAACATTCCACAACTCTGGTCAATGTGAGAAGTCAAAGACCCAACGCAAATTACATTAAAATTCTATTTCACCCGGCTACAAACCACCTAGAAAATTTTGTTAAAGATTGAGGCTATAAAGTTTTTATAGTTGAATCAACTCTTTTCTAAATTTATTAGGGAATCCAAAAGACATACTTAGACTTTTAAAAATCTGGAGTTTACGAAATTATATGTTCTCATTGTTATTCTAAATATATTGGGCAAACACGTTGTAATATTGGTAATAGGTTTAAAGAATAAGTAGCTAATTTGAGATTCAACGGATTCCAAAAATGTAGTATTGCCCAAATAATTTACCAAATGAGAAAATTGTAGAGGCGTTAACTTCAACAATGCAGCTAAATTCTTTTGAAAGTTTGACCAATTTTAAAAATAAAGATAACAACACTTTGAAGAAAGACGGAGTCCTCCCCCAACCCTCCCCCCCCCCTCTGATTTTTACACTCTGCTAAAGTTGACACTTGATTGGTCGCATAGGACACGGCGTCTGGTCAGATAGTATAAATAGCGTTACAATGTGCCAACTTTCACTGGTAATTTTTTGAAGAGTATACCTTCGGCTAGTCTCTCTCTCTCTCTTCAAGGCTATTAAAGGTGACAGCTTAGCTGTCGAAATACGTATTTAGCGGTTGTTAAATATTGGTGTTGTTAGGGGTTTTTAATGAATTGTGCCACATTCTCCTAGCAAAAAAAGAATTCTTTAGAACGTCACCGTTTCGTTTTAGGGGATTTTAAAGAAAAAATTGTCAAATAAACTTTAGCCAATCCACAAACATCGATGATTTTGCATACCGGAATAGAAACAATAAGCGATCACTATTGATTGAATTTCTCGTTATACGCAATTCTCCATTTTCTCGACTAGCTAGTGGGAAAAGGGATGGGGATTCAACTAAAAGACCAAAGCTCGCTTGCGATAGTCAAATTAGTAGACAAATTTCTGTTATTGTATAAAGTCCAATCACGGTCTTTTATCTGCCAGTGATGTAATAAGAAAATTTTACCAGAAAAATGCGCTTTACAATGCGGCATCGGAAAGACTACAAGGATCAGTATCGATGGCTTGAATACATGTCAGCCACTGAAATAACGATTGACACACCCCAGACAGGAATGTTCTCCAAACATATTAGTTTCGTTAAGCTATCAATTCGTTGAATATTCAAAACACATGCAGCCTGTGTTCAAAATTGGCGGTAATATATACCTGCAGTCTTTAAATGTAACTCATTTTGTTTATTTGCTATTTTGCCATCCTACAAAATTTAAAATATTAAAATTCGAAAGTTTCGACGAACAAGCTGTCCCCATTATCAACGAAGGATAATAATTAAATTAAAAACCTGTGAAACGGTTCATTCAGAACATTCTTCGTAAAGTTGCACGTTCGATCATAAAGTAGGTGCAAATATCTTAACGTTGCGAATAATACTCAAACAGTAAAAGAAAACACTTAGTAATACGCATTACACCAACTTGCAAATTTAAAACAATCTGCATCCGCTGGAACTCGAATTCGCAGAATCCGGAATCCGATTGCTAGCCAGGTGCTTTAACCTCTTAACAGAAGAGCCGAGATACTATATTCGGTTACGACTGGGTTATAAACGACGCGGTGACGATAGGACCATTACAAGGTGTTTACTCTGTATCTGTGAAGTCCAAAAGATGCTTATTTTCGTCAAGAATAAACACCTGCGGTATGTACAAAATATTACTTTTATTTAACTATCAGTTATTGAGTTAAAGCAAAAATAAGTAGAATTTATTTTTTTAAGGTGCTCGCCCTCTAACTATTTGACCGAAAGTATAATCCACATGCAAAATATCGTCTTCCTCCAATAAACTACTTTTGAGCTACACCGCCAACAGATAGACAGATAAATATACGGACAGATGGACAGACAGACGACCAGGAGGACAGACAGATAGACGGACAGACAGACAGACAGGGGAAATTAAAAATACATATTTTTCGTCATCCTTCCACCCTAAAACTTCTAGATCTGAAGAAATATCGGAAGTTCATTTATTCACTATTACAATAATTCCTTCGTCTTTTAGCGGTGGCAAGTAACAAGGGAAACTCACTTTTTTATTGGAACTTAGAAGAAACTAATTTCCAGTAATTGCTAGACACTGACAGTCGACTATCTGACTTCAAAAAGCATCTTAAGGTAAATGTACTTAGTTAAATGCAGTAAAAATTGGCGGTACGAGAGGAATAACGAATCCGGATAGCCTCCGGACTTGAGCAAATATTTCGAACACGACAGAGCGAAAGAATATTTTGATGACAACCAAGCTAGTGCCAACTCCGGTTTAGATGAATTTCGAACCTGACAGAGGGCAGACTCCGGCTTTGCATGTGAACTCAGTAAAACGGGACGATAAAGCTGAAAATAGCTATAGTGCGATGCGACAGACCGCATGTAAGATGAATTCGGGATGATACAGTGCCGGACGGAATCGAGTGCGTTGCTTACGATATTCGATACGAAATCAAAAATGTAGTTCTCCGATACACCAGCAAGATGTTAACAGAACTTCAAAATCATATTGCGCCTAGGAAGCATCTTTGGCCATTCCAGGCTCACGAGCTAATTGTAAATATTTATATCGGTTATGGTTAACATGTGGGAGAAATTAAAGTTGCCAGTGTTACCGGTAATTGTTGCTATTTTGTTACAACCCTCCTTCAACTTGTGCGTTTTTTTAATAGGTATGAGGCCAAATGATTCTAAAGGTAGGTGAGATATGATGTATTGGCTAGCTTTGGTTGATGTTGTGTTTACCGACAGGCGCTCAAAATTTATTAACTTGTGAAGTTTATTTTATAACTCTCAGGTTCGCTGCCTAGTCCCTACTGACACCATTATTCCGCCGAGGCTTAGAGCTAGCTATGGCTGTGCCATATTTCGTTTAAAGGTAGTACAAAAGTGATTAAATATCAAGATAGGGCAGTTAATTTGATACGCTCCGTTGGGATTGTAGACGTGGTTAAATAGTAATACGGCGCTTGAGGGTATGGACATGCTTTATAAATTGGAGTGTATACAGTAGCGTTACTTAGAGTTATGGTTAACTGGATCGTATGTGTGTGAACTCAATTTTCAATGTATTTTGTCGTATGTTCACTCTACCGGCTTGAATAATTTTATTTAGGATTTCTGAAAAACAACCTCTGTCAAATATATGAAAGAAAGTAAAAATATGCATTAAAGTGTGTTTTAGGGAATGCTGAAAATAAATTCCGCCATTTCCAACGAGTTGCCGATGTACCACTTCCTGCAAACAACCTGGAATTCTCTTTCCGTAATTTGGAAAGGTCAAAAACTGACCAGTGACAACTTAATTACGTGGCGCCTATAGCTATAATTAACATTCTCGACGTAACCTTTTGAGCAAATAAACAAACATGCACTTTACTTTTAACTCGAAGAGCCCGTTCTCTCGACTATTAGCTGGTTAATTGGCTGAAGCAATTGTTACAGGTGGATTAGTTAATCAGTTAATCTGCAGTA
>OW679200.1:98695821-98912328 GCA_940337035.1 Agriotes lineatus | reverse complement strand
CTCCACCTTTTGGTAGTACTACACAGGTTGTCATCAATACGTTTTATAACAAACTCAATCAATTAACAACAATACTAATATTTTAATCTTAATTTATTCGATGTTTAACGACTTGCATTTTGGCCACTACATCGTGTTGCTAATTACGTTAACTAATGTGAAAAGAAAATGGTTCAAGGTAATTTCAATTCCCCCAGCTGGAGACGGGCAGCCATAAGGACCTTGAGTCCGTCTCCAAATAGTAAAGAAAATTATGGGTTAGTCGTGAGAAAGGAGGGTTGTAGAATGGGAGAAAGGCAGGGAGAGTTGAAGAAGTACTGCCCCGGTATTTGTCGCAGAGACGGAATTCTGTTGACTCAGTAGTAAAAACGAGAAGCAGAGCAGATTCTCGAATGCTAAGCGCGCTCATGACTTTTCCCCTTTATATTCGTTTTCAATCCCGCTTCATACGTAGTGTTTCCCGCGAACTGCCAAAGCATTCGCCACCATTATTCTACGTTATAAGTGCAATGATATTCTCTAGCTTTCTCGGCCGCCTCAGGCTTTCTGTTTCCAAGCAACTCTCAGTCAGATCTATGTGCTGTGCGGCAGTAGCATGCGTCGTCATCGGCCTTCCAGATCCACACTAAGCAAAAACGGAGCCTCCATGGTCGGTTAAGAACCAGGCCGTGTCTTAGAATCTCTCGGTCAGTCGTCCGACGATCGGCTGTTTTCATCTCCTTTGCACGCGATTGCGTATGAAATCGAACCAAATGGCATCGTAGCTCGCTGCAACACACTCAGTGGAATCGAACTCGTCTGAAAAGGGCCATGGCCGCTTACCACACTTCTGCTTGTAGCTTTTTGGGTCTCCTGATAGGGCGTCACGGCATAAGCGTAAACTTGCTGTTCGATAACACCGAGATATACCATCTGAATAGCTTGTAGCTCGCATTGAAATGTGGAGCTCCAGTCAGCTAGCATGGAGGCTTTGCGATGTAGCTGTCGCTTCTGACCGAAGGCAATAAACACGACACATGAAATTTATGATAAATTATAAAAGGTCAACATTAAAAAGTAAATGCAATTCGAAAATATTAGCATCGTAAGATACCCACATTATCCTGTTAGCCTGGTTTATAATAGTACTCTTTATTAGTTTAACTACAAGTCATTTTAGAGTGCTTTTAATAATGTATTGTCTTACGCGCCGCCGTACAGCTCGGCTCTCCTGTCTCGACCCGCTCTACGTCTCCCTTTGCCAGTCCCTGCCATATCCTTGCCGGTTACCCTTGCAGTCGGCCTTGCTACCATTGAGGTCGTCTTTGGCTCCGTCGGACATATTATCGTCGTTTAGATCGGCGTCTAGTGCGAACCAATGCTTCATTCGTTCTGTGGCGAAGATCGAGTTAAATGGCCTGTGAGTATGCTCAGCTGCAGAAATGACTTCCAAGAGATAGCGGTTGTTGTCCAACGCCTTCTCGACCATGTATTGTTCTTTATACGGAGGACATAGCTGCCTCGGGTGACCTGTAGTAGCTGCTTCACGACGTATGAGGACCAGGTCACCTTTGGCATATACTTCGGGTCTTCGGCGGGACTTATTAAATCTCGCTTTCTGACTTGCTTGCGCTATGTTAATGCAGTTAAGGGCTTCTATTTGCTTCTCTTCGTTGGTCGTCGTATCGTCTTCACCCAACGCAACGCCAGGATGATGGAATTTTTTAACGCTTTTCGTGGACTGTAGTCGAAGAGCCTCGTGAGGGCTCTGTACAGTAATTTTGTTTTTCAAGGAATTTATGGCGAGCTGGATGCTTCGAAGGTGTTCGCCCTAATTCTTTCCGTTGTCTTTGTTTGACATAGCTGAAATAGCACCGGCAACTGTTTTTTGCACTTTTCGGCTTGTCCATTGGCTCTCGGGGTCGCCGTTGCATTTTTAATATGCTGGATTTGCTCCTTTTCGCAGAACTCCTCGGAATTCTCGGAGGTGAATCAGTGTAGAGCATTCATACGTTCCGGTAATCTTTCTACTTACACACTGGTAGCGACTTAGTATTCTTCACGGTCCGTACAACGAGGTACTTAGTAATGTTGTGTTACAGTCTAAAATGCCACTTTACGGCAAAAAAAGGCAAACATGCCACCACGTTGGGATGCCAGTTTGTTACAGCGTAAAAGTTCTTTAAAACAAAAACGCCAGTTTTTTATCACCTAAAACCTACACTACGACAAGACCTCAAATTGCTACATACAAAATCGGAAAATTCTCTGATCAATTGCCCCAATCCGGTTACGATAGGCTGTAACAAAGGTTGCCGGCTAAGTTGCAGTGAAGAAGAAAGATTCTTTATGACCTTAGATTAAAACTACGATCGGTTAAACGAGATACCGATGTTAATTGCTAAGCACCACCACTTTCTGCTAAATCGGGAAAACAACACAGGTGCGCTCATTCTGAAAGTGGAAGAAAATGGCCCACCTCGTTTGTCTTTTTGTAGTAGGTGATGGGTTGGGACCCGTTTCCATTTTCCCGTAGAAGGATACCCGCAAGTCCCGGTTTTACTAGTATATGTATGTACTTTCAGGTTTGCATCTTGATCACATTTAGATTTAGATTTAGAATCCACGACTGCCTTTTGCTGGCATGCGCACGTCAGCCCTTTGGGGTTTTTGTACTGTCGGGAGTTTTCAAGTTAGCAGGCCGACATCCGTATCTTTTACTAGATTTGCAATGTCCCCTACTAGCTTGCGGTTGTCAATAGAGTTAAGGCTCCAATCGAGTTGGTGTCTTTTACGCTCTAATGCTGGGCATTCAAAGAGGATATGATAGGCTGTTTCATCATCCGCTTGGCATAGTCTGCAAACAGGTTCATCTCTATAGATATTGATCCTGTGCATAAATTCTCTGAATGCTCCAGTGCCTGTTAGTAGACTGACTACTTGCTTGATTCGAGTTCTGTTCAGTCTCAACAGGGTTTTAGTGGTTTGTGGATTCGGAGTTTTTAGCAATCTTTTGCAGTGTGTTGCTTGATTGTAGTGTCTCCACCTTAGTTGGTGTGCGGTGTTGACTCATTCATTAATGGCGAGCGGGCTTGGTTTTTCTGAATGCTTAGACCAGGTTATTGCATTACGGGCTGCTTCTTTTGCGAGCTTGTCCGCCTTTTCGTTTCCTTCAATACCTTGGTGACCTGGGATCCAGCATAATTTTACTGTATTTCCCTGGTTTAAGGTTTGAAGTTTGGATTTGCATTCCTTGACCAGTTTCGATGAAGTACTGAAAGCGTTTAGCGCTTCTAGTGCTGTCTGACTATCTGAGAGAATGTGTATGTCTCGATTGAGCAGCTTCTTTTCTATGCTGATGTTTGCGCATACGTTAATAGCTTGCACTTCAGCATGAAAGATGTTACAAAACTTTCCTAGACTGACTTTTTCGTTGGTTCTAGGATTGGTACTGTACACACCGGAGCCTGTACCCTCTTCAAACTTAGATCAATCAGTGTAAAAAATTATGTCTTATTTGTTGGAGTTGGTACTTGGTCCGGATTCCAACTTGTGTGTACAGTAAAGTTCTTTTCAAAGTCATAGGCTTTGATTATAAAATCAGAACCCATTTCTAATATTGGGTTGTTGATGTGTGACATGATCTTGCCATGTCCTAGATTATTAGATGTGCAGAGGTGGCAGATTTAAAATAGCGTTCAGTGCTTGTCCTGAGGTGCCTTTAAAGGCTCTAGTGATGCACCGATTAGCTAGATATTGTATTCTGCTGATTTTGTGGATCGCAGTTGCTTGTTTTATTTTGGGCCACCAGGCGATTATTCCATATGAAATTATTGGTCGAATCATGGTTTTGTACAGCCAGAAGGTGAGTTCTAGTGTTGAGCATTGCCATAGTCCATCTTATCGTGGTGTTATCGGTCTGGTGGTTTGTCATTGCTCTTTCAATAGAGTGGTAGGAGGTGTTGTCGAAGGCACCTTCTATGTCTAGAAATGCTCCGACTGCGTACTCCTTGTACTCCAAGGTTCTCTCAATTTTCCCCACTAGTTGGTGTAGAGCGGTTTCACATGACTTCCCTGTTTGGTAAGCATGTTGATATTTGTGAAACGGGAGTGAAGTTAGGGGTTCCTCCCTTCTGTATCTGTCTACTAATCTTTCCAACGTTTTAAGGAGGAATGACGTTAGGCTGATAGGTCTGTATGATTTAGCTTCTGCATAGCTGCTCTTACCAGGCTTAGGGATAAATACTACTTTAGTCACTCTCCAGGATTGGGGAATGTAACCCAAGGCAAGACTTGCTTGGAACATGTCTTTGAGTAGGTTCAACAAATTATCTATCCCTTTCTGCAGCATTACGGGTTGTATGCCGTCGTTTCCAGCAGATTTGAAAAGACTGAAGAGGCTAGTTGCCCATCTAATCCTTTCTTTGCTGACTATTCTCTTAGCTGTTTCCCAGTCTTCCCTCCCAGGGGTATGATTGGGTTCAGCCAGAGTAGGTTGTTCCACTGTTCCGGGTAGTTGCGTTTTTATCAAAAGAGATAAAGTCTCCTCTTCCGTTGTAGTGTATTCTCCGCTTTATTTTTTAAGAGTGCCTACTGAGTTCATGATTTTGTGAAGTCTAGCTGTGGATCGCGTGGTCTCCACCTCCTGGCAAAACTTTTTCCAGGCTGCTATTCTAGCTGCCTTGATCTTTTTGTCATAGTCTGTGAGAGCCTTGTGATAGTTCTCCCAGTTATTTGTGGCTTTAGACCTGTTAAACAGACGTCTGACTTCTTATCTGGTCTTTTCTAGGTCTTTATTCCACCAATTTGTGTGTTTCTTTGCTCTTTGCTGACTTGGGTCTATTAGAGGACAGCTACTCTGAAAGGAGTCAATCATGGCCTCTTTTAACCGGTCAGCATTTGAGTCTAAAACTACTTTATTGGGAGATCTGAACTTTAGGTGTTCTATCTTCTCTTGTAGTTTTTGTTTATATAGGTCCCAGTCTGTCTTTCTTGGGTTGTAGTAAACTCTTTGGTTTACTTCCCGTTAAGACAGTTCAAAGGTTATATAATTGTGGTCAGAGAGTGATGGTTCGTCTGAAACTTGCCATTTATTCACTGATTGACTAATTCTCATAGTGGTTATGGTAATATCTATAACTTCATGTCTATTAGCGTTATAAAAGGTTGGAGTGTTACCTTTATTGACTACTACTAGATTGTTAGTTAAGATAAATTCTAAAAGTGACTCACTTCTTATGTTGCAGTTGGTGCTGCCCTAAATGGTGTGGTGAGAATTTGCGTCGCAGCCTAGGATGAGGTCTAGATCGTCTTGGGAGGCAGATGATACTAGGTTCTCTAGTTCCTCGCTAGGCGGTGGGTCCCTGGAATCGGATGGAAGGTAGACGGAGCTTATAATGGCTTGGTCACAACCTTCATCGTTATTCCATTTTATTTTAATTGTGGTTATGTCTCTAGAACAGAATTCCATTAGTGGTAAACAGTCTAGATTATTTGTTCTAGGACTTGCATGATTATAAATAAGCTTACCTTTAGCACCCCCTAATCCACGGACTTGTCCCTTATCTGTCCATGGTTCTTGGATCAGTGCTAAATCGATGTCATCTGCTAGCAGCTTTTTGCTTAGATTTGCAGTGGCTGCTTTGCAGTGGTGGAGGTTAATTTGCACTACTTTCAGGTGCTTCTTTCCTATCCTTCGAGCGGATAAGGAAAGTGACCTTGTTAAGGCCTAGTTGCGCTACACAGTTGATGGATGTTAGTGCTTGTTTTGCCCTGTCATCTATCATTGCTGCGAACGTTCTACCGCCATCTTCTAGTGGAGTGACGTTGAGTATTCTCCAGGTATCGGTCTGGAGGTCGTACCACTTGGGGACGTTGAACACTACCCGGACGGAGTTAATAACTTTTGCCCTCTCTTTTACATCCAGCTTGGCATTGGTCCACGGGTGCAGTTTAGGTACTTGCTCACTTAACCAGTGTTTTGTGAGTTCGTCCTTGCACGCAACCACGTATGTACCAGCTTCGAGATAGTGGCTGGTAAAGAGAGGCGTGTTCTCTTCTTCTTCCATCTGGAAGATGAGATTAATCAAACTGTCTCTGACTAGGTCACCTTGTTCCTTTGTCAGTTTGACGTCTGGATATGCAGCAGGGTAGACGGCCATCTTCACCGTAGTGGCTGCCTCAGCAAAATCAAGCATGCTGGTGTCTGCCTTTGGTGAGGTCGGCTTGTCTACTTTCTGCCTGGGCTTCTTTTTGGCGTTTGTCGGGGAGGGAGTGGCTTCGTCAGAGCGTTGCCTCTTTTGTCCCTGGTTGGTTGCAGTTTTTTCCGATTTCGAAGCTGGGTCTGCTGCCCTCTTCTTCTCCATATTCTGGTTTCTTTTAAAGTTTGGGTCGTACTTAATGCCCTTGGCTTCGCAGGCTCGCTTAGCGCGTTCTCTGCGTTCCTTGGCTGTAAGTTGGACCTTTTTGAGGAACACTTTGCCAAGTTGATCGGCTATGTCCGCTCCGGTTGCGGCCTTTTTCTGCTCGGAAGACTGTCCTTGACTGGAAGTCTGGACTGTCAACTCTGCAGTAGAAGCACATTGTTCCATTTTTGTCTCGGTCACCGAAGTCTCAGCATCAGTGATCGGAAGCGGTGATGGCTCCATCGGCGTGTCGTCTTCACCCTGTAAAAAAAGCAGTTGTTAAATCCATACAAGTTAGTATTTAATGCAACTGTAAGAGGTGCAGACCCTTAGCCACGACACGACAGATGGGCTTGGGGGATGTTTATCGACTTCCCAGTCTAGATTCGTGGGGTTCAGTCTCAACGGGGCCACCACGAGAAGGATGCAATCGCTAGGATCGCATATCACTGATCGTTGCCAGTGATACCCTGCGGTCTTCCTTGTTGTCAGGCGGGAGGTGCAAGACCTGAACAACTTGGCTGCGCTGCCTCGGCATGAATCTTCACAGAGTTTGTAGCCGTTCAGTTCAGCTGGCAATGCTCGACTCCTTGATCATATAGTGCGAGGATTGGCGCTGTAGTAGACTTATTCTTCAGTTCGTTAAACACTCGTTCTTTTTCTTGAGTCCACACAATTGGTTCGTATTTTCGCATTAGGGATGTAAGCGGTCTGCAGATACTGGCTAGGAATTCGACGAATTTCCTGAAAAATCCTATTAGTACCAGAAACTGACGTATTTCATGAATGGCCTCTGGTCTTAAACTCTACGATAGCATTTATTTCTCTCTGGCCGGGACGTATTCCAGACGAACTGACCTCGTAACCTAGTAATTTGATTTTCTCGTGCAGAAACGCACAGTTTTCAGCTTTAGGGTTAGTCCTCTATTTATTAATATTTGTAACGTATTGATCAATAAAGGTAACACTCCAACCTTTTATAACACTAATAGACATGAAGTTATAGATATTACCATAACCACAATGAGAATTAGTCAATCAGTGAATAAATGGCAAGTTTCAGACGAACCATCACTATCTGACCACAATTATATAACCTTTGAACTGTCTCAACGGGAAGTAAGCCAAAGAGTTTACTACAACCCAAGAAAGACAGACTGGGACCTATATAAACAAAAACTACAAGAGAAGATAGAACACCTAAAGTTCAGATCTTCCAATAAAGTAGTTTTAGACTCAAATGCTGACCGGTTAAAAGAGGCCATGATTGACTCCTTTCAGAGTAGCTGTCCTCTAATAGACCCAAGTCAGCAAAGAGCAAAAAAACACACAAATTGGTGGAATAAAGACCTAGAAAAGACCAGACAAGAAGTCAGACGTCTGTTTAACAGGTCTAAAGCCACAAATAACTGGGAGAACTATCACAAGGCTCTCACAGACTATGGCAAAAAGATCAAGGCAGCTAAGATAGCAGCCTGGAAAAAGTTTTGCCAGGAGGTGGAGACCACGCGATCCACAGCTAGACTCCACAAAATCATCTCAAAGCAAGCCATGAACCCAGTAGGCACTCTTAAAAAAGAAAGCGGAGAATACACTACAACGGAAGAGGAGACTTTATCTCTTTTGATAAAAACTCACCTACCCGGAGCAGTGGAACAACCCACTCTGGCTGAACCCAATCATACCCCTAGGAGGGAAGACTGGGAAACAGCTAAGAGAATAGTCAGCAAAGAAAGGATTAGATGGGCAACTAGCCTCTTCAGTCCTTTCAAATCTGCTGGAAACGACGGCATACAACCCGTAATGCTGCAGAAAGGGATAGATATACTGCTGAACCCACTCAAAGACATGTTCCAAGCAAGTCTTGCCTTGGGTTACATTCCCCAATCCTGGAGAGTGACTAAAGTAGTATTTATCCCTAAGCCTGGTAAGAGCAGCTATGCAGAAGCTAAATCTTACAGACCTATCAGCTTAACGTCATTCCTCCTTAAAACGTTGGAAAGATTAGTAGACAGATACTGGAGGGAGGAAGCCCTAACTTCACTCCCGATTCACAAATATCAACATGCTTACCAAACAGGGAAGTCATGTGAAACCGCCCTACACCAACTAGTGGGGAAAATTGAGAGAACCTTGGAGTACAAGGAGTACGCAGTCGGAGCATTTCTAGACATAGAAGGTGCCTTCGACAACACCTCCTACCACTCTATTGAAAGAGCAATGACAAACCATCAGATCGATAACACCACGATAAGATGGACTATGGCAATGCTCAACACCAGAGTTGTAAAAGTCAAGTTATTTGACAAGGAAAAGACAGTGCAGGCGACAAGGGGATGTCCACAGGGAGGAGTTCTTTCTCCACTCCTGTGGTGCCTCACAGTTGATGAACTGCTGATCCAACTCAATAACAAAGGCTACTACACTCAAGGATACGCTGATGACATTGTCATACTGATTCAAGGTAAATACCAAAGAACCGTAGACAATGTAATGAAATCAGCACTAAAGATAACCGAAGAGTGGTGTCTAGAGAATAATCTTAGAATTAATCCCAGCAAAGCCACTCTCGTCGCTTTCACTCGTAGAAAGAACATCACAAACAGAATGAACATAAAACTGTTTGAGACAAATGTCAACTGGGGGAACGAGGTTAAGTACTTCGGTCTAACCATCGATTCCAAACTAACTTGGAACTCCCACTTAGACAAAACAATCACCAGGTGCATACAAACATTAGTTATTGGAAAAAGAGCCATAGGTAGTACGTGGGGGCTCAAACCGGAACTGACCCTCTGGCTGTACAAAACCATGGTTCGACCAATAATTTCATATGGAATAATCGCCTGGTGGCCCAAAATAAAACAAGCAACTGCGATCCACAAAATCAGCAGAATACAATATCTAGCTAATCGGTGCATCACTGGAGCCTTTAAAGGCACCTCAGGACAAGCACTGAATGCTATTTTAAATCTGCCACCTCTGCACATCTTCTTGGAAGGTGAAGCCAGAATGGCAGCCTACAGACTACAAAGTACAGGTCACTGGATGACCACAGCTAATAATCTAGGACATGGCAAGATCATGTCACACATCAACAACCCAATATTAGAAATGGGTTCTGATCTTATAATCAAAGCCTGTGACTTTGAAAAGAACTTTACTGTACACACAAGTTGGAATCCGGACCAACTACCAACTCCAACAAATAAGAACATCATTTTTTACACTGATGGATCTAAGTTTGAAGGGGGTACAGGTTCCGGTGTGTACAGTACCAATCCTAGAACCAACGAAAAAGTCAGTCTAGGAAAGTTTTGTAACATCTTTCAGGCTGAAGTACAAGCTATTAACGTATGCGCAAACATCAGCATAGAAAAGAAGCTGCTCAATCGAGACATACACATTCTCTCAGACAGTCAGGCAGCATTGAAAGCGTTAAACGCTTTCAGTACTTCATCGAGACTGGTCAAGGAATGCAAATCCAAACTTCAAACCTTAAGCCAGGGAAATACAGTAAAATTATGCTGGATCCCAGGTCACCAAGGTATTGAAGGAAACGAAAAGGCGGACAAGCTCGCAAAAGAAGCAGCCCGTAATGCAATGACCGGTCCAGAACCTGGTCTAAGCATTCAGAAAAACCAAGCCCGCTCAGCCATTAATGAATGGGTCAATACCGCACACCAACTAAGGTGGAGAAACTACAATCAAGCAACACACTGCAAAAGATTGCTAAAAACTACGAATCCACATACCACCAAAACCCTGTTGAGACTGAACAGAACTCGAATCAAGCAAGTAGTCAGTCTACTAACAGGCACTGGAGCATTCAGAGAATTTATGCACAGGATCAATATCTATAGAGATGAACCTGTTTGCAGACTATGCCAAGAGGATGATGAAACAGCCTATCATATCCTCTTTGAATGCCCAGCATTAGAGCGTAAAAGACACCAACTCGATTGGAGCCTTAACTCTATTGACAACCACAAGCTAGTAGGGGACATTGCAAGTCTAGTAAAAGACACGGATGTCGGCTTGCTAACTTGAAAACTCCCGACAGTACAAAAAGCCCTAAGGGCTGACGTGCGCATGCCAGCAAAAGGCAGTCGTGTAATCTAATCTAATCTAATCTAATTTAACGTATTGATAAGCTTCTTCAACCCTTCTTCTTACGTTTGGATCGCTATGACCATATCACCTGGTAGCCTATACGGTTTATACCTCGAAATGGTCGGCTGCAAAGCAACCGCTGTTTTCGTCAAAGACTGTCATCGAGTCGGTTCTGATTTCTCGTCGTTACCTTCGCCGACCTGCATATGATCTTCACGTAGTTGGTCTGGGACTGCCCGCATTTGGACGGCTTTCCTACCCTCATCGTCGATGTCTTGCATCTCAAACTAACTGGATACTTCTTTCAGTCCTAGATTGGGACGGTCTAAATCTGACCTCTCTATTGTAATGTCTTCCTGTTAGGCGGTGCCGGACACCACCGTTTTTAGAGTGACATCATGTAATTTCAAAGTTATACTGTCTTTACCTATTCTCGAGCACGCACCTTGTTCAAATCCCTGGAGTTTCACTCTATGTGGCGTATAATGTAACTGGAATTCTCTTGCGGTCGTTTCTTTCAACGTCACCACGCCGTCGCACAAATCTGGGAGTCCTATCATTTCATGTTCGTTGACCATGGTAACCTTATGGTATTCTTCGTAAGGTCGTACACTTTTATTTTATTCATTCGCGGTGCCGTTCTAGAGGTTACATTGTGTTTCCTGGTGCCTCGTCCGGCAACGTTTAAGTCTAGGCGAACATTTTAGGTATGAGTTTCCATTCTGTTGACTATCCTCGAGGTTGCGTTGACGTTGGTGGTCGATTCGACTTTACATGGGTGGAAAAAGGTAAAGTTCTGCACTGCTACTAATAGTTCCATATCGTCGACGCCTTTGATAACGTATTTAACTAAGGTTTTCTTCACGACACCTCCATGATTTTCTATAGCCTTTATTTCATATACCTAGCTTTCGACACTTTCGTTTGATTTCTTCCGTTTGTTCGCTAGATTGCAATGCATCATCAAAAACCGTGAGAAATCTGCGTGCTAAATTATATTTAAAATTCCACCAATCCGTTACGTGTTCTGAGGTTTTCTCAAACCAAAATTTCGCCGTCCCCTGTAATTTACTTAAAGCGCAATGCAATAAGGTGCGTTAATCACAGTTATATAATTTGTTTAACGCCTCTAACGTTTTAATACACTGTTTAGCGTTCAATGGCGTTTTCTCCAATAGGTTATTGCACATCACGGTTTTCGCGTCACTCGTAATTAAGCCTTGCCGTTGCTCATCTAGTAACACGCGTACACAACGTAACAGCAGCGCACATAAATCAAACAAGTAGAGACACTCACTGCCGGTCCTTTGATGTCAAATTTCCGGTTTGGATGACCTTGAACGGCTCCTGGGGGTACTTTCCGATAGTACTAACAGATGGCGCCACTACTTGATCACATCATGATTGGTAGCAGAGCCAGTAACTGGCTCTGATTGGTAGAACTTTGTGCTGCCATCTAATAGTCAAGCTTAGAAATACCCCCCCCCCCCAATCACTGTCCCAGGCACTCTAGACAGGTTTCAACATTCGGCATGAGTGTCTCTACTTGTTTGATGTATGTACGCTGGTAACAGTTTCATTTCATTATCAATTCTTGTATGTACCGGCATTCCGTTCGACTCTAATTTCGTCGACGCCGCCACTGGAGTCGGGGCCTGCATTCTTTAAAACGTAGGTACCTGGGGTGCTTGACCCGGATCGGAAAGACCACTAAGTAAATACATTACAGCTGGTGCACTTAAGTAAGCGCGCGCGTTTGTATTCGTAACCGTTCTCTCCTTGGCTAAATTGCTTTGAGGTGGTCGGACATCGACCTCCCGGATCTTTGTTTCGAAACATTTCTGCGTGACCTCTAAAAGTAGGAAGGTAGGTAGAAAAATTAATATAATTTCGAATGAAACTAGCACAATTATATTTAGCTACGAAACCTCCTGGATCTTACCACAATCATTAAAAATAATAACAACATTTATAAATGGTAACAACAGCAACGATAAAAAAGGTAACAATAAAAATACAACACTAACACATACAGTGCCACTGGTTGCACGAATCTGCGTCGTTAATCAGGCGCCGCTTTCCACGTCAGAGATGAAAGCTCAAAAGGAAGAAGAAATGGCAAGAGTATGCATGAAAAAGTAACAAAATTATAAGCAACAAACAAATGAACACATGGAAGCTTGTAAGCACATGTTAATCTAATAAGTAGACGGGTTCAGCTGATCATTACTGAGCGTTCCTCAATGCCGTATTGTTCGTAATTGTGGACTTGCGATGGTCGATAAGTGGTCAAGCACGAGTGGGTGCTGCAGGTACTTGACCAACTTAGGCCATGGATGTACGTGAGTAACGATAGAAAGTGCGGTCGCAACTGCGGATGTGCGATGGTTGATAGGTTGCCGAGCACAAGTAGCTGGCACATGCACTGGATCAATTCATGCCATAAGGGTGCATCTGTAGCAATAACAGGCTTCGGAAGTAATCGATGTGCGCACTTGATCAACGTAGGCCATGGATGTGCGCGAGCAACGAGAGCAGGCTGTACACGCAAATGCCGCATGCACTTGGTCATACAGGTTCAACAATAGAACTGTCAGAATAAGGCGGCAATGCATGAGAGCCGATTGCCGCTTGTGATCTGCATGCAGGTGAAAACGTGTTTATGAGATGTGTTATTGATATTGACATGGGTTCTGTTTAAAAGGTTATTCGGGAGGACTAAAATGTTTGACCCAGTGTAAATAATAAAAATAATTTTGTGTATATGATCAAAAAGATGCAGATTGTTTGTCTACAGTAAGCATAAGTGGGATACGCTTACGTACATGCTTTAATCGTTTATGGTTTAATGGTTTATTTGATGCGACATCTTAGCAACTAAGGTCTGGTGATGCAATAATAACAGTACTTGTCAGTTCGAATGTTCACACAATGCCTGGTTGCACATAACGCACACATAATGTTTTGGATTTATTCAATTTAGGCTCACCTACGGCTGTTCCACTTAACTATTCGGTCGGCTAGTTTTATTAAACACAGATTCCGTTTTAATCGCTCACTGTATGCGTTCATTGAGTTTAGATTTCACCGCTGCAATTGTTTGCATGGTTTCTAATAGCACTATTTATTACTGTAATTACAAATCAGTAAAGATTACATTGCATTGTTAATGTGGTTTTAGTAATGTATAGTCTTACGCGCGTCCGTACAGCTAGGCTCTCTTGTCTCGAGTCCGCTTCTCGGTCCCCTGTTGCCTCTCACGGCCAGGTTCTCGGGGCTACCCTCGCAATCCTAACATAAAATATAACAAGTTTTTCATACTTTCTCAAATGGGACCACATTATGGTAGTATGGAAAATTTCACTTTGATCAATTAAGAAGTTAAAAGAGAAAAAAATTGACTGTTACATGTAAATATAAAGGTGGCTAGACTTATTTTGTTGTCAACTCAACAAAAACTCGATTACTAATATTAAAATGTCCCTTTTGTACTGAACTGAAGTTAGATAGAATTTGTGTTTAAAACACAGAAAAGTTTTAAAAGCTGGTTACGGTTACTTAATAAAGTATTTTAAATACAGAGCTAAGATGATTTACTTGAGGATCAAATTATCGCTTTTGTTAAAGCAGTGAGCTTAGAAAGTATACGGCTAACGAATTTCACCACAATCGTGCTCTAGGCGTTATAGAATTTGCCCCTGTTCGTTATTAGATTAGTTAAATGTAGCTGCCTTCTATCGGAATTTTGATTTTAATTCTTTACTGCTTATTTTAAACTTCACCAAAATGCACTACATTTATTTTTAAACTGGTTGCCTTAGGTAAACCTCAAATGCCAATGGGTTCGTTGTACTCAAATCTATAGAATACAGGAATAACACAGTGTGGGAATAAACTGTATAATATGTTTAGATATAGACAAAATAATTCGTAATGTAATAAAATGTTATGTACATAAATATAAAATAAAGTTGCTTCTGGCGGATTCCCCTCCTTTATCACACCCATCCCGAGTTTCCCGTTCTTGGCTGAAGAGGGACGCAAGGTCCCTATAGCAGCCCGCCCCCAGTTGGGGGAATTGAAATAACCTTTACCTTTGTTCTTTTTTGCTACATTTATTCTATTAATAAAAATAAAGTGACGTTCACGGCGTGGCTGAATGTGGAGCTCCTTTTTTGAATAAATTTGGGACTTGGAATGGTATCCATTGAAAGTTTGCACTTATTGTCAAATTCGCCTTTGACAGTTAGAATGGCCGTGAAACTCGTTGGAGGTTTTGCGGTCGGCCCAGGTGGAACATTTTGGCCACGTCTAGGCATCTGGTTTAAGCTGACCTGGAGGTGTCTCTTAGTACGTGGGTAAATCGGGTTTAAAGTTAAATTTATGCAAAGGTTGCGATAATAATGGCCTGGGGGAAACGACTGGTGCTGGAAATTAAACGGAGGTTCTAGCAAGATCGGAAGCCGACTGGTACTAGCGGGGTCAGGAGAGATCAGGAAATGGGGACCAGGTACCGGGGGGACCTAGTGATCAGGATGGGTTCAGGTCTCAAGACTCAAGTGATTTGAAATGACTACGGATGCTCGTTTGATACTCTTCGAGCACCTCGTTATAGGGATATTTATAGAGGGGTTTGAGACGGAACGGCTAAGAACGCCTTTTAGCAAATCCGAACGCTATGGAGAACAGGCGAAGATTGTAACGGGAATTTGCGCCATTCAAATTTCTGGCAGTGTTTGTGGCTTAAGTAAATTTGACGAGGGGGCTAACGTTACAAGTCAGTTTGAGAATGTAAAACCCTTTGTCTCAACGTTTGACCAGCGAGGTTTTTTAGGTGGCGGCAGGTACAACTACGTACCTGTTAATAGCTTAGACTTAAAAAATAATAAGAAGAATATGTGCAATAGAAGCTGCAACAGAATTTGTTAAAGGAAACGGCTGGTGTTTTAAATATATAGATTATATTTTATGTTACTCTCAACTCAGCTGTAATAATAGATACTAACTTCAGACCTAAGCAGCATATAAATAGGGATGTTAAAAATCACGATCGATGATTGATTAAATCTCAAACTCTTTGTCTTTATTTAAAGATAATCATAATCAGTGCAGTCAGAAAGATAAAACTATGGTGGAATATCAACTTGAAGCTTAACTAAGCTTAAATAAAAAATTGAGGATTTGAATCAGTTTCTAAGCACAAATTCGCTGAACTATTGGAGGAAATTAATTTCAGGTAATGAATCTAAATCTAGATTACTCAGAAGTTTATTACAGTCTTCAATTGACAAATCCATGAAGTTTAGAAAATAATATTGATTAATGGTAACAAATCAGGCCAGTTTGTTTGCAGTCAATACGTCAACACACTGCATGCATTTTAAATAGCTACTGTGATGCTAAAGATGTATGCTCTTTTTACATAAAATTCATTTGGATATGATAGATTAAAATTCATTAATACTTCAATGAGTGTGTAAACGTTTTAAAGTAAATATATTAAAACTGAAAATCTCGATATACAAAGTAGCGCACTTTAATATATCATACTATATACTTTATGAGGCATTTCTTCACTGATTTTTGTTAGTTTGCTTGCAAGATCGCTCTCTATAATCTTTAAATTTGTATTCTACAGTCAAAGCAAGGGAAGGACCTTTAAGCGGCTTTTTTATTTTTAATATCGCATTTCGAAGCGATGCGAAACAATAGCACGAAGAATTCAAATTCAAGTAAATACTCAGCTCAAGCAGCAGCAATTCTTGTGCGTTCTACCGAAATATTTGGGTGGGAAATCTTTGTTCAGCGAAGGAGATTTATCGAGTCGTTTACTAATTCTTTTTTGTTAATCTCTTCGTAAAGTCTCCAAGGTATATTGCTCAGTTTAGAATCCTTTTACCCCATCGGCTTTAGAAACTTAACGCTTTAGAAGCTTATATTTTGTTTGAAGTAGGTGGTATATTATAATGGTCGCATAAACAGTAGCAACGAGTGCAAATATGGTAATGAGTTATTACCGCAGCGAAGCTCATTACCAAGCTGAAATGAAGTGGGATTTGTCAAAATTTCTTAGCGTCTTGAAAAAGATCTGTTTTGATTAGGCTCTCCATCTCTTTATGATTTCACAAACGAAAAAAAAGCTTTAATTTTGGAAACTTGAGATATTTTTATATATATAAATCTAAAGGGGCATAATTCAACGAATCTAAATTTAATTTTTGCTATATTTTATAAAATCAAACTAAAACTGTTAGATGCGATTGATATTTAGCCAACTGTATATTTTGTTCCGTTAATTCCCAGACAGTGCACTTCCTTGAAGAACTCGTCTGGACTCGTAAAAATTTCAAACTAACTTAAAACTCGGTTATTTAAGGTAATCTAGGTAATGCAGATGCCTTTATGGGTAGTAAAACCCAGAAGTTTAAGTATAAAATTCAAAAATAAAGTGTTAACTCATGTAGGTACGCCGAATAAAATTGAAAGAGCAGAAATGGGGGCGGAAATAATTTTCTGGGGAATTAGCGAGTATTTTTAAGTCGCCCCTCAACTTTATGAATGTAATTAAAGATAGACTCCGGGATGATTCCCGAAAATAATCGTCGCCGGAAGCAGCGCTCTACCGCATTATGAAATATGCATGATTGAGATTTCGAATGCTTACTTTGTCGAATCTTCAGCTTGATGCTAGAGCAGAACTAAAACAATAATTAATTCAAAAGTTTTCTAGGTGCATCTCGTGGAGCTTCTTATTTGAGCCTCCCTTTCGGTTTAACCTACGCTTACTTTTTTAGAATTTACTGAGTGGACTTAATGAAATATAATGCAATAAATTTAATTAATTCATTATTCTATATTATTATATTTCGTATACGTACACATTTTTAAAAATGTACAGTGTGTTAAGAATACACGAATATTTTACATAGGGTAAGGGAAAGAGATTTAATTAAATAAATGCATCCTATATGCTATAATGATTCACAATCCATTTCTACATTTTTTGTTTAATGTTTTCCATAGACTGCCATTTTATTGGTTGTGTATAACTCGGTTAGTATTACAGATAATGCAAGTTGGTTAAGTAAATATCAAACCTTTGTTATTAGATAGGAGAATTTCTTTGGTTTCAATTGTGCTTGATAAGTTTAATTTTTAGAATTACAAAACTGGTTTACTACAGCTAACAAGGTTAAGGTAGGTTCAGTAGTTCAGCATGAGGGACGGCTTAGAGATGCTAATATGCGTGTTCTGTTCCAGATATGATTTACCTTGCGAAATTTATGAAAGCTTAAATTACTACAAGAATACGCAAAACTGTATTTCGCCTCACAAAAGAAAGATGTAAGAACCTATTACGTCACTCTGACAGTAAATAGGAGAGAAACAAAGGCAGCCGACTTCTCAGCCGGAGCTGGTCGTGGGTTAAAAAGACTTTAATCTTAAGCTGTAAAGAAAATATGGGCGCCAAGTAACAAGTAACACAGCACTTTGTTAATAAAAATATCTATACGTCGAGAGGCGCTACTAACCAACCTCTAAAAAAACAGAAAGGGCACAAATAAAATTCACAGACATAAAAATCAGGGTATTATAATCAGCGAAAAGTATTTGGCAGTACATACATAAAGCAAAATAATAAAATACGATTATCTAGATCAAATATTACAGGGGAAATTGCCTCACAAAAAGCGAAAATTAAAAGTAATAATAACGTGGAAGGTACCTGAAACACATCCCAAAACTTCCACATCTAATCTTAGACAGATTTAAAGTAAACAAACTGACTCAACTGCTTTAAAATAATTAGAACTACACAGGTAAGCAACTGAATTTATGTAATCATTGAGCCAGTGTGATATTTGATGTATGTAAAAAAAACTAACACGAAAACGAACATATTAAAAGAGAATTCCATAATTACAGGTTATGTCGAGGCCGCAGCTATAACGTGACCCAAGTCCAGACCACAAGGAATAGGTTAATTTAAAGCACCACCAGGTAGAAAACAGGCACATCGGAAGCTGACCGGATACAAACAATAACGATAAGCCACAGTTGATGTCAGGTGGAATCCTTTACACACACATCGTCAGACGAAAAGGGGGTGGCCTTGACTCACACGACAAAATGTTTCCCTCGTACTAGAAAATGAGCATTAAGATGTTTTGCTCCGTTTTGCCAAAATAGCATGTGCTCGCTCAGATACAAATCCCAAAAAACACGTCTGACTTTAAGAATTCACCAAAAATACCTCTTTCAGGAATTTAATGAATTTACCTCGAAAGACATCGCTCGCGACATCAAAGTGCATTCTCAATGTAAGATGGTAGCAAAAATTCCCAAATAAAAATGAACCATTTAACTTCACAAATTTAGTTTACTTTGAGATTTTTTCTGATTTAGCACCAATTGGCAAAATGGCTGAAAAATGAAAGCTGTAGCCCAAAATTTGGAAAACCTTGGAAAATTCAGGGTAAGCAACTAGAATGCCTTGGAGCTTGAAATGTAGTAGAAAATAGCGTAGAAGTATTTAAGAAAGCTAATATATTACTATGATTGTTGTTATTTAGATAAAAGTTTTAATAAGATACATAAAATGACTCTTATCCTAGCAAGGACTATTAAATAATAAGTATTAATTCAAATGCAGTTGCTATCAAATTCAATATTTGGGGGTTTTTATAATTATATTGAAAACAAGAAACAATACGCATTTAACTACTACAATCTTTTCTATGCGGAAATTATAGCTCATGGTAATTCAAGTAATAAAATATGGAGTTCTCACCTTACATATTGTGTCCAGTTCGTTCTTCAAGAAACAGTTCAGTTCTACGTCATTACATGTTTCCTTGGCGACAACTCAAGTGTAACTAAACAAACGTCATAATACAAAACACTCAAAGGACGCTATTGCCGGAAGTTGATATAAAAAATAGACGCCACTTGTTACGTTTTATTTACGCCGCCTTTCAAATTAGCATCCGATGGTATATCCCGCGCGATCTGTGATTGCGCAGGCCGCGACGACCTCGATAGGCATTTATCTTTTAGGCGCAGATTTTTGTCTTCGGGCGCGTTCTTTTCCGCTTACAGCAGTCAAGTAAGCATGGTAGTTTAGCATTTTTGGAAGAGCTTTGGTAGATTTTTATTGAGGCTGCTGTTAGTTTTGGTTATTGGTGAAATGCAAACCTTCACGTTTACGTGTTTCTGATGCCCCAAGCTTACGAGAAGGAAGCTTATTCCTACGCTTCGTGCGGATTCTGAATGCAACCACGAGTCATCACGTATGACCTGGATTTTGTCCAGGGTGAGTATTCTAGACTCCCTAAGACTCCCTGTAGTTCTGTATGTTATCGTTGGACTTCTGTTTCCCATTCACAGCAAGTAGTGCCAGGCATTTAACGCCCGGTTTCGATCGCTAGAAAACCAAGCAAATTTTGGGCCAAAAAACCGTTCTGAGGCAGGTGCTGCATTTGATTGTTCTTCGTGTCCACGTCAACTGCTGCAGACAATTGCGAGCCGACGTTTTGTTGAACCTTTCGGGGCCGCTTCCCTCTTGATGCAGGCGCTTAATTAGAGCACAAGAAAAGACCCGATACAGAGGTTTTTTCCCTGGTTTGGCATGCTAACCTAGCTGTCGCGGTGCAGATCGCGCTGAGACACCAGCTCCGGCCGTACGAATTTATTAGTCAAACGCTTTGGAACAGTGGTTGCGTTTCCTCCGAGACCGAGCCCCAAAACATCTGCTGGCCAAGTGGCCTGCTAGACAGCCATTTTAATGTGTACAATTGTATTATTGCCGAACTGTATGTAAAACTGTGAGTATTATTTCTATGTAATTTATTAAATCATAGTAACCTGCGATTCTGATTTGTGCGCACTATTTTGATAATTATGTATGCTTTTGTACTGTGATATTTTCTGGAATTCTATAATCTAACAGGTTTGAATTTAATTACGGTTATTTATTTTATTTGGAGCTCTCTTTCTGGAAGTGTATTTGTACTTTAGGTATAGAGTTTACAAATTCTCGCTGGAACACCGGGGTG
The DNA here is from genome assembly GCA_940337035.1 of Agriotes lineatus. NCBI lineage: Eukaryota > Metazoa > Arthropoda > Insecta > Coleoptera > Elateridae > Agriotes > Agriotes lineatus. Next base: position 98,891,777 of record OW679200.1, on the reverse strand, counting down.
CATTCGCCAATAATTTGTTGGTGCGCTGGCATTTAATTCTTGTTGTTCTACCGATTAATTTCTTAAAGAGCTGCACGCCATCTACAACTGAGCTGGCGGCCGGGTTTTGCATCCGAGTGTACCTTATATGTCATTTCTTTGGAGGATTGTCACAAACTGCTTTTTTTAAGTGCGCTTTGGCATTTCCAAATTTTGTTAAGCCGTAACTAATTAAACCTTTTTTTGCAATCAGATTGTTAGTGTTTTGTTTTTATTGATATTGTTGCATGTGTAACAGTAGTTTAAGATATTTTTATCCCTACTATTTATTAAGGTTTGTGCATGATCCTAACAGCTAGTTTAGTAGTAATTTTAGTAGTTTTTCCTCGACCTAAAGCTCCAAATTGCTTCAGGACAACTTGCTGTCTCGTTCAAACTTGCCTCTCGTTTCAATTACGTTGCCTGCTTGTTTAAACTTCCGAAACCGCCAACTACTTTTTGACTAACTTCGACTTACTATTTTATCTGAGCGGAAGCACTACCAAGCACCAGCTAAACTTCCACAAGTTCCAGAAGAAACACCCAATAAATTACACAAGATTTTATAAAAACTGAGTATTTATTTATTAGGGAAGCCAAACAGACACAGCTAACAAGCTTGGCTTTCTGCACCCAATTGTCTTGTTTACAGATTTTATTGTTATCATGACAATCCAAAGCCTATTCTGATTGCATTTTTTTACTGCAAAGCTATTATGATTTCAATACAATTTTCAACAAAATTATTGTAACATCCATAGCAATATTGTACAAAGATGAAATTACAAATCACCACATTATGGAACATTTTTAGATATTACCTATTTATTCATGAAATGTTATTAACTGCGGTAATAGTTATGGAGGCTTAAAATTGTGTTCATAGCAATATTGAGATCTGAAGCTTGACTTTAGTTCAATTATATTGTAGGTAAATTTATAATTATCACAAATAGGGCAATTAAATACGTAAATACTTATAAATCACTTTTGACTCGTAACAAATCCCATAAAGATAACATTAATGAAACTACATTTATGTGGCAACCAGCAGAAGGCCAAAACCAGAACAAACGATGGCAACAAATTCTCCCTAAAACTCTACCTGCTTCTAACGTTATGTCAAGCGACAACAATATTCTCCCGGAAATGCATCTTATGGGAGATAACGTTATTTAATTAAATTTTATTTTGTATGCTGCATTACGTGACTGAAAAATGGCATATGGTTCCAAAGAGATAGTTGATGCAAGATGGGGAAATTTTGAATGTCATAGCTTTTTGCAATCAAACAGAATCAATTTTGGTTAGATATTTAAAAATTTTAGACTTTTTTACATAAAAAAGGTACCCTTGTTTGGAATCGTTGAGAGCAGTATGTTCCGTGTAAATTCTACATTAATTAAAATTAACGTAATATTCAGGAATTGTCTTGAGTTAAGCTATTTTTCGTTATTATGATGTAGGTTAGGTCGCCACTCCTTCGTGGATGTGCATTCGGTTGCTTAACCTCCTTTTTCATTTCAGTCTGAATTTAGAAAATCCTTGGTTGCTAGGTAAATTTTGGTAATTTTTGAAATATTGTCGGTATTTAGAAAGGGAAACAGTGGGAGAAAGCTTTCCTATATCCATTTTGGGAAGGTGTATAGATACATTGCTTTTGGTGCTGTGTGGTAAAATTATTTTAGAGGTTGGCGATTTGTGAATTCAAATTCTCGAATATCTTTAAAAAAATTCTCGGCTTTAATGTCTTGTGTATTGCAGGATTATATAATATCACAGAAGCAAAACTTAACTTGTTGCCGCCTTCCAGCTTCGGTAGGTCAATCTGGGTTTTGACTTGCACTTCTATTTGCCGATTTGGTAATTACTTCACGTCTCTTCTTATCTCGTTTGGTATTATTCCCTTTGCGATCTGTTGCCATTACGTAAAGCATCTGGAGAGAAGACTTGTAAGCGGTGTTGAGCATCTTGTCAAGCTACGTTGATAATTAATTACTTTGTTTCGGAAGCGGTTCGGTGCTCCTTTCTTTACTATGCAGTTTTTCGCAGCTTCTGCAACAGAACCAAGAACCAAAACTCCTTGTGACTTCTTCATGCTCCACGGTTCTACAGGATTGTCCACCTCCAAGGCCTTCGTGGCCTAGCTGCTTTGTAGCAAGCAAAAACGTAAAACTCTAAAATATACATCGTGTGGATGCTATACCTTATTCTAAAATGTTTTATTTACGTATTGTGGTGATCATTTATTCCTAGTTGTTGATAGAAGCTGCAAATCAAATTGTATAATTATCTTAGGTTTTTTTCAGTTTTTTGAGGGTGGCTGTTAGTTTCGATGACTTGGTTGCATTCAGCATTCAGCAACGTTTACGACACGAATTGCAGTGTACAATAATGCGAACGCTTAGGCCTATAGCGCGAAAATGTCTCTTAATAACTTAACGAACTTTATAAATGTGAATTTTAGCTTTCGTGCCCCAGTTTTGTACCGAATTCACTAGCGTTTTAAAAAGGCGCGCTATTGGAAGGCATTGCAAAAAAATCGTACAACTATTTCTTTTTATTTAGCTTATTTGAATTAACTAGCAGTCCAGTGAGACAAATGTCTCATTTAACGCGCCTTCAAACCTCGATCGGTTAGGCAACCACCCAGACCTGGAAGGTGTCAAAGTGGTTGCCTAACCGATCGAGGATTTAAGGCGCAGAGGGTCGCAGCTACGTTTGACGGCCGAACCAGTTTTTATTTAATACGCGTTCTATTTGAAAAACGGTCTTTTTGTGATTTCTCGAAAACCGGAAGTGTCACGTGACTGAAATTCGGTTCCTGACCTGACATGACCATTCCAAACATATAACTTTCATAACTTTTTTCTCTATCTCTTACGGTTTGGCTGCTGAAACAGCGTCCCGGACAAAACAGCGTCCCGGACAAAACAGCGTCCCAGACAGACACGTCTATTAGATAAAGGATTTTTGCCAACAGAGCTATGTATAAATCTAAAAAAAATATATATTTACAACCAATAAAATTAACATAAAATGTAAATATGACACTCCAGATTTATATCAATTTATGAGTGCAAGCATTCGCAATTTTTCCTTTGCATAAACATGGGGATTCTTATTTATTTTTTACGGGAACTGTTATGTGGTTTAGCAATTTACAACAACAGCTGAAGGTCTTGTGTATTGTGTTGTTTCGAACCAGTAGCACTCTAGGACACCCCAACCCATTTTGGTTAGGATCTAGCTGGAAAAACTTTGCTATAACACAGGAAAATCCTAAACCACCGTGCTTTGATTTTGAAAAACGTTACTAAATATTTATTTAATTTTTCGCACAGAAATTTCTTGTGTTTTTGAGAAGAACGAACCCAAGATTAAAATTTTACTCTTACCAATATGTTTTCTTTACCCGTCTCCCAGTATTTCTAGACCTTTGCTCATAGAAATCTTTTTCCTTAAAGTGAACTAAAAAATTACCTCTAAAAGTTTGTGGTTGTCATTTTTAATCTCCCTGTTTATGACGTATTGAAAATTTTATGTCAATCACACATGCAATACTAAATTAATACAATTTATGTAAAACTTAGCTTCGTGTAGTGACTCAATGACAGTGATGCTGCAATAAAAGCGGTAGAGCGCCGGAACTAAGCAAATATCTTTGCCTGGTAATGACGGCTTGATAGCAACTAAAAGTAAAAAACTCGCGTTAATCTACACACGATATGGTGGAAGACCTTTGAGGGTTGTGTAGATTTATCGAATGAAGGATGGACACCGCGAGTTCAATGATTGATTACGAGCAATCGGCGTTGATCTAGACCCTCACAAGAAAATATTCTGCAGAGCTGCGTCAAGATATAGAGATAAGGTGTCGATATAGTTAGAATGTTGATATACAATGCGTCGGCGAAACGATACGAAGATTCCTTTAAATATATCCGACTCGGGGATAGAGACAACATTCTACGTCAGTCAAACGAGACGGTATGCAAAATTTCAGATTGATAAGCTACGCTTTGGGAATTGCAAATACTTTCCCAAACAGCTGCATCCATGGAATGACAACGCTATCATTCAGAAACTTTCTGCTCGATGATCGTTAGCACACTGGCGCAAAAAAGAAGTTCGACAAGACGAATTACCGACAACTCTTTCTTGTGCATAAAAAGCAGTGTCAACTCCTAAACTGGCCTAACAAGATATAAGTAAGAATTGTTTTTACATAGTAACCTATGGAAAAGCATTTATCAAAATAGAAGAACACAAATGATTAGCAGGCTACTTGGAACGTTTAGATATTAAAATTCGTATTTTGTTGAATTATAACAGTTGCCTGTTGCAACTAATTAATTTTAGTATTAAATGTTACTCTTCGTTGCGGTTGCTAGATCATATTTTTTTGTTAAAAAGCAGTTTCACATTTGTTGAATTGTAATGTAGATAGAATAAAAATTAATTAGAAGTATAAAACATAAGGGGCTGTCTAATAAGTAAAAAGACAAAAGTCGGTAGGTGGTTTTGTTTTAAGGAAACCAAACACTAAATGCCAGACATAATTTTGTTGACAGAAACTTTAATTTTCAAGCGATAACATATTTTTTTAGTTGATTACAATAATAGTAGAGTTGTTACGGTATTAAAACAACTTTACGACACCCACCCAAGGTGAGCATCGCACCACGGAATCAGTCCTGGAAAACTGGTACACTTGCCCTGAGATTTGCTAAAAACAGGCTAAAGGCCACGGCTGGAACGCTCAGGGAGTCGGGCGTGAGTCACACGATACGTTCTGGGCAAGCGTGTTGAGGCATATATATAGGGGGTACGTCAAAATTATGAGGGCGCCACTAAGCCTGTCTTAACCCGATTAACCGGGCCTGGGCGGTTAGACGGGGGCAAAGTATTCAAGGCACTCCGTCGATAGGGGTACTCGTGAATTATAAACTCACACAACGATTTCGTGATGGCAAAAATACTTAGATCATGAAGGGGGCTTTTTCAGCCACGGCAATGTCACCACCAAGCCTACCTGCACGCTCTGATCTCACTGGCTCCACCGTACATTCATCTCCTCAATGATGGCCGCACACTGAAACAGAACATGCACAAAGCGACCAAGAATAAAGCGTCTCTTAATTAGATAAGCGTCTATTGGTCCAGTCTTACATTGGGGCAGCAAAGCGTGCCGCAAACATTGCGTTAATTCTTATAAATAAGCATCAGCTGATGGGCGCACTACGGTTACTAAACAACACCCATAACTGTACAAAATCAAAAGCAGTTTGACATATGAGTCCCACAAAGGGAACGTTTGTTCATAAAAATGCTCACATGATAATTTGGGAAAACACAGCAAAGCCCAAGTGAGGGAAGTGATTAGATAAAAAATGAGCGAGCGACGCCACTTCGCGACAACAATTTAAGATGCGAAGGGTACGTTTTTAACGGTGCACAAGATTTCACGGTTATTCACATGATTAAGCGCACAGCTCGCGCACGAGAAGTTAGTATGATTCAATGGTTACAAATACCTTAATTTTATTGGTGACGATCCAAGAGATCAGCATGCGGTCCAGCTTGCGGGAAACAGGTTGCCTGTGGCAATTCATTCGCCGCTAAAACGGCCGACGTGTGAATGGTCTGGATGCGCCCAAAATGGCGACAAAGGCTGGCGCTTCAACAAACGCCGCTACGACGGCCAAACTAGCCCAAGTGATGTCCTACCTCAACGGAATCCTCGCACAACGAACTAAAGGGAACACTCCCTTACGTGACGACGTAGAACCGGGCATGGAATTCCATCACACCTACGCCTTGGCGAAATAAGATCGCCGCTAACGACACACACACACCTCCCTTGTTCAATCGCCTGAGTAGAACTGTGACTCTCGCTTAAGGCGAAACAATTTATCAAACACTTGCTGAAGCAGCACGAGACGGGAAAAAGGCTGGCGTCCCCGCCAATGGCGGGAACGCCGCGAAACGGCACACTCTGCGACTTCCTTGATCAACGGCGTGAGCTGAACTGCCCAAGCAAGCAGCGTTCCGACCCCCGCCGTGGCGTGAGCCAAAACGGCGTTACCACGTGACTCTCGACAGCCAATGGCGAGGCGCCCAATAAAACAAATAAGTTCCGGTAACAAAGACAGCCAATGGCGAGGCGCCCAATAAAACAAATAAGTGCCGGTGACAAAGACAGCGCGAGGCCTCGCAGTCACACCAACAGCGTAAATTCTAGAAGGTTCAGAAATCCTGCGAGCGTTAACACCCGATTGTCAAAGTACCAACAAAGGGGTGCCCCGGATGACGAGAAATACTGCGCTTGAGGCCAACTATGTGCAAAATCATTATTATGGAATTAGGCGATGAAGCCAAATAAGTAACTAAAAGGGTTTAACATACGGGCACGCTGCCCTAAAGCCTAGGTGGCTAATTAAAATACAAAATGACCTGACAGAGTTCCTAACAAAACACATTCTTTATTATAAATCCACGGCCAAAGGATCCATGTTAAAGACAGCTAGACATTTTATTGGCAAAATATTTAGACGAACTTCTGTTTATAGGAATCAAGTCCTGAGAAGTCTAATTGCACCAATTTTAAAAAACTGCCTGGTTGTCAGAGGTCTCAGTCTATTTTAAGAAATGTTATGAAGGCAAAAAAATCTGTTGGAAACTGAACCTTCCACATCGGTTCGCCGTGCTGCCTTAAAACTTAGATTTTTGGTTTCAACGGTGTCGTACATTGAATGAAAGATGTTGGGAATTAAAGCTTACTCTAAGCTATCGGGGATAAAATACGATAAGGATCAATAACAAACAGCAAGTAAAGCTGGCTCTACTTCGTGTTAACTACAGCTTCCCTAAATATTTTCAAATATTTCAACGCTACGAGAGTATATTTTAGGTTCCGCCGGCTAGACTCAGTGGAGACAGCGTGTAGTTCTTTAAATAATGTAATTAACAAATGTAATGAGCTTCAACAAGTTTTGCAATTACAACAAATACACTCATATAGGCCGATAACTTAAGAATTCAGTTTGAATCGCAGCAGGCTATAACACAATATCTGATATACAGAAGTTAGCAGTAACAAAATCAAACAATAAATGGTATAAACAGTGCATTAGATTTATTAAACAACGCTGCATACAGTAACCAGTACAGTAATTCTATAATTTTGGATTAGGAGTTACTTACTCGAAAGGTGCACCCCAAATAACACTAAAAAAACAATGATTAGTACAATCCAATACCCAACTTAAGATTAAACCAGTAAAATATACAATTACATACTGAGTACAGTTTTCGTTTCTTTCATAATGCCGCTGTACCAATATAACTATCAAAGAACATTAGGTCGTACACTGCTTATCTAAAGGCGTCATGCTTCTGCAAGAGGTGAATCAAATATCCCCCAAACGGGCTGTGGAGGATGCTGGCCAACGTCACAGCATACAAAGGAGCCCTCCGAGGTAGGAGGAGTCGCTGAAGGTTTTACAACTATCGGGTGACGCCTGGAGGGAATTATTAATTAAACAAAGTTCCTGATATTTTACAACTCCCGGTGACGCTAGAAATTCCGGACAAAATTCCGCTAATATGTATTACCTTGAAATTGAAGTAATTCACTCACCCTGTAATACAGGAAATTGGCCAGGATGGCTAGCAATTCTGTGATAAATAAACCGTCTCAAGGACGCGTACGTATTTGTCCAATATAAGTGCCCAAGGGCCATAAACCGCATCAAAGCGAAGCTTCCACAAATAACTAAAACTTAGAGCACAATCACAGGAATTTTGTCGACATGAAGCAACTTTTTGCAAGAGAAAAACAAAGTAAAACAAAACGAGCGGCTTGATCATCTGCTGTTTGCCGGTAAAGCAGATTACCACCTAATAGCTAAAGCAGCGTTTGCCCGACGACTGCGTTCGAATAAAGGAGCTTTTACACGGCCAATAATTATGCACAGAATTAATTCTAATGACAGAAATTCTATTACTTTTTTGTATGTTTTAAGAGGTTTTCGTTTGTAGGGATAAAGATTAATAGAGGTATATCTATTTATGCAATCTTTATTCTATCTTCGTTCGAATAATAAATTTAACTCTTTACGTCACACCAAGCATATGTCACAATTTATTGCAGAGAGCAAAACCAATTTCAACGAGTAGGTGTTAATTTTCTTTTATGTTGCTGGTTCTATATATAATATATATATATACATCAGGTTTATACAGCTGCAAGCTGCCTTCCTGTATTTAAACGCCATCGCATTCTGTCATGGGCATCGTCCTCTTCTAGACCCCGAGTTTCCATAGATTTTCTTATCCCTTCATTCCATGATCTTCTGGGTCGTCCTCTTTTTCTCCTTACCGGAGGCATCCATCTAAATACTCTACTAGGCCATCTATCCTCCTCCATTCGGATCAGGTGTCTCAACCATTTTAAGCCTCTTCTTTCTATTCTGTCCATAACAGTATCCTGTGCCTTCATTCTCCTCCTAATTTCTTCATTTGTAATTCTGTCTAATTTCGAAAGTCTGGAGCTGCGTCTAGGTAGTCCATTTCGACGGTATTAATTTTTCTTCTAGTTGCAGCATTAATCGTCCATACTTCGCATCCATAACATAACACTGATTCAACAAGACTTTTACCAATATGCTTTTTCATATTTTGAGATATATGTTTGTCCCACCAGATTGAGTTTAAGCAGCCAACAACTTTCTTACTTAGTTCTATTCTGTTTTTTATCTCTATTGTGCCTAACCCTTTTTTTGTAATATTTGCTCCTAAGTATTTAAACTGGTCTACCTGTTTTTATCGTTATGTGATTATCCAAGAGTACTAGAAATCTGGCTTCCGAATTTATGAAAGTATTCAGTTTTAACAAAATTAATGTTTAAATTCGATTTTTCATATGTTTGATGCAGTTTGTGAAGCATAAATTCTAAGTCTTGGGCTAGTACGACTTGGTCATCTGCAAAGTTAAGACTGAAAAGGTATTTTTCACCAATAGGGATACCCATTCTATGAACACTTCTTCTCCAATCCTTTAAAGATTTTTCTAGGTAAATGTTGAATAGAAGTGGGGACAAACTGCAGCTTTGTCTGAATCCTTTGGAAGGTTGTATCGCTTTGGATAGTTTTCCGCCATTTTTGACATATGCTTTATTATCCATTATTATCCATCCATTATTTCGTGGTATGGAATCGTAAGCTTTCTGCAAGTCTATGGATGCTAAGTGAGTTTCTTCGTCATGTGCTGTTCTTTTTTCCATCACTTGCTGTAGAATGAATACATTATCTACGCAAGATCGTCCTGGTACGAAATCGCTCTGGTCTTCACTTATTTTGGGGAGAAATGCCGTTTTAAGTTTATTATTGATTATTTTTGAGAAAAGTCGACATACTGTACTATTGACACTTAATCCTCTATAATTGTTCGGATCTTTTCTGCTGCCTTGTTTATACACAGGTACTATATAAAATGTTTTCCACTCGTTAGGCAATTTATAGCATTCGATACATCTATTCATAACGTATGTTACGCGGTCAATTAATGCATCACCGCCATATTTAACCAGCTCGGGTGGTACTCCATTCGGGCCTGAGGATCTTCTATTTTTCATAGTCTTTAGTGCTTGCTTGGTTTCTCCTACAGTAATTGTGATCATGTTATTTGTTGTTGTAGGTGGATTTTCGTTTTGGTCAACTTCGATACGATGTTCAGTTAGTAGGGATTTATAGTGGGTTGCTAATAAATCTAATTCGATTATATTATTAGTAGTTCCGCTGTAGTTTGTCTTCATCGTTTTTAAGCATCTCCACACTTCTGTAGATTGAGATCCTCCCAGATATGCATCTATTTCTTGGCATTTTCGTTCCCATGTCCTATTCTTTGCTTCTGTTATTAATCGCTTAGTCTGTCTATTTAGTGTTTTATATTCATCCCACCGTTCTTGCGTTCTTTGACTTAGCCAGTTGTTATATGCTTGCTTTTTTATTTTCATTGCTTCTTCTACCGTGCTTGTCCACCATTCTTGATTTCGTCGTTGGTTGTTTTTCTCTCCTAGTGCGTCTTTTGCCGCTTGTTTTATAGATTTTATAATGTTTGTGTATTCTATCTCTATGTCGTCTGTGTACTCCATACGGCTGAGTAGTAACTGGAGTCTCCTTTGATATAGGTTTCGGATACTCTCTTGATGGATTAGGTGTAGATTATAGATGGTATGTTGCTCTATACTTTGGGAGTTTTGTTCAGTGTGGGTGTTTACGGGTTGCGTTTGTTTCCAGAATGGACATACTATTTTCGCTGTAAGCAGGTGATGATCTGACCCACAATTTGCTCTTCGTTTGACTCTTGCGTCATAGACTTTAAGCGTTGACTTTTGTTTCAATATGATGTAGTCAATAATAGATTTTTGATTTAGAGATGGTCTTTCCCATGTATATCTATGAATATCTTTGTGATTAAAGAATGTATTCCATATTTTTAGTTCATACTGTTTACACATGTTGATCGTTCTTTGACCGCTATCATTGATAGTTATCTCACCAAACTGCCCCACCACATCATATTTTTTGCCGCGAACTTATTCTTGCATTAAGATCTCCCGCAAGTATAAGCTGTTGCCTATTATTTATTGCATCTAGCTGGTTGGTAATCGTCAAATAGAAGTCTTCCTTCACATTATCTACAGAGTCATCTGTTGGAGCGTAGGCAGATATCACAACTATTTCTATCCCATATATTATTACTGTTACTTTTAAGCATCTTTCCGATATATATTTTACCTCTTTAATCTGCTTACTATGTGCATTCTTTATAAGTATTGATACCCCTGCTTCTGCTCTTTCCGATTTCTGAACACCTGACCAATAATGAGTATATTCATCTATCTTTTCGCATCCTTGTCAATACTTTTTTGTTTCCGTAACACATACGAGATCCATGTTCAGTTCTTTGATTTCTGTTATTATCTCTTTCATTTTGTTTGATATGCCCTGAACATTCCACGTTCCAATATTCAAAGTCCTTTTTCGAAGCTGGGTTCGTTTCCTGTTTGACGGTCCGACTTCCGAGGCTTAGCGTTTGAAGTTTTTGCATATTAGGTTTTTTTACGAGTCTCGAAGTGCAGGTCCCACGCCTCAACCCCCAACCTGGAGGACGAGGTAGTTTGATTTTGGGGTTTTCCTCCCCTAGATGATTGTTGTCCCAACTATAGAGTTGGGTTTAACATTCGAGTGTCCTTCTCGTAGCCTTAGATGATCCAGCATCCTACCTTGCAAAACAGCAAGGAGCAATGCTTATTTTTAGGCGGCCTTTGTTCGCCTTGTCACAGCAATGTCATAGGATATTTGTAGGATTTTATAAAAATGATCCTGCCACATATCATCTTCCCACATCCTGATACCACTGTCGCCTATGATTCGGGACTGCTTATTTCGGTTTCCTTTTATTCGCAGCTATGCCATAAATCTATGGGACGTTCGCTATCCACCACCTGCGACCCGTCTGGTAGCCTAAGGCTCGTTCTATTCTAATTATTTTGATTTACAAATCCTTTTAGTTACCGGCGAAAGCTCCCGAATTTGACTTAGACTGACAGTGACACGAATCACAGGCGACTCTAACGATACATTTATTTGATCTCCCAGTATTTTGCACTTGGACTTTTTACAGTTTCCAATACAAAATTTATGTTTTTTATGCATTTATTAAGTTGTTGCATAAAATCTTGTACGACATGCGTATTTTATTAGAAACAATTCACCTGAGAAAATACCCCACTTGGCTTGGTAGACTCGAGGGCTCAACTTTTCGCTCATGGATTATTTGTGATACAACACACTTGTATCATAAGTAACTACTTCACATATAATATGGGTGTTTACTCTCAAGATAGTCTAGGTCATTTAATTTAACCGAGATAGATGTTTCAGCATAGCCTCGTAGATACATCTATAGGAGGAAGCATTAAATCACGTTAGCGTAAGCCTTATTGTATATCAGAGATCCTATATCTACTAATAGACCAGGCGCCAGGGATTTTGACATGTCAAAAAACCCAAGTTAATAAAATTTTGCACATAAGTAGTTTTTTGGTAGTACTTTAAGAAAAAAAATGTTCTGCACTCGAGCGACTAGAAAAGGTGGAAAATGCACGGAAAAAATCGAAAAATTGGATTTCGGGAATATCTTGGAACAGAGTGAAAATTTCTATATAGTATGTCGAACCAAACTTGTAGAACGTAAAATTCTCTGTAAAAAAGGTCTTTTCAAGTTTTTTTGAAAAACGTTTCATTTTCGAGATATTTAGCAATCTTTGTCGACTAAAATTTGCGCGCGAATTGCCCCGAAAATGGTAGAAATTCAAGCGGCGCTTGACTAAAATCGCTGTAACTCCTTTGTCAATGAAATTTCATAAATCAAACTTCATTTTGAACGAAAAGTCTGAAATATTTGTAATACATAGTTGGTTCACGGTGAAAATTTTGTTTTCGATTTCTTATTGAGGTGTAACCATAATTAATGTAGCTAAATGAAAAGTAGACCTTTATGGATTTTTTCAATATTTACACTTCATTTTATCACGTCACTAAAATGGGCTAAAGATTAAGTAGGCCAAACAAGACCAAACTACGTATAGCATTTTTTTTCAAACTCTCTTGGGCCAAATTGAACCAAGTTTTTCATATGTCCTTTTTTTTAGGCTCCCGCGTTTTTCGCAGCACTTGTGTTTCCAGCCGACATAAATCTATCAAAGATATTATTTTTGTAAATAACATATACATGAATTTGTTCCCAAAAACCTGTACTGTCAGTATATGTGCCTAAAAACCGTATTTGTTAATGTTTTCATTCATCATTTTCTATATTTTTCGAAAAATTCGGAAAAGGCATAAAAAATATTTTAATCAGTCACATGAATATCCACAGGTAAATCAACTGCTGTTAATGTAGGGAACTGTAGTTCAGAATCTGGTCTTTCCCCATGTGGTATTTATTTTTTACTTAAATGTCTCAGGTCATTTTGAGATCCAAATTAAAGTCGTGACTTTTTTCGACATTTTCAATAACTGGCCCCGAGAGTCGTATTTTTGATAAAATACAGATTATGGCGTATGTTAGCAATAATTTTTCTCTACCTTTCTTCTTTTCCAGATGCTGATATATGTTTTTACAGCTAGAATACCAATGTATTAAACTACGACATTTTATTTTTTAGCGTTTTGAAAAGGAAGCAAATATAAAGGTTTATAATATAATGATTTATTACATTATATTTTGCTAATACTTTTATTTCCATATGTAAATATTGATTCTCAACTTACATATTTAATATGTAAACTGAATGTACAATAGGATTATAGATTCTAAATTATAGATTATATATTGAAAATACAAAACGTGCCTATCATGGAGAGAATACAACTACGACATTAACTATTATTATTGGTGGAGAGATTGTATCGATTTTTAGATGTGCCATTTATTTGACAGTTGCAACATTTATAACAATTTAGGGAATTGTCTAAACATCTGCATCTATTAATTAAACATTTTTCACACGTACAGCTTGGGAGCAATTCTTAGTTCTCTCGCTAGAAAGATTTAAACAATTCTGAATAATATTAATGCCGTAGTTTAATACATTTGTAATCCAGCTGAAATAGTATATTATACATCAAGGTAGCGAAGCGCAGTATTATAATCTGAGCGCATATTAGATACTGAGCGCGAAGCGCGAAGTATCTAAAGCGCGAAGGTTATAAGACGATTCGCTACCGTGGTGTATATACTATTTTTTGCACTACCAAACGGCATAATACCTAAATTCCCAACAAATTTCGAAAATATTTTAACTGTCAACCTGACAGTACAGCTCTTTAAAACGTCAATATTAAAATAGTCATATTTGGTAACTTAGCAATTTATTAGTTACCACGGTGAAAATTGTTTATTTTACTTTCTCTTCCTTGGTGGAGAAAATCAACTTCACGACCTAAAAATAGGCCAATAACGGTGCGTTCTGAGACTAGTAGTGCAAAAACAAATTTAGCACAATATTTGCTATAATGATTATTTAAGCAAAATCATAAAAAATAGCCAAGATAACGTGGTAAATAATTTTTTTACGATTTTTAAAAAAGGTTAACTCTTTAGAAATTCATCTCGGTCAATTTTTATAGTACAGAAATAAAAAAAAACTAAAATGTGCAGAATTTTCCTAGCTCTTTTTATTAGAAACACTTTTTTATATCTACTAATAATTTTGCGTTATTTTACAATAATTAGTTTATAACAATTGACTCGGGCATTTTTCGAAACTGGGACCTACGGCAATCGATTCCGCGTGTGAAAAAACATTGAAATAATGTGTTAATAACAATTTATGAAACCACTTTTGGAACTTGAGACCATCGGCAATCGCTTTTTCGGGTCAAAAAACATAAAGATACATGGTCAAATTACATGCACACAGACAGTGCACACGGGAGGACCCTGAACGGCTAGACTATTACCAAAATTTTTTTCAAAGCTAAATATATCGAAAATGAAGTGTTTGGCGAAAAAACTTGCAGAGACCTTTCTTGTAGAGAATTTTGGGCTCTACAATTTTGGTTCGATATACTATCTAGAAATGTTCACTATCTTCCAAGATATTCGCGAAATTCTAATTTTCAGATTTTCTCCGTGTATTTTCCACCTTTTCCATAGGCGGTCGAGTGCAGAACATTTTTTTCTCTTAAAGTACAACGAAAAAACTACTTATCTGCAAAATTTCATCAACTTGGGTTTTAATGACATCTTTTGTCGATATTATGTCTCCGGCTCCTGGACTATAAGGAATTATCCGTTAGATCCACAAATTAAGCACAACGTGATTTAGCGAAACTACATTTCGTTTGTTTTATTTGAAGAAAGTATGCATACATTTTAAAATCAGAAAAAATCAGGTACTTCATGGTTTGTGCAATCAAAACAAATCACCTACATTCTATATGTAACATGTCCCAACTCTTGCGTTTATAGGGACTCGATTGCATATTGATGAGACGCTCCAACTGTCGTTGGAGATCATCACCGTTAGCCAACTTTGTTCTTACCAGCCGGCACGATTGGGAGGTCGTAACTGGATTTTTTTCTAACTATCGATGATAACTAAAATATAAGGCAAAAGAAGAATTGGACGTAGAATGATGTATCGACGTAATTGGATTGGCCTTGGTGTACATGAACTTTTCACTGTATACATGGACATCGATTTTATCGAATGATCCCAAAACATCGTGATACAACGATACCATTATAAGTAGACGAAGAAGTAGAAAAAACTCAAACTGATGCGTACATTCACAGGAGTAAAATAACACAATAATCAAATATGCTTTGTAAAAATTAATCTTTTGATTAAAATAATTTCGGTATATTTTCTTTACCCTTATGTTGAAGTCATATATCTAATACTTACTATATTGCTAGCGGCTATGAGTGGGAAACTTGCCAAGGAAGTGAGACAGCCAACCAACTCTTCAATGTATAATGGTGAGCTGTGCGCAAGCGCCGCGGCGTCGTCCGCCCAATGGGGAAGTGGTCAAGTTTAAAATTCGCTTCTAAAGGCGGAGTTCGAATTCTCACTCATGCGCACGAGACTCGTTATACTCTAAGTGAGACTATGTCGGCGCCGTAATGTTTTCTGACGTTTCCAGGCCCTACTAGCAATATATGTGTATTATATATATGGTTGAAGTAAATAATATACAGGTATAAAAAAGGCCACTTTGGAAACATGTTGGCTTTATATAGTTTTCAAACAAAATTAGGTAGACATTAAAAAGTGAATTACGTGGAATAAAAATTTAGTTATGGTAAATGTGGTTTGCATTACAGATTAGCTATTTATGACTTTAGTGGCAAAAATTAGTGGTTTTTATCACCTGACGTGAATAGTGTTGATCGATGCGTAATACGTCCTATTACCATGCATTTCATACAAGATTGTCTCCAATTGAACTGTAAAATGTAAATAAGAACTTGCGTTTTGCCTTTTTGGTATGGATATAATTTAAAACAATAATCGGAGTACTTAGTCCATTGCTTACAAATGCAAGCGCTGAAATGGAGAATTAGACGTTGCTATTTGAAAGTTTGTAAATAATAAGTGGTTTGCTTTTATTTAATAAATGTTTACTGTCATTTTGTGCTTTAGTAACGGTAAAAACTCTATGAAGGGGTTTACATGGAACGTCCCTCGTGCTAACTATATCAATTTTAAAATAAAAAAATGTAGTTGCTGAGATTCGAACTACGCCCTCCTAAGCGAATAAGATTACAATTTGTAGCGCAATTTCTAGTACCCCGCTCGGTCTACCGCTTGAACCACTGAGCCACGGCTGTGCTCGAATTATGCGCGTTTCAGCTGCTTTATAAAGATGCCATACTATCCCATTTGTGATATTCACGCTGTATCTGTCTCATTTTCGCCAAGGATAAAACCTGAGTTATATGAAAATTATTACGTTTACCTATTTCTCAGTTAAATCAAAATTTTACTTTTTTAAGGTGCTCACCCTGTATATATTTCACCAAAATTGTCTCGGTTTCATGACAGGAAGCCATATAATCGGCATGCAAAATATCGTGTTCCTCCAACAAATAGTTTTTGAGTTATACCGGCAACAGGCAGACATATGGACATACCCTGAACTGAACCCTGAAACGTGAAGGTGAAGATCTGAAGAAATCTCGGAAGGTAATTTTTTGGCGATCACAATACTTTCTTCGTCTTTTAGACGACGGAAGCAAAAATGAATGAATCAGAAGATTCTGCCCCTTTCGATATCGAAAATGCAGCTAAAGCATTAATTTCAAATTTGCTGCTGAGAAAATCCAAGGAATTGTATGAATTGGCTTATAAAAACTTCTAAAATTGGCGCGAGCTGTAAAAGGCAAAATTGGTATCAGAAAGTGGATTTGATCCATCATTTAACATTACGAACGCAACAGTATTTCGTGATGCTACATCTGAAATCTGTATGATTAACGTGTATAATAAACAAGATTCATTTTTTAAATTTATAAACTATTAACGAATGCCATTTTATTACTAATGATATAAGACTGTTACATGTTATCACTCGTTATAAACAACTTTTCGCAATTAAAATGACACATAAAAATGTTGACATTTCGTAACTGAACTAGAAAAATATTGTTACGTTTTTACGTTCGGGCTATTTAAAAATTATTCACTGCTTCTGTATTAAACATTTATTTACAACTATTAATTATTATTATTTACAAACACACGAACTACTTAAACTACGAACTATTTCTAACAACGATACATTTATTTATTTATATAGCACGACTTAACATTAATGATTTATATGGTTATACCCTCTATTTATTTACACTGGATTAAACGTCACTTATTTATGTGGTTATTTATATACGCGTTTATTTATGTGGCCGTCTTACGCCTTTCGGGATGAATGAGAACTGACCGCTATTCCCACTTGCGAGTATTTATATCCCACAAATGAGTCATTCTAGAAACGTCCAGACTTTACTCGAAGCTCCCGACAACGGCATGACGCATCGCCGTATTAGTCAGCAAGGTCGCTGACGTCACCCGTCTGCAGCTGGCTGTAACGTTGCTTCTCAAATATT
The DNA here is from genome assembly GCA_940337035.1 of Agriotes lineatus. Taxonomy (NCBI): domain Eukaryota; kingdom Metazoa; phylum Arthropoda; class Insecta; order Coleoptera; family Elateridae; genus Agriotes; species Agriotes lineatus. The sequence goes on along the minus strand of OW679200.1, from coordinate 98,874,073 downwards.
CACGCGTCTGCATCGGTCTCAGTTCGTTACACTGCCCCCGCCTTAGGTCGTTCTGTCCCAGAACGAGTTGCGTCGGGTGCCTGTCACTCGCTCTTGTGGGGATTCGATGACGGTATTTACAGGCGGTGCCTATCTTGCACACGGACTGGTTGAAGAAGTAGCAGTCCACCGTGGGCTCAATGCTTCGCAACGGGCTGCAACAGCAGACCTCGATCTGGATGCCGGTCCGGTCGAAGACTACTTCCAGCATGCTGCGTAAGACCCTCCAGTCCAACGAATCCAGGCCGCATCCTAATTTCGGCACCGCTAGCCGGGTTTCACCGTTCTTCACCATCTGCTTCTTAAGGTCCAAAAGAGCAGACCAGAGCTCCTGGTAACTAGGTTTTTCGTAAGACAACCTTTTCGTCACCAGGTAATAAATGTAGCTGTTGCCTTCCTTCAGCTGCAAAGTTCTGCCAACCTGATGTGCCTGCTCTCGCAGCTGGTCTAACCGGCCAAACTTCTCCCAGAAGGCAGCGGCGATCCCCCTAGACATCCGGAGGTCCTGGGCGACGCAGTGTGCCAGAAAATACTGCCGCAGGGTGTCGAACAGGTCACGCTGCACCTCTGTAGTGACTCCAAATCGCGCAGTCTTCGCACCTCCATAAGAGACCTAGTTATCTCAGGGGTTGCTCCGTGATAGCCTCCACTTCCTCATTGGTTCCGGCATATGCCGCCAACCGATTGAAGTGCACCACCCTGCACTTTCCTCGAGAAGGTTTCTGGATTCGGTATACCACGTCATTCAGTCGAGAAACTACAGTGTAGGGGGCTTCCCAGTTCCTTTGGAGATTGGGGGAGAGACCACGACGCCTCTGGGGGTTATGAAGCCATACCAAATCGCCAGGCTGGAAACCACCGGCTTCAGCGCGGGCATCATATCGGTCCTTCATTCGGTCGCTGGCACCCTGAATGTTTCGGCGTACGGCGTCGTTGATCTCTTCCATCCTCTTCTTCAGGTTCCCCACGTAGTCCTCGCCGGCCGTTTCTTCGCCAGGCTTTCTTCCGAATTTGAGGTCACTTGGCAATCGCAGCTCGCGCCCAAAGAGTACCGCGGCTGGGGTGTGGTTGGTTGTCTCCTGTACCGCCGATCGGTAGGCCATTAGGAATAGGTGAATGTACTGGTCCCAGTCACGCTGATGTTCGGAAACCACCTTGGACAGATGCTTCCCCATAGTTCGGTTCATCCTTTCCACCATGCCGTCCGATTGAGGATGGAGGGCAGTGGTCCGGGTCTTGTGTAGTCCCAGTAGCTTGCAGACGTCCTGGAACAGTCCAGACTCGACATTCCGGCCCTGGTCGGAATGTAACTCCAGGGGGACTCCAAAACGGCCGAAGCACTTCTTCACCAGAACATCAGCGACAGTACCGGCCTTTTGATTCGGAAGGGAGTACGCTTCGGGCCACTTGGTGAAGTAGTCCATGCACACCAGAATGTATTTATTTCCCGATTCGGTTTCGGGGAATGGTCCAGCGATGTTGATGGCTATCCTCTCAAACGGACTACCGAAGTTGTACTGCCACCTCGAAGCTCTACTTCTTCTAATCGGTCCGTTTTCTGTAGAGCAGGCTTTGCACCTCCTGCACCACTCTTGGACGTCATCTTTGCAGTTCGCCCCATAGAACCTTTCTTTGACCTTCTGCAACGTCTTATTCACTCCAAGGTGTTCCCCAGAGGAGCCATCATGCAGGTGGCGCAGAACCTCGGCCACTCTACGCCTTGGAACCATCGATTGTGGTTTCGTTGCCCTACCGTCCTCATCTTTCAAGATTCTGGTCAGGACGTTGTTGTCCAGCTGCAATGAGTCCCATTACGCCCAATAAGTCTTCACTGTTGCGTTGGCGGCGGAGACCTCCTGCCAGGTAGGTCGACGGCCATCTTGCTTCCAGGCTATAACCGCGCTTAAGTCGGGGTCGTTCTCCTGGCTGCTCTGCAACTCGTCTGGCTCCCACGAGTCGTCGACTACAGTGGTACGGTTAACGGGTACCGCACGACTCTTCAGTTTCAAACAGTGGCGCAGTCCGCAGGGCAGGGCCTCCTGAACAACGCATCGGCGTTGCGGTAGCCTGTGCCAAGCCGATGATTTATTTCAAAGACGTACTCTTGTAGGAGCTCGATCCACCTAGCCACCTCTCCTTCAGGGTTCTTGAACTGCAGTGGCCATCTTAGATCAGCATGGTCGGCCCTTCGCAAGACTCTTCTGCCAAACCCGAATGATTTATGTTTTACTACGTCACTACGGCAGCTGGGATGATCTCCGCACTCAGAGATGGCTTGGTACCGGGCCACCAGATCTTCGATCTTCTTCCGTTCTTGTTGGCTCATGCCCCTTCCCAGGATTGTGTTCCTCCTGACTGTTGCCAGTTCCCTGCTGACGTTTATCATCCTTACTGGGACCCCAAGCCCAGTCTTCACCAACGTCTTCCCAACCAGGATACCATGAGTCAGTTCCTTGCCACCATCGAGCTCGACCACGCGCACCACGTTGTCCCGGAGATCGCCATCCAGGTATGCATCCACGACCCTCTTGGTTCGTCTCTGCAGAGTAACATCTTCCGCCCATACCACTTGTACCGCAATCTCTCCTCTTGGGTGTCGGGAAAGCTCCTTCCCACTTACGTGCAACTCGCCACGTCCCAGGTCCAAAGCGCACTCACACTTATCCATAACATCCATTCCCAGGATGCAATCGTCCGCAATGTCAGATTAATCGGCCTCAACCAGGCGCACCACGTTGCCCCGGAGATCGTCATCCAGGTATGCATCCACGACCCTCTCGGTTCGTCCCTGCAGAGTAACATCTTTCGCCCATACCACTTGTACCGCGATCTCTCCTCTTGGGTATCGGGAAAGCTCCACCCCACCCACGTGCAACTCACCGCGTCCCAGGTCCCGATGCTTGAGGGTTTGATTCCCAATCTTCAATGTCAAATCCATTTCCGCATGTGTGGTCACTGCGCCTCCCGTGGCAGTGCGAAGGCGTGTCCTGGTGGGCAGCAGCTGACCCTCGTCTCGTATTACGTCAGACCTGGCGATGGACTTCGTCGCTGCAGTATCCAACAGCAGAGACTGAACTCTTCCATTTATTTTTCCATCAATGAAGAGACTATCAGGCTGGTGTTGCAAGGACAACACATGTATGGGAATCTCCGGGGCATGGCAATCATGAGTCGACTCTCGCCCCTTCTTGTCGACCCGCATTAGTTTTCCGACGGCTCGTCAGACACTCGGGCTCCTTTCTTCGGACAGCGAGCCCTAAGATAACCCATCTTTCCGCAGCTTCAGCAACGGGAGCCCTTCTCCCTCGTCTCCTGCCTTATAAGTCGTCGCAACATGTCCTCCATGGATTCAGGAGTCATCTCCGTCGTGGCGACACCGCGGACACGACCATGTCCTCTGGAGGCAGTCCTTGCCGCTTCAAATTCCAACGCATGGGCTAAGGCCTCTCCCAGTGTCCTATGGCGCCCTAGACGTACCGCTTGCTGAGTATCGGCGTCTTTAATTTCATCTACGAATGTTTGGACGGCTAGCTGCTCCAGAAAGTTCTCCGGGCCGATAGATATGCGAGCCGAACCAATCGAGTAACATCGGCCTCCAGTTCTTGCAGAGTCTCCCCCGGCTTCTGAATTCTGTTCTTCAACTGGGCACAATGCACATGCTGAAGATGACCATTGCCATAAACGCCGTTCCAGACGATTCACCAATTGCTGGAAGTCCCTCAGCTGATTTTCTGGAATCATTTGCAGAACATTCAGGGCATCCCCTCGCAATGTCAGAATCAATGCGGTCTCTCTGCTGCCATTCCCCAACCATTAGCGACGGCTGCGGCTTCAAATTGCTTCAGGTATGTTGACCATGGCGTTTTCCCATCGTAAGAGGGCAGTTTCATGTGCAAGCCAGATGTTGCGGGCCTCACTGGGTCAGTACCTTGGGACAGAGCAACCCGAGGGGCAGCAACTAGCGATAAGGTAGGCTGATTTACTGCAGGAGGAGAAGAGAAGCCAGCAGATTCAGAGGGAGTTGGTTGGCCTTGGCCACTTCGTGACTTGGTAAATCGTCCCTGCAGCTCCAGCATGTCACCCTGAAGTCCGGCCATCTTTCTCTCCATTTCTTCCTGAATATCTCTGATCTCCTCTGCCAACTCGTCATGACTCGCTTTCATTTCTTCTTGAGTGGCTTTCAATTCTTCCTCAAGTTTTTGAACTACTTTTTCTTGCGCGGTTTTTAGCTCTTCCTTAAGTACTTCCTGCCCGGCTTTCAGCTCTTCCTTAAGTACTTCTTGCCCGGCATTCAGATCTTCTTGCGCTTTTTATGCCTTCTCTTGGGCCTTTTCTGCCTTCTCTTGGCCAACTTGCATCAGCTGGAAAAGTTGGCTTAATTGAGCCTCCATTTTGCTGCTCTGGGATCTTGTGACCTGCATCCACAATACACTTAAATTTATTTATCCGACCGTCGTTTTATCGGCACTTGTTAAACAATTTTTTTATTTAATGTTTGTTCAATAATTTTTTTATAGCCCCTGGTATAATACGGTACAAAACCCGCACACCTGACGCCACTGTTACGCTTTTACGTTCGGGCTATTTAAAAATTATTCACTGCTTCTGTATTAAACATTTATTTACAACTATTAATTATTATTATTTACAAACACACGAATTACTTAAACTACGAACTATTTCTAACAACGATACTTTTATTTATTTATATAGCACGACTTAACTTTAATGATTTATATGGTTATACCCTCTATTTATTTACACTGGGTTAAACGTCACTTATTTATGTGGTTATTTATATACGCATTTATTTATGTGGCGGCCTTACGCCTTTCGGGCTGAATGAGAACTGACCGCTATTCCCGCTCGCGAGTATTTATATCCCACAAATGAGTCATTCTAGAAACGTCTAGACCTTACTAGAAGCTCCCGACAAAGGCATGACGCATCGCCGTATTAGTCAGCAACGTCGCTGACGTCACCCGCTGCAGCTGGCTGTAAGGTTGCTTCTCGAATATTCACGCGTCTGCATCGGTCTAAGTTAGTTAGAATATTTTATTTATTTATTAAAAAAAGCAAAATTAACTTAGCTGCAATATTCTTATGGCAATGTTTTATGTTTGGATTTTCCTTAAAAATTATTTTTTCCAATCATTTGTCAATCATTCAAGCAGTGGAATAGTATAGTATGAGCAAAAAGTAACTCCATCAAAGATACCTTTTGAATTTTGAAGTCATATGTATTATAACACCAGAAAATTAGAAGCTGTCATTTGACATTTGTTATTATGTAATAATTTTTATGAATAATTTCTGAATAATTTATTTTGAAAATGTTACTAGAACATAAAATATTTATAATAGAAGCATATTTTCGAAATGGACAATGGTAATTGGCAGTACTCTGCCCATGCTTGTCTAAATGAATTTAGAGAAAGATTTTCTAACGTTGAAATACTAGCAACGGACTTCTTTTTATCAAGTACGACGTATTTAGTCCAGTCGTTGAAGGTAAAAATATGCTATTACCTCAGAATTCTTTTAACCTTGACCGATTGATGTGAAATTTGGTGAGTGGTTAGGGGATGGTTCAAGAAGCAAAAGTGACATAGCGCTGATGTGCGCTTTTACCCTGAAAGTGGATGCCACCTCTTCTCGGGGGTGGAAATTGTTTACTCAAAATAACCCCGGAAATTGATAGAGGGATAAATTCTAAGTAAAAAATGTTCTATATAGTTTTTTCGATAGATCGATATTTTTCGAGCTATTCGCGATTGAAAATTTAGATTTTTTGTGATAAAAATGCATGTTTTTGGACGTTTTTCGCGAATAAGTCGAAAACTTCGCGTTCTATCAAATAAGTTGTAATAACCAAAAATGAAGCTTAGAAAATAGAAAAGAGATTGGTTTTCCTATGAATGCTCTAGGTCCAAAATAAAAGAAGTTATGGCTCGTTGAAGAAGATTTGTTTTGCAACAACTTGGTTCGAAGTAATCAACGTTAATTAACGAAAAACCGATGTATTTTTCGGGAAAAACTCGTACAACATTTTTTGTAGTGATTGAAAAGACCTTTAAAATGAGCACTGTTAAAAGTTGATTGCATTATCACTAAGCGAGTTACGATGCAAAAACGGTGGGTCACTCGAATTTTTGAAAAAAAAATGAGCGCTAAAACCCCAGCCATTCCACCAGAATTGATATTGACCATTATCCCTTTACAAATTACTTTATTTTAGTATTACTCGTGTAATCCAAAAGTTTTTCGACATGCTCAGACTTTGCATATTCAAAAAGTAAAGGGTTGAAGGGCTCGGGAGGGGTGGTCCGCGCACTATAATGCAAAATTCTAACATTTATATCTCCGTTATTTTTTTTCCTACAAAAATTAAAAAAAACTAAAATGTTCGTTAAGAAAAAATCCACATTTTTGTACTATATTATTTTTTACGTTTGTTTCTTTAGTGTTAGTTATTTTCAAAATAAAGTATTTTTTTAAGAATTTTGAAAAATACGTTTTCTACTTTCATCATATTTTTTTTGAAAAATACGCATTCTAACCCGCCCAAACTTTTGGATTAAATAAGCAATACTAAAATAAAGTAATTTGTAAAGGGATAATGGTCAATATCAATTCTAGTGGAATGGCTGGAGTTTTATCGCTCATTTTTTTTCTCAAAAATTTGAGTGACCCACCGTTTTTGCATCGTAACTCGCTTAGTTATAATGCAATCGACTTTTACCAGTGCTCATTTTAAAGGTCTTTTCAGTCACTACAAAAAATGTTCTATAAGTTTTTCCCGAAAAATGCATCGGTTTTTCGTTAATTAACGTTGATTACTTCGAACCAAGTGGTTTCAAAAAAAAATCTTCTTTAACGAGGCATAACTTCTTTTATTTTGGACCTAGAGCATTCATAAGAAAACCAATCTCTTTTCTGTTTTCTAAGCTTCATTTTTGGTTATTACAACTTATTTGATAGAACCCGAAGTTTTCGACTTATTAGCGAAAAAACTTCCAAAAACATGCATTTTTATCACGAAAAAATTAAGTTTTCAATCGCGAATAGCTCGAAAAATATCGATCTATCGAAAAAACTATATAGAACATTTTTTACTTAGAATTTGTCCCTCTACCCATTTCCGGGGTTATTTTGGGTGAACACATTTCCACCCCCGAGAAGAGGTGGCATCCACTCTCAGGGTAAAAGCGCACCTCGGCGCTATGTCACTTTTGCTCCTTAAGCCATCCCCTAACCACTCACCAAATTTCACGTCAATCGGTCAAGGTTCAAAGAATTCGGAGCGGAAAACCTTCAACGACTGGACTAATTGTAGCTGCTTTCAGGAAAATTGGTAGTGTAGCAGACAGACCAAGAAGTGGTAGACCACATGTGGGAACTGCAGAACAAATTGCAGATGTCCAGAGTCGAATGCAGTACGAACCCTCCGCATCCATCCGAAGGCTTGCTCAAGAAGTAAATTTAAGTTATGGTACTTGCCGTACAATTCTAAAAAAAGATTTAAATATGCATCCATACAGACTAAAAATGTATCAAGAGCTCTTACCTCCAGATTACAATAAGAGAATTTTATACTGTAACTGATTTTTGCAACATTTAAATAATAATGTTTAACTTTTTTTCTGATGAGTCGTGGTTTTACTTAAAGGGCTACATTAATTCACAAGTAATGCGCTTATAGAGCGCTGGTACATTTCTTTCGCGAAGCTTCTTTGCATTGCCCTAAAATAGGCGTTTGGATAGCGTGCTCTCACCGGAGAATTATCAGGCCAATATTCTTAGAAGATATAAAAAATGCTGAAAGATGTCAAAATAACATTCTTGAAGAATTTGTGAATCAGCTCCATAACGATGAAATTCGACAAGGATACTTGCAACAAGATAACACAACACCTCATGTAGCTGGAACCACGTTGGAATATCTAAAGCAGTTCTTTGATGATCGATTAATTTCAAAAGATCTTTGCCCATCCATATCTTGTAATCTCACCCTTTTGAATTAGTTTTTATTTCCACTTCTAAAAATTCAGTATTTAAAACACCTGTACACACGATTTTAGAGCTAAACTAAAAGAAAGAATCACCGAGGCATGCAATTTAATAACTCCAGTGTTGCAGTGTCTGGCATTTTCAGCACCTCTTGTAAATGTGTATAAACTGTAGAATGTTGTAACATTTGGCAACTTCAAATTCGTTTACAGACTGAAGTGAGGTTATGTACACCTAACAGAACATGCAATTTAATTTAGTAGTGTCTCCATTAATACAAACGTTATGCTAATTTTATTTTATTAATTTTGTTCTAAATACTCTCCGTTGTAATTTTAATTTTCTTTTTATTAAATTTAGTAAGTTTCCTTACAAGACTGCATTTATTGAATTTAAACGTCAAGAACTGCATTGACAAGAATCAACAAGAATTAAACATAATTTTAATAGTTACTTTTGCTCATACTATGTTTCATTATTCATCTGTTATCAGCCAATCATAATCTGAGTTTTCATTATTACTCAGTACATCATAAACGTAAAGATAAATTTAAACGTCAAACCTCACTGTTCGTAAGAAAATTTATAAAAATACATTATTTAATACGGCTTTGACTCGTGACCTAATTTTATCCTTGTGAATAATGTCCAACTTTTAACTATTAAAATGTGCTTTAATATATATTCAATGATGTACTTTACGGTACATTTCTGTCCGCTTGGTATAAGGTTTGGCAGTGCCTGTGACCCTCTAATCCTGCTCTGCTTGAACCCGGCGTTAATTAAAAAAATTCTAGTTGGGAGTAGCTCAGTCTAGAGCGTCTGGCTGACATTTTCTCGCAGAAAGGGATTAAGCACAACTAAGACCGGAACAGGGGCTCGATTAGAGTTAGAAATTAAATACTGAAGCCGAGCATTAGAAATGAAACAAAGAAGGCTGCAAGGGCCAGTAATAGTTGTGGAAGGGGAATGAATAGGTTGAATAACGCGTTAGAGATTCGGCTTAAAGAGGAAATCGAGTTCTACCTAGCGGTCATGTTATTATTCTGGATCCGTGTAGTAATCTCATTAATCCAATGGCTGTGACACTGCTCAATCGTAATCCTCCCTACGTGTTAGCTGCTCAAACATTAGGGCGATTCAATTTATTTTCACAACAGAGATTTGCTATAAAATCAGAGGACTCCCTTCAGACTTAGACTGAGACCACGCGTGATAAAGTCTGAATCCATATCGGGTTGTGTTGGAAACGGTAATGAAGCCGAGTTTCAACCATTGAGGATCTGCTTGGTCCTAATGAAAACATGGGAACCGCTAGTTAGCCATGTTTGCTTTTAATTTATCTTTATTTATTGTTTTAAAGTAATATATTCAATATTTTTCAATTATTTAATTGAATAGGTACGGTAACTACTTCATGTTTTGTCACGACTTTGCACAAATTTGAATTAAGTATACTACGTTTGTTTTTATAACTTAATTCTAAGGTATAAAAAGGATATTTGAATTGGCATACTTTGCGTTTTAAGTACGTAAAATTCATTTCACGCAACTCGTTTAGTTTTAACATAACTCAAACAACGAGCTCTGGAAACTAGACAGCTTAAAAATTTTAAGTACTTTATTTTTAATCCATTCATGGTCATTTATTTGCACTCTTTCAAGCAATCTTTCCCAGATTATAGATCAATTCTTGATTTCTATTATTTTCGGCTATACAATTCTCGTGGCGTAGTTATATGATAGTTTATCTTTGTGCTGGCTCTTTAAAAATGTTTAATAACTATAATTATTATTATTTAAACAATACATATTTATGAATTATAATACATTATACACAAGCAAATGTTTGATATCCATTTGTAATTACAGCTGTCACGATTTTAAAGCTAAAATGAGTAATATAAAAACCTGCAGTAAATGTATTTTTACTTCCTTTTACGATAAAGGAAGTTTTGGATTCACCCTAAAAATTAGAAATTGAGTTTTCAACAGATCTTCACATTTGAGAATCCCCTGAACCCAAAAAAACATGTTTTATTGGTCTGTCTGTCTGACTGTCTGTGTGTATGTCTGTCTGCGAACAGAATATCTCAGAAACAAAAAGAAATAAGGCGTTAAAATTTCATATATAAGTTTTGTGTACTATCTAGATGCGACAGCAAGTTTTTGAAGAAAATCGCATAACCGGAAGTATGGCGTTTACTCTTGTGATTTTTTAGTTTTCTCGATTTTTTCAAAAAATGCTCTAACGATTTTTTTAACTTTACATTTTTATTAAATTTTTAGTGTGTATTGATGTGAGATAGGTGATTTTCCAGTTGAATGCCTCTAAAATGGGTTTCTTTTGTTACTTCCCCCGTCTGAAAAAATCACCTTCCAAGATTTCTTCAGATCTTCACGTTTCAAGATCCCTAGATGACGAAAAAGAGGTTTTCTTAATTCCGCTGTCTATCTGTCTGCCTGTCTGTCTGTTAGTAGTATAGCTCAAAAACCATTTGTCGGAGGAAAACAATATTTTGCATACATATTATATACCTGCCTCGCATGAAACCGGTACAATTTCATACAAATATATACAGGGTAAGCACCTTAAAAAATAAAATTTAGTTTATTTTTGGGTTAATTTTGAAATAGAACGAAGTAATAACTTTCACATAGATGAGGCTTTATATTTGTCGAAAATAAGACTCAACCGATACAGGATAATGTCACAAAAGAGTAAAAACGTTTCAACAATAACACCCTTCTGTTCAAGAGAGACGCGCGCCCGACTTATTTCGAAGAGGCTCTGTAGCGTAATTGATTTTATCGATGCAGATACGATCTCTATGCAGGGATGCGGTTACGATCGCTCTGCAGATGCGGCGGGTTCAAACCCCAGCGGGATACATTTTTGTTATTTGAAAATGTATTTAATTTATTAGAAACATGAAGATATTTTTACTCCTAACTTAATTTGATTTTTAAAATTATTTAGTGTCACAATGTCGACGAGGGAAGTTCTGGGTAAAGCCTTTTACAGATTTTTTTGCTGTTTTTACTTCCCTTGTCTAAAAGACGAAGGAAGTATTGTAATCGCGAAAAAATCGCCTTTCGAGATTTCTTCAGATCTTCACGTTTTAGGGTATCTAGATGACGAAAAACAAGGTTTTCTCAATTCCGTCCGTCTGTCTGTCTTGTCTGTCTGTCTGTCTGTCTGTCTGTCTGTTGGCGCTATAGCTCAAAAACTATTAGTTGGAGGAAGACGATATTTTGCATTCACATTATATATTTACCTGATATGAAACCAAGAAAATTTCAAACAAATATATACAGGGTGAGCACTTTAAAAAAATAAAGTGTTGCTTATTTTTCCTTTAATAGAGAAATATACAAAAATTAGTTATTTGTACATAGCGCAGGAGTTAATGTTTTCCGAGACAAAAAAGGCAACGAATAAGTTCGGTACTTTAAATGCAGCCGCACCGCAAGAATTTGAAGTATCCCGATGGCTCACGCGGCTGCTTGATTCAGCAGTGGCCTTCCGACGAACAATGAAATGAATGGGCAGCCTCGTTTGCAGGCCCCTGAAATTCGAATCCCATCACGGGTAATATTTAAAAATTGATGTGCTCTGCATTACCAAGTTTTTCCATTCTATTGTTTCAATATTATTAGAAACGTAAAAATATTTTTAGATCTAGTTTTCAGTAACACAAAGTAACAGAAAGTAACAACTTGCACACAGTTTAGATTTGACTTTTGACGAAAATTGAACTTAACAGTGATACAACGTAAATGCCGTATACAACAAAAAAGGTCAACGAAATAAGGTTCTATTTATAACGTGTGGGGTGCTCGGCCACAATGTACTCTGTAGCGCAAGTAAAAATAGTCCATTCGCTTGCAGTATACCACAAAATGCTGGAATCGAATACGGAACCGCCGCAGCTTCAAATTCCACACCGGTAAGGTTTTTTTTAAATTTGAAAATTTATATAATTTATTAGAAACGTGAAGATATTTTTACCTATAGCTTAATTTGATTTTTAAAATTATTTAGGGTCACAATGTCCACTTACGAGGGAAGTTGTGGATAAAGCCTTTTACAAATTTTTCTATTAACTTTTATTTTAAATAGAACATCCGGTATTCTATTACATTTTTGAATTCAGCATAGAATTTTAGAAAAAAAATTTCTCTTGAACTAACGCTCTATTTTGTATCGTTTTTGTAGAATTTGTAATTTTTGAAAATTTTTGAAAAATGCTTAAAAATTAAAAATCACATTTTTGGCTAATTACATCACTGTAAATAGAAGTTGTGTGCGTGTAGCACACCAAATTTTTATGATATGTTTTTCGGACTTTTTCCACTGTCTAGAGTGTAAATCACACAACGTTTCGGGAGTTTTGATCGACTCCCGTCTTCAGGTGTTCCTGGTTAGTCGTGAGAAGGACTGTAATTGTACGTTTTTCAACGTAAATTTGTGCCTCCCCCGGGGTTTGAAGCCGGGATCGCTGATCGCTGTGATTACTACTCTGCCACTCTAACCACTAGGCCACCAGGGTATTGTGTGATTTACACCCTAGAGAGTGGAAAAAGTCCGAAAAACATCATAATAGACCACTTTATACCCTTTCTTTGAAGACGTAGTGTCACTTTACGGCCCACTTAGGGTATTGTTTATGAGTTTGGCAAGCAATGGCTTGTAAGTTGCCAAAATTGATAAAAATTATAAATCTGGTTTTAATTGTAAATATTCTAATGTGTACATAAAATATTATAGACATTTCGTGTGTAAATGGCGTTTATGGCTCTTGTCGTATTAGAATCTGCTGCTACTCTTTGAGCTCTAATTTTTACGCCGCGTGCCATAAACGCCTTCTTACGCACTTGGTACATAAATAACTATAATGCACCTATAAAAATTGATGTAAGTAATACTAAGGAAACTAACAAAATTGCATGATCTACGACGTTCGAGGATAGGTATTGACAACATCATTTTCTCCATGGTTTTTAGTTTTGGCAAATCTACTAGCACAATGGTTCCCAAAATTTTCAACGTACACACCATAGTTCACATTTGTGTCTGATTCGGGTACTACTTAGTCCCTAGCCAAAACCGTTTCTTGTGGCTATTCAACGTTTTGGAATACGATTGGGTACAACTCGAACAGGTTTCGCATACCACCAGTGCCACGCCTATTGTAGTATAGTCGGAAACCACTCTACTTAGTTATTTATTTATTTTGTACTCAGCCAACAGCCGTTAGGCCAATTATAGGCGTCGCTGTACATTTATGGGGACTTCCAACCCCACTAACGACTGTCATAATGTTATTGGGATGGCTATCGTGAATTCAAGCGTGCGAACGTGTTTATTTCGTTCTCTGCATACTTTACAAAAATCTTAGTAACGTTTTTCTTTAATATTAAGAATATCGTTAGTGGTGCAAATCAATCATGCCTTTAATAAAAAATTGTGGTGCCTGCGGCAAGCCCCTTGCTCCTGAAAAAGAGGTAACTTGTGTTTGTGATAAGTGTCGAATTCCATAACATTCTGCCTGCTCCGATCTTACTCGTACCGATGTTCAACTGCTGGTCTCGAGTGATAGCAAATACCGGCCCACTTTCCATTGTGATAACTGCACTTCTAATAAAAATGAAATTTCTGAATTGAAAACGTTGATTGAAAAACTATCAACTGAAATTGAGGCTTTAAAACAAAAAACAACATCTGTGACGGAAATCCAAGGGGATACAATTGAAAATGTAATCAATGAAATTAATGAGCGTAATAAAAGGTCATCCAATATAATAATTTATAATATTAACGAGTCTGAGGCTGTCGATAAAAATAGCCGCATAGCTCATGATAAAGATGTTGTTACTAATAGTATAAAAAAGTTACCTAACGTCAACATTCAGCCGTTGCAAGTTTACCGGATTGGGAAACCAACTTCGGGAAAGGCCCGACCTGTGAAAGTGATTTTCAAAAATCCTAGTGACGCTAAAACTATCTTGACAAATAAATTCACCCTACAAGAAAACTCTAACATTCGTTATGCGTCAGATCAAACCCCTTTACAGAGTAAATATTTGGAAAATTTGAGAAAATCTTTAACGGATCGATTGAATAATGGCGAACAAAATTTAACCATCAGGTATTTGAATGGTGTGCCGAAAATTACCGATAAATTATCAAAAAACTAAATAATCCGACCACATCCATACCTTCATCGTGTACTGATAGCGAGAACTTTTTACATATTTGCCACATCAACGTCAGATCTCTAGTATCATGCTTTGACAACTTTTCGGAAGCAATAAAAAATCACTACTTTCAATTAATAGCTGTATCTGAAACCTGGTTAAATCCAGGTTTTCCATCAAAACTGGTCCATATTCCTGGATATGAAATTATTCGTGCTGATAGAGATTCTAGAGGTGGTGGAGTGTGTTGGTACATTCAAACAAATATACGCTATAAAGTTATTAAATTGGACTTCTTGACTCTTGAATATTCTGAACAGCTATGAATAACCATAAAAATTGACAATAAAAATATTGCATTTGGAGCACTGTACATACCAAAAAAGTGTTACGGGGGCATCGATGAAGTTGAAACAGCTTTACTGAATATTTCTATGACTGTCGATGATATAGTCATGGTGGGGGATATCAACATAGACCTGCTAAACGTCACGTCAACATACACTCGGCATTTTAAATTTTACTACTGCTTTTAATCTAAAGCAAATTGTTGACAAGCCAACCAGGATTACCCATCATTCAGCTACATTCCTCGATATCATATGTGTCAGTAATAACGCCCAAATAAATAAACATGATAATTTGGATATTTTGGAAACAACAGATCATTTATTAACTTACTGTGTGCTAAATTACATAACAGTAAAGCCTACGCCAAAAACTATAACTTATCGTTGTTTTAAAAATTTTGAAATGGATTCGTTTAATCATGATGCTGCGAACATCGATTGGAAATATTTTGATGCACTTGATAATGTAGATTCAAAAGTTGAGGAGCTAAATAAAATAGTTATTGAAATATTTGATAGATACGCACCCTGAAAGACCACAACACTGCGACATAAATATCGACCATATATAACTGATACATTAAAGCTAATTATCAAAATGAAGAATAAAGCGCACAGAAAGTTTTTAAAATCAAAGCTTGAACGGGATCGCAGATATTACGTAGATTTGAAAAACTATTTGAACACTGCAATAAAAAGCGAGAAAGCGGCTTACATCAAATATCAAATTCGTATACACAAAAACAATCCTCGTGTGCTTTGGAAAAATTTTGCTTCATGGAATGTTCACAATAAACCCCACTTTGAAATGTCTGAAGAAATAAAAAACGTCGACTTAATTAACAACTACATCGTGAATAGTATGCAAAATGTAACTGTAGATGACGCCCTACTTGACTTCTTTAACCTTAATAAGTACACCACTTTAAAGAAACATGACCCACACATACCATCAGTAAGTGAAGACGAAATAGATAAAATTATTTTGGGTCTAAAATCAAATGCAACTGGATGTGATAACATTAATTTAACAATGCTAAAACTAATCTTACCATTTTGTAGGAAGCCTATATCGAATATTATCAATCTCTCACTTGAAAGTGGAATTGTTCCTTTATTATGGAAGAAAGCAATTATTAATCCTTTGCCAAAGATACCTACAGCAAAAGACTTAAAAGACATTGGACCCATTAGCATACTGCCCACTTTATCCAAAGTACTTGAAAAAGTAGTTAATACTTTTTTAACACAGCATATCTTCTTAAACGACTTGCTACCTAACACGCAATCAGGATTCCGGAATAAGTTCAGCACAACTACTGCTATGCTAAAAATAACAACGGATATTGCTCGCAACATGGATAACTCCGAAGTTACCTATTTAGCTCTCCTCGATTACAGTAAGGCTTTCGACGTTATTAACCGAAAATTGTTACTAGCCAAGTTAAAGTACTACGGAATCAGTCCAAGAACTTTACATTGGTTTTGTAATTACCTATCAGACAGGTATCAAACAGTAAAAATAGATAATTGTATGTCACAAGAACTTCAGGTCTTCCATGGTGTTCCGCAAGGGAGCATATTGGGCCCCACTCTCTTTACAATTTTTACTGCAGATCTGCCAGATGTGATGGTAAATCAATGGAATGTCCATCTTTACGCCGATGATACGCAGTTGTATAAATCTTGCGTACCAGGGAAAATGAATACTCTTATCAGCGAACTTAATATAAACTTGGAGCGTATACTGGATTGGTCAAGAAAAAATGGTCTGCGTTTAAATGCTACTAAAACATCAGTACTGTGTATTGGTTCGAAATCAGCAGTGAACAAAGCAAGTGCAACTTTAACACAACAGATAATTTTAAGTGATACTGTTTTAAAAGTTAATGAAAGCGCTCGTGGTCTGGGTTTATTAGTTGACCAACACTTTTGAAAAGCATGTTATCCGAAAACGTAGTGAATGTTACTCAAAACTAAAAGCATTGTGGAAATTTAAATACGTACTACCACAACATGTGAAGTGGAATCTAAGCAATTCACTTATTTTAAGTTATCTTGACTACGGAAGCAGTGTGTATTACAACTTTCTTACCAACAGTATGCAGAACAAGTTAAAAATTATACAAAATTGTTGCTTGAGGTTTTCATTTTTAATTCCTTATAGGGACCATGTTACTCCACACTATATTAGGTTAAATATTCTAAAGATAGAATATAGATTTATGTTGTTATTTGGTACAACGCTGTTTAAAATTATAAAATCAAAGGAGCCTTCATATTTATATAATCTTCTAATCAAGCGCTCAGAAGTACAATTGACCAATATTAATTTAAGAGGCAACGAGTTATTTTCTATACCAAAGCATTTGACATCGAAATTTGAAGGTTGCTTTGAATACGTAGCGCCTAAGTTAATTAATTCTTTTATATTGGCATTTTCGCAGCCTACTGTTTTTAAATTTCGAAAAGCATTCAGAGCTCAATTGTGCGATCTTCAGAAACTTCAATAATGCACGCTTTTATTTGTTACTTATCATTATTTATGTATTATGTTATGGGAAAGGTGAAAAACAGCTGAGCTGATCCTTTTCCATTTGAGCATATGCATTGATTGATGTATATACCTATAAATATTTCTTTTTTTTCATGTTTTTGTTACTTAACTATTATATTGAAACGTCGGTGATTATATTATGCTCAATAAATATTATTATTATTATTATTATTATTATTATTATTATGACATCCGGAACCAACTATTTCCGTGGCAGCCGTACCACGAGGCGCCGAGAGAAGTAGCGGTGAAACATCCCAGATCTGACCAGAAAGAGCGTTGCTTAACTCTACTGATCGTACGTGGACGCTTGTTCAAGCTACACCATCCGGGACCCATAAGCAGTTATTAAAGATGTGCCAGTTAAACTTTCATTTTGTTTGACCAGCTAATTGGAGAGCGCCCTCTAGGTTATTTATCTTCAATTTTATCTTGTATAATTAGCCTCTATAAATTACACGAGTTTTGTAGTACCATATGAGCAAAAAATTTAAGCGCCCGGCTGAATACCTTCCTGGATAAACGGGTACGTGCGTTTAATTAGTTTAGAATGGAAGCGTTTGTTCAGTCTTCTTCACATCTAGAAAGCGTGAATACGTCCTATCAGCTGATATAACAACCCATGCCTCAGCAGCTTAAACGCCTTTTTGAGGTTTTTCCACACTTGGTAACTCGGACATGGCATTACAAAACATTTGTATTCGACGACGTATTTCATGATCTGGGCTGCCATTATTATTAATTAGTAATCCCAGGTGTACAAGCCGATCAACGATGCAACAGTTTGCTATCTTTTTAAGTTTAGTGCTATCGTTATGAGCTTCCTCAACTATCATCATTTTGGTTTTAGCAAAATTGATGCGAACAGCATATTCTGCACTTACATTTTGAAAACATGTTAAGAGTAAAACGATATCTAGTAACTATTTTCTATTCTTAGTCATTCAAAACCTCTTGAATTATATACTCGCCGTAGATATTATGTAATAGTGGCGACAGGATACAGACTTGTCTAACACCATTAGCAATATAGTAAGGAACAGACAAATCAAACATACATTAGTACTACAGTTTGGTGAGAATTGCACAAAATTATATTTATGTATAAATAATATGCTTGAAATGTGTACGCCGCTAATAAGCCACAATGGGCGTTTGAATCCCTCATGCGCGAGGATTAATGATAAACATAACGGACTTGCGCTGTGCGGCTACGCGTACAACAAAGTCTTGCGCAACCCTCTTTAAATTTTCCCAGATAATAGTCCCGATAAAGAAACCTAGAAAGGTATAAAACCAAGATGCTTAACCCGCTGAAAGCATTTCTAGGTAAGAAGTGCCTTCCTCAAACTGTCTGCTGTCGTACTCGTGGCTTACTTGATCCAGTACCTGAATACAACTCCCAAACCCCTTTCGTGAGCTGAACCCTGTGACCCGTTCGAAACAGCACCTGAGGTTCAGTTACTCTTCCTGTACCTTTGCGGGCCAGGATTCAATCACTAGACTACATAAGCGGTAATAGTATGCTTCCAGAGAGGCGCTGCATGATAAGGACTCACCAGGTTGATTTACCGCCAGAATTAATTAAGGGCACAATTTGCTCGTTACGAAGGCATTTTGTTGCCCATTGGCAAAGGTCCTAGAGTATCGTCATACGAAAGCGCAGCTTCCGCTTAGACCCGGAAGATCTGACCTGTAGTTTCGTCGTAAGTCTTGGAGAAACGCGCGCTGGAGCTCGGAATTTTACAAGGTAAAGATAAAGCAAGTTCCGAGAGCCGTTAAAAGTGGCCCCAGAGACCGTTTAGTACCAGTTCTACTCGATTTAGCCCCCGACAACAATCCGGAAATTGGGTTTTCTGTCGAAACTTAGCGCTGTTAAACCGAAAAAGAACGTAAACGCCGCAACCATTAGGTGCTGTCATACTTAACAGTTTAATTTCAGAATCGCCTCTTCCGAAATAGAGAGAGTGACAACTGACTAATATTCTGCGGCGATCGCAACAAGAGTCGAGTTCTAAAGCATCCGTCCGAATGCATTTTATTTTCTTGCTTAGCATTGTACTATTCCTACAAAAAAAAATTACGACAATTTCTAAATCTATTAGCCATAAAATGTTACTATTTTAGGTGATTAAATGACCTTAATTGCCATGCGAATAATTCTAACCTGGCATATGCTATATTGTATTTAAGGCGGTCGCATCTCACCGATCGTAGGCGTGGTCGGTGGGCAAGGCATCGAACGCCTGCTTTAGTTTCGGCAACCGCGCCGACGAAATTTGCATTATCAGATGTTTCCTTTTGTTGTTTCAGTATTATTACGAACGTGAAGATATTTTTACTCCTATTTACATTTGATTGTTAAAACTGTTTAATGTCACAACGTCCGCATGTGAAGAAAGTTCTGAGTAAAGCCCTTTACTGATATTTTTGTTTAAGTACCGCTTGGTCCTGCAACAAAACCTAACGTTATGCTTGAGAAACTTCTAGATCCGGCAAAGACGTTAGTATTCCCATATGAGTAGCAATACTTCAACACGGCAATGTTCGCTTAACGGTAGGTAGCTGGCTTCTTGATCGCTCCTCTCGCCTTTGCAATCATCCGCGTAAAGATGTTCAACGTGTTGTCCCACTTTGCTTGTATAATAAGCAGTGGGGTGCTATTTTTTCCAACTGATCTAAAAAGTCGTAAATCCTTATTTGTTTCCATATCACTTTAGAAATTTTTAAAGAAACATTCAGACATATTAAGATTTAGAATTGCGTCAATTACAATGTGAGCTGAGTGTCACTATCTACTCGTAAATTTGAAAGCAAGTGCTATCTGGACATTGCAAAGATTATTCGAAAACAGGTTATAGCAGATAACAGAGATATTTTATCTAAGAGGGGATAATAACTTTACAGAAATACACTCTTTAGATCTACAGTTCACATTTTCAGACATAGCCGCCTCACCATTCTAGCGGGTCTGTTGTGAATTTGCATGTCAGGCGCCTACGTTCTCGTAAAATTATGTACCGTCGTCTCGTTCTGGCGCAACTTTTGCTTTTCCGCATGCCGTTACGCAAGTCTACCGACGCTCAGGCATCACCCCGCGAGTCTGATGTTGTACCTGCATGTCACTCCTGTACATTTTCGTGCAAACGCGCATCGCCGCCTTATTCTGGTGCAGCTTTTGTTTCCCGGCCACTTCGGCAGTTGCAATCGCAACCTGTTCTAGCTACCCACGTACATCCATGACCCACGCTGGTCCGGTACGTGCAGCAACCTATCGACACTTACACATCCGCAGTGGCGCTCGCGATTTGTTATCGCTGGCCATGTATACTCATGACCTGCTCTGGTCCAGTACGTGCAGCAAGCACTCGTGATCGGTCACATGTCGATCATCGCACATCCGTAGTTGCAACCGTAACCTGATCTTGCCGCCCACGAGCCTCCATGACGTGCGCTGGTCCGGTACATGCAGCAACCTCTTGAGCTCGATCACATGTCGACTTCGCACACCCGCAGTTGCGAATATACTTAGGCCTTTTTAAGTTTGTAAACGCACAAATAACGATATATCACTGGAAGTCATTGCCGGGGCAGACAGTTTCGATCTGCTAAAACCAGCCTACTTTCGAGAATAACATAAGCTTCCGCGTTTGCATGTGTTTATTTTTTGATTGCTTATAATTGATTACTTTTCATGCATACGTAGCCTTTGTTTCATTTGGTAAGACTATGATCCAACAAAATATGAATAAGTTAATAAAAATATCTTAAAGTATATACACGCATTTTAATTCAGTGTTTCATATATAAGGAATTACTTACTTACCTACAACTCTACGAAGTTATATACCTTAATAGTACTTTCTGCAGCTAAGTACGAAATAGTATATTGTACAAGTTTCAAAAAGTGTTTTCAAGCGTGGTATACACCATACACTGCATTAATAGTTATTTACTATAAAATGGTTTTATGTGGATATTATCCATTAGAGAAAAAGAATGGCACACGAGGCCGTAGGCCATGTGGGATATTTTCTCGTATGGGTAATAGCTCATAATACTACAAGAAGAGTACAATATTTTATCCACACCTCTCAAGGAAGAATGATCAACACCGAAAATTTTGTTTGAAATCAAAGTGCCTGTTTGATTTAACGTTTTCAGATGCTAGGTGATATGAGAACACAGATGGAATTGCATAAACCAACACTTACTAGTTGAGTCACTTGTGTGTAACATTGATATTGCGGTTGTTAAAATCGCTATAGTTATGGGGCGTTTACTGAGAGGTATTGGATAAAATATAAAAATGTAAATAAACAAAAGTCATAAAGTAGCTACTGTTTTTGACAAACTTAAACCAGCTGTTAACAATAAAAACAGAACAATCTGTTGCTAAGCAACTTAAGAACTTGGCTTACTAAATATATAATAAACAGATTTCTGAATGCATTATTGGTAGTCTGCTTTATATGGACTGTGCAATGAACCCTTTTCAATTTAAGTTAGTTGTGTATCTTTTATCAATTTTCATAGCAGTTGTAGATAGAAGTCATTGTCTACTAATTTTGTTAAAAATATAATTTCATATTAAGCCACGCGTCGTTAATAAAATCTACTGTTTTTTGAAATGAAATGGAACTGAAATGTTGTATTGTTGCAAATAAGATACGATTTCAATAGCTAAAATATAAGCACTTTGTTTTTCAAAGAAATACTTACATTTACTATTTATTATTGGAAATAGTGCGAGTATTTAATTTGTATCTGAATTTATTCAAACACCAACGTACAGTAGGTTTATTTTTTGTTAAGTATTTTCTATTCTCATGTATTTAAAATAATAGCATATGGTTCGGGGTGGGAGCGAACTTGCAAAGTCATGCGAAACAAATTACTACAGATTATCCAGTCAAGAATTATCTTTAAAATTAGCAACAAATTTTAATGAAAGCACATATTGAGATTCCGACGTGGTAGGCTTCAAGTTGCGCCAGCGTGAACTAAATAGAATATTAAGAAAACGACCCTCGCAAGACAACATAACTGAAGAAGATTACTGACATAATGTATAACTGCTAATTAGTTAAAGGATCCCATCACGCACCCTCGCTATTGTTATTTAATAGCCTGGGGTAAGCACTGCCAGGAAAAGCATTCCTTCCGTAAGTTAGTGTTTCAGAGCGGCTTTTAAAAATAATATTTTAACAAAAACGATTGAATCGTTTTTCATTTACACGAGTAAAAGGTTTCACAAGCATAGTAAATGGGACATACTATGACATTTGGGAAAACTATAAAAACAATTTGTTAGGAAGCTGTCTAATAAAAGCAATCAGTTTAAGTTAAAGGAAAATATTTTGAATATTTGTTGTTTTATTAAAAGTGTACGTTGTACCAATAAAATCGTATTTTTTTGGAAAGTAATTAACGCATACTTACATATTATGCAGATTATGAAATATCTGCTGAATACTCTAGCGCTAATTAAAAATGCTTAACTGTGATGTGAAAATTTCGTTCATTCCACTAATAACAGGGCATGGCACGTTAACGAATTTAACTCTGTAATTTAAGGTGGGTAATAATTTTAGTTCCACTCAAATACGTTCAAACATGTCCATAACCGTGAAATTGCTTTTAGCGATACTCATGGAATAGCACTAGTTTAAGCACAACTGTATTAATGCGTCTAGTGGATTGTACACGCACAGCGTAGTATTCTGTAATTAAAAATTAAAATGTATAGAAATGTATATTTAATACGTTACTAATTAGCAGATAGTTTTATTAAGATGGGCTTAACAGGCTTAATTTCTTATTACTTTTGCATTTTAAAAATATACGATACCCCCCACCCAAGTAAAGCGCCCTTCCGTGCTTTCCAAGAATACTTCGATACTCAGCGTCACTCCGTTTCGTTAATACAATGAAATGCTATGAACTAGTTATTTATCAAAATTTGCCGACGACCATAGCTCAAAAGTTGATGTTGCCTTCATTTTCGGAGGACCTATTGTATGAAAACGATCCAAGACTTCAGGAAGGTTCCTGGCGACCGGAATCGTGTACACATACGAACATACATCCCCCGCACAGCACGTTTAGGCACCCCCCAATACGGGGGATTGATCTAGTGGGCTGGGATCTTCACCAAAAGATCCGCACCGCCGAGACGGAGATTTGATATAGTGGGTTCATTAGTCGGTTGGCTCGAATTTTAGAGATAGTTGACTCAGAGTGGTTTTCGATATGAGGGAATTTCAATACTTCGTACACTTCGTGTCGAAGTAACAATTTGGTAAAGACATTTGCTTTAATACTGAACACCGAGTATACATATACTTTACATGAGCAAGCATTAGAAAGTTGCAAAAAATGATAGGATTTATCAAAGGGGTTTTACAAAATTGTATGTAACAACTTTTACGGCGTTCCCATTTTAAGTGAATCTGAATAGAGTTGAGCTTTCTCAATCCTCTCTTTGTTCAGCTGTTCCTGCTAGATTTCGATTCAGATAGTCTCGTAGGTACCTAACACACGTTATACTTCACATTATTCTTTACAATAAAATTTTCATCATCCTCATTGTTCCACATATGAATTTTTATTTGGTTTTGAAATGATCTCTACAGACTTGCATTAAGCAAGTCCTCGGTTCAAATCCCCCAGGGGTCGGAATTTTTCCGTAGCCTTGGCGATTGGAATCGGGCTCGGTGAGACCATTCACAGTTGGGCACCAAATTAACTGTGCTCTACTCAGAACCACAGACCTAAGAGATAGAGTAACAAGGTCAACACATCATCAAGACGCACACATCACACAATGGTTGCTGCGCAAGCACCAAAGGCGGGCTCCAACTCTGTATCCCGAATCCGGGGCAAGTTAAGCAGATGCCAGCACATAAAGCACCAGCCTCTACACCGAAAAGTAATTGAGGTTACAGATTATACATACATGATCTCTACGTTTTTTGATAGTGACTTAGATTAAGTGGTGAAGCTAAACATCTGTTGCATTTTATTATTTTTAATAATAATAATCATAACTTTATTTAGCAGCATGCTATACGCATAACACAGAAAAGAAAATAGATTTGGCTTAAAATAATTATACATATCTATACCTATATTTTTAATTTCCTTAAATAATTCTCTGGTAATTGTTTTTACGATTAGGCACAATGGTTCTGCAATTTAACCTAAAAATCTTTGGCTAATCTACTTATTTTAATTTTAAACTTCATTAAATCTAAAGTTTTTTATCTGTGAGGTAAGTTATTGTACTCCGCTGCCTTTGAAAAACACTGAAGCTTGAAACTTCTTGTTTATATGGTCAAACATAAACTTGTCTGTTATTAGTCCCGTCGATATGCCCGAAATCCATATCTATGGGTCCTACAGTCACCCGCCGTGGATGGTCTTTTGTAGTTTGTTAGGGGGGCCATTTGTAAGTGTGTGGTGAGTTGTCGGGGGTTAAGCAAATAGGGTTCACCGTCATCTTAACAACATTTTTGAACACATTTTTATTCAAATATCTCGGCTCTTATTGATACTATATTAAAAATTCATACAGGGTTTTAAAGGGCATACAATTTCTTATAATTTAGGCTCTATTAACTTTTCTCATAGGATTAATATTTCTTTTATTTATTGCACGAGAACGTTGAAAACGTAAGCCTTTTTTCTGGTGCGATAAAATAGCTTATTATAGAACTTTTAGGGTGCGAGAAAACTTACAATTTGGTATAAATCGTTTTTATTTTTGGTTGATATTGTACGTTGTAGCGCGCCGCAAAGATAGTCATATCGGCGCGAGGTTGTACAGGAATAGTCCGTCGGTATGTCCGAAATCCCTATTTTGACTACGACAGTCATCTGTGAATGATCTTTGTGATTTGTTAGGGGACCTTCTGAGAGTGTAGTGGTGATTTGTCGTAAAGTTATGCAAATAACGTTCGTCTCCATCTTAAGAAACGTATTAACGCTTTTTATTCAATTATCTCGGGAGAGTTGAAAATGAATGCCCAGATAACGGTGTTCCGTATTTTTCTCGAAATAGGTAGCTCGCACGAGAAAATTGTTTATTATCGAACTTGCAGGCAGTGCAAAACTGCAATTATGGTATATATTGCTATGAACACAATTTTAAGCCTCCATAATTATTTGTAATTAATAACATTTCATTAATGTCAAATATTATCTAAAAATGTTCCATAATGTGCTGATTTGTATTTCATCTTTGTACAATATTGCTATGAATGTGACAACAATTTTGTTTAAAACTGTATTAAAATCATTTTAGCTTTTCAGTGAACAAATGTAATCAGAGTAGGCTTTGGATTGTGATAACAACAATAAAATCTGTAAACAAAACAATTGCGGAGAGCAAGTCAAGCTTGGTGGATGTATCTGTTTGACTTAAAACTAAAATGATCAATAAATAAACAACCCAGTTTTAATTAATGGTTGTGTAATTTATTGGGACTGTCTTGTAGAATCTGTGGAAGTTTAGCTGGGGCTAGGTAGTGCTTCCGCCCAGGTGCGTCGAAGTTGGTCGATCAGTAGCTGGTGGTTTCCGAAAGAGTTTTGGGCGAGCAGGCAGCGTAATTGAAGTTTGAGGTGAGTGTGAACGAGGCAGCAGGTTCTCGTGGAGCAGTTTGGAACCCTGGGATGAGGCAAAAGACTGAGTGGTCCAGAGTAGCGACCGTGAAAGTTCTCGAACCAACGAAGCGAGGTGTGTAGGTAATTACAGCTATATTTGTTAGTCCAGGGGGCTACAGCGACGGGAGACTTACTGCGGGTTTTTTCAGTCCTATTATCCATCGCAGGAACCCCAAAAATAGGTCAGAAAAGTGATTCTAGAAAGCATTATTCTTAAAATTGTAAAATGGCGTCTATTTTATATTACCTTGCGGCAAGAGCGTCTCTTAAGTATTTTGTTT
Organism: Agriotes lineatus; assembly: GCA_940337035.1. Taxonomy (NCBI): domain Eukaryota; kingdom Metazoa; phylum Arthropoda; class Insecta; order Coleoptera; family Elateridae; genus Agriotes; species Agriotes lineatus. The sequence continues at coordinate 98,847,971 of OW679200.1, read as the reverse complement.
TGTGGTTTTTATTTGCTTACGCTTTTGTTGTCGCTAAAAAACGTGTAATGACGTAGAACTGAACTGTTTCTTAAAAAAAGCGAATTTGTTTGGCACAATTTGTGAAGTCCCATTAGCTATAATTTCTGTATAGAAACCACCCCAGTAGTTAAATGCGTATCATTAAAAATGTTTAGTTTCAAAATTATTATAAATGAATCCAAATATTGAATTTGATAACAAATATATTTGAATTAGTTCTAATTATTTTAGTAATTTATTTTATTAAAATGATTTATTTAACTAAATAATACACCACAAAGATAATATCACAGTAATGTGTTTTCAAATTTTGGTTGATATGGTACATTGTAGCTCGCCGCAACGGTCGTCATGTCAGTGCGTATTTGAAGAACCCGTTTCCACATCACCCCAAATGTGGAGTTCTAAGCATGTTGTTAAACCTGGTATTCTCGGGAGACCTAATCCATGATCTGTCGTCGTCGTAAAAGTTGAATCGCTAACGTTCAAGAGAAAGGACAACAAACTTCCGTTGGAAGCGATAAACAGTAGCATAAAAGTCGACCCCGGAACCATTCCAACTAATCCATTGTTACTGTTTCAAACAATGTGTGGGGTGTCCTTTTCAACTGGGACTTGCAACACGATTAAGAAAAAAACGATACCCAACCAGGACCTAAAAAAAACTCAAGGGGAAATAATAAACGAGTTAATGCGATGAAATGACGATAGATGATGGATTAAGCCTCCAGAGGACACCACGTTAAAAAACGCTCACAGAACTTGACCTCTGGGGTGGCGCCAAAAAGGGTTCTATAGCCACGCGCCGACGTAACGAGTTCAGCGGCGCGCTACAATGTGCTATATAGATTAAAAAAAAAACTATATACAGCAAATTGCAGGTTTTTCTACGCCTACAAGTACCATGATAAACACTTTTCTCGTAAGAGTTACATATTTCGATAACAATACGAAAAACCGTCGTTGCCCTTTTATTTTCAAGTTTTCCGGGCAATAAATAAAAGAAACATTAGCCCGATAAAAAGTAAAGAGAATATAAATTGTAAGAAATGTTACGCCCTTTATATCAATATTTAATGTAGCCTTAACGGGAAGCGTAATATTTGAATAAAATGGGGTTCAACATTTTTTCCAAGATGGCGGCGAACCCTATTTGCGTAACCTTCCGACAACTCACCACTACACTAGCAGATGACTTTTAAAGAAACCACAAAAGATCATCCACTGCGGTTGACTGTCAGGTATTTCGGACATACCGACTGGACTATATAAAGGGCGTTTTTTTTAGAGGAGGAGAACTTTAAATTGAAATAAAACACAGAAAAATGTTTTTAATATCCATGAAATTGGCTTTATTTTCACATACTCTTCGCAGTAAATCAGTAAATCGCTATAACGAGTCGAATGTTGGCTTCCAAGTGCTAAATTGTTTCCAGTTTATCGACGTAGACATGCGACTTTACATATCCTCAAAGAAAATAATCTAACGGCGTCAAATCGCACGAAAGAGGTGGCCAGTTAACATATCCATTTCGTGGATCCATTTTGTGGATCTGTTAACTGGCTTCTTAATACATGGTTTAACTGGTACCCACCAAAGTTGCTGTTGCGTTAAATTTACTTCTGTATATTCATCCCGCCCCCTACCCAATATCGTTCTCATTGATTTATGTTGCAGTTTTTGCAAAGTCAATATTTGTTATATTTGACAAATACAATATTGTTGTTGCAAAGTAAAAGTTTGACAATAAATATGATAGTGTCATATACAGGGTGCATCCAAAAGAATGAAACACCAATTGGTCATAGATCCATTCCTTCTGAACGATATATAAGAAAGCTTTGATATATTTCCAGAGAAGTAAATTTATTTTGTGTTGCTGTATTAGCTCAAGCAGTCTAAAAAACAAAGGCATTGGGGTCAATTCTTGAAACTTTTTCGGCTTTAATGTACACTCATCCTTTCAAATAGAGCTTAAGTTGGCATAACTTGTACCAATCTTAGGCAGCTAGAAGCATAATGATATTCACACTAAGATATTAATGCCGAGATGCTTCAGATTGGCGATCCAAGCTAACGATATGTTTATAAATGCTACATAATTTTGATATTATGTTGAAAAATAACAAATTCTAAGTAATTACCTTAATGAAATAAAAACTTGACACACGAATAACTATTATATCAAATGGGCCAAATGAAAGTTATAAAGATGATACAATGAACGGGTAACATGTTTGTAAAGGACATTTGTAACGAGTCGTTATTAGTGTTTATTTGCTAAAATTTTACTTTTATTCTTCCAATAAAATGAAATAAAATATCGTGGTAACTTACCAACTTTTCATGGAAACTCAGAAACATTTTTTTTGTTGCTAAAAGCAAATGCTTGAATTTTCTAGTTAGAGATTTATATTAAGGACACTTTTTATTCTCTTCCTTAATTTAAACAAACTTACAGTTTGTATAGGCAAGAAGTCAATAAAGTGAATAAACACGATGACAACAGCGCGATCATAAAAGACGGCAAAGCTCAAACTAAAATTCTAATTTCATTCCATAATGGCCGTAAATGAATTAAATTAAAGATGTTTGCTTTGAATTTCCCCAACGTAAAAATTCTCAAGAGGTTCTTTCGATGTATAAGCAAACACATGACGTGTACAAATGAAATGGCTTTTTAAGCTACTTCAAACTGCATGCATGCCTGATTTCGAAGCAATGAAGTGCAAATCGAAGGATGTTATCAATTCATTACTTTTTGAAATGCAGCAGACACATTTTAAGATGTGCTTTCAAAAGTTCGACTACGAGTCCAACCCTCTGCCTTTATTGAGTTTGTTAGCAAGTTGTGCAGAAGGTTTTGTTCGATTTCTATCTGAATTCTTTCTGGTTATAAAACTACAGAGACGAGTTGAGCTGATGTTACGTTCTTGTTCTGGTAATACTACTACGATAAAATTACTGCGTTCAGCTTTATGTTTCTCACTGTTAAAGTTGAGTATGACATTTGTAGTGATAACAATATGGATGTTTTCTGTTTCCAACATATTTCCTAGGTTCGCTGTTTCTCTCATTTGTTAAATTTTGTAAAGGGGCAAAACGTGTATTAATAAACTGTCACTTTATAACTGCAATAACAGTTTCTATTCTAAATAAATGTACGGACAAAATGACAATATAGTATGAATCGAGCAAATAATCTAGCTACAACTGAAAAATTAGTATACAAAAGTAGTACATGTATCGCATTTCATATGGTAATGTACTACATTTCTACATGTAAAATCGTTTAGTAATGTGGCACTTTGCATTATAGAAACCATTAAGGCATAGCAACGATGACTTGTTTTACGTTTGGCAATACTGAAATGTATTATTGGTGACACTGTAAGTTTGTGTCAAATTCGAGGTTAGCAGGTTAGGTTTTGCGTCAGTTTTGACACAGACTGACGCCAAACCTAACCTGCTAACCTCGAATATTTAATAATTACAACTTCGCTGTATATAGGCTTTCCAGTCATATTTCTACGTGTGCTAGTTCATCAAATGGTGTTCAGACAGTTGGTGGTTCACAATTTCAAGCAACTGTTAACAGCCATTTTCATGTTCTCGTTTATAATTATTTGCCTTGGTTTATTTAGAACTTTAAAGATTTCGAACACAGCTTTGTTCTAGAAAGTTCGTCGGGCGGTTGTTTCTCGTCCCGTGATTGGTCAAAGCTGCGCAGATCATGTTACTAACCGGTTCCCCCTGCACGTTGCAAGCTAGCGCGTCTGTCTGGGAACGCGTGGCGCGGTATTTGGAGAGTTTGTGACGGGCCGTGGTAAACTCGTGCTTTTGGATGCTTTAGTGTCGTTGTCGTGTCGATGGCCGCCGCCGATTGTTTCTTCTCGTAAGTCTGGAAGGCATATTTGTTCACCACATGGTTGGAGTCTTTTTGATAGTGCGAATTACAAGCCTCGCAGTTTTCGTCGTTACCCAGGTGGGCTCTGCATCATTCCCTGATAGTAAAGGGGGACTGTCTGGACAGCGTGCATACCCACAACTTCAAACCACAGCCCATATACTCTAGCTTTCGACCGACGCAGCTTTCAAGCAAAGCCGTTAGTTAAGGCCCGCAGACGACACGTGTTGAATTTATAATTAGTCATTCTTGTTTTCCGGCCTGTCGTCGGTTCGCGCTGTATTTCAATTAGTCATTCATGGTCTTAGTCATTCATGGTCGCAATCCCGCAAGCGGCTTGTGCTGTATTTAAATTAGTCATTCATGGCCACGAGCCCGCAGACGGCACGTGTTGAATTTGTAATTAGTTATTCTTGTTTGCCGGCCAGTCGACGGCTCGCGCTGTATTTTAATTAGTCATTTATGTTCACAAGCCGGCAGCCCTCGTTGGGGCCGTGTCTATTGTTAATTTAGCTTAGTCGATTAGAGATAAAGCGTTCCCAGCTGGGTGATAGTTTTAGCCCATTTATTATATGTTCGCATGGTATGTATCTACTTTATTCACTTGTGCGTAGATCAATAGATCGGTTTAAAAACGTCACCGGTAAGTCGGTGCACTTGTCGCTACACGTGTTGGGTGTCGTTCGCTATACACTAAAATCCTACCCCGTTTGGCTTTTCAGGTTCAGTCAAGCGTGAGTTTCATATCTGAATCTCGTGGCGCCCATTAATTTTGCAATACTCTATACATACCGTCACACTTGCCCTGTGGTGTACCGGTTCTGAGACCACGCCCATCTCCCTGAGCGTATCAAGCCGTGGCCTTTAGCTTGTTTTGTGAGATTTCCAGGGTAAGTGATGACAGTTCTCGGACTTGTTGAAGCTAGTGGCACTTCCCTACCCTAGAGGGTCTATAGAATCATTTGATACCGTAACAAGTGGATAGTGGGGAAGTGTGTGTTAACGGCAGAATAAGCAAGACAGGATTCCGTTAATGCTTTTAGATTTGACTTGTGGGTTCTTTGCTGTTAAAGTTTGGCTTTTAAGTTTAAAAAGTTGTATATTTAAATGAAGGCATATTTAACTTAAATACTTTCAAACTTTCAAGTAGTGCACCTCGTGTTTGTGGTAATAATTTAAACAAGAGGCTAGAAAAAGTGCATGTGTAGAGCGGTAAACCTAATGGTAAGTTAGATATTTAAATAAATTTCGTAAATTCAAATAAATACATCGCTCTATTATTGTATTATAATTTCGGAAATCTCATGTGATAAGTTATATGACTGGTTTCACCATACGACATTTGAATTTACTACGTGTGGTAAATTGTAGTTTATTGCGTATGGGTTTTTATGATAATTGGATGATTAGATTTGCTGAAATAAAAGAAGTTATCATTCTCTTCGTATTTATCAGTTATGCATAGTTCTGTATAAAAATCCTTTAGGAATTTGACCAGAGAAAGTTTACAGATACATTTACAAAAACTACTTAATTAACTTTTAGGTCTGGTAAGTTTGATGACGTCATAGCACATATTAGAGTGCTTAGCACGTATTTTAAAATATTATTGACATTTTCGAACATTGTCATACAGTTTCAATGCTGTTTTGCCCACAGTCTAAACGTATTAATTTTCAGAGGCAATTTGTTAACTAGAGAAATAAACAGGACCGCAACTTAGAATTTTATCAATAATAGTTTAATGAAAAATGCAATATCGCATCTCTATTACTGCTTCTCTTGAAATGTGTATCTATTAGATGTTAAACTGTTTGTATCATTTGTGAAATTTTTAGCTATAATTGCAAATTCTATTACTTTAGGTCATTTTGTGTTACCGAGAAAGAGATATATTTCTACAGCATTGATATCCAGCTACACAGAAGAGTTTTTGTTATTTGAATTTTCTTCGTATTGAATAAGCGAATTCCATATTCAACACAATGAAGCACGAAACACTTTTTAAACCGGACACTGTGTTAAAAACATTTGCAAACGGTGATTATTAATTAATCCCAGTTTGTATTTACTTAAACGGGGGCACTATTTATCATTTGTGGGCATCAAAGAACTTGTTTCATAAAAAGGCACAGTAAAATAAAGTGTCAGCGGGGACTTTAATTGAAACATAAATTTTGTTTCGGCCCCACTGGACCCACATCGTCATGATAAGGGTTAATTAGTTACTTCTAAACTTACAAGAATGTGCTCTGTCATGCTTTCAGCCTTTTATTAGCTAGAGTTACAAAATAATTTCCAGGATTTCACGTTAAAAAGGACCCTGATAGCTATCCAATTTCTAGGTCTGTAGCTACAGGGCATGGTTTCAATATAGCGATATTTAACGTTTCGATAAAATTTTAATTAAAACCAAATTTAAAATGATGGTGTTAATTTCGAACTGCGAAAGAGTAGAATGGACTATTACGACAGAAAAAAACTAAAAAGGCATTGGTGCTAGTTGTTTAAATGAATAGCACTTATGGACTGCTGCTGTAAAGCTAATTTTATTATCCATTTACATATTATGAAAATACACATCCCACTTTAGTAAAATAATGTTAGCTAGATGTTCATTTAGAATAATTATTTGAGGATGATATAAAAACGTGTAGTGGATTGCTTTTTCAGTTGATGGAGAGAAGAAAAATGGTTCCCAGTTATCCACTTATTTTATTTGTTGTTAAGTGTGTTTTTACATTGCATAGTAAAAACTTGAAAATTGGATATCGAAAATATGGATAATGTAATCAAGCTAGTTCTTTCAATTATAAGAAGGGAAGTAAGCATTGAACCTATCAGAAGCTGCTAGATACGACCAAGAAGCCTAATTTTAGATAATAGTAGATTATATTATAAGTGAGAGAAATGCGTCATTATTTGTGAGTGAGAATTGTGAATCGCGAGTGCCCCAGCACGAGCGATACAATTTCTCACGAGATTATAATGGCATTTCGCTCATGTGTGATATACGACGTTTTATCTTACAGTAGCAATTCTTGTGACTAAATAGTTTCCGCCGTCAGAATATGTCGCAAAACAGTTGTATAATGTATGGTAATAGGTGCTACTGTAAGATAAATTGCTTTTTTCTACAGCCGTCAAAAAACGTGACATTTATGCATCGCTATAGATACGCGAAGTTTAATTTTTTTTAACACTTGAAAATAGTATATTAAAGTATGAGTGGAAAACAAGGTCTTTAAAACACGCGCGAGTTTTCGAGCACGACGGCGTAGCCGGAGTGCTCGAAATAGAGCAAGTGTTTTAAAGACCAGTTATCCACGAATACTTTACGCTATTTTTTATTATACCTCCAATACTGGAAATAAATTATTACGCACTAAAAACTTAGAAATAATTTTTGTGGTGATAAATCGAGAGGGCATAATAATATTGCTACTATAGTTACGAGAATTATTTACGTTTTTGTCGCGTCCATGTCCGTTGTTGCATTCAGTCGTTTCCTTGGCAACCTTTAAAGCTCGGCGAGCTTTAATCGCCTGTGGCGATTCTGATGCAGGTATAATAAAAAATAATATTTCTTCACGGCTAGCAGTGAAAAAACGGTTTTGAAACACCATTTCCTTAGTTACAACACATATAAAACGCTACATACATAATAATATTACTCTACTTATTTGCTATATACGTATGATTTTCTTGCAGAGAATATTTTATTCTCTTTTTGACGGCTGTAGAAAAAACGTTGTTTGTATTTCGTGGCAAAATTCATGTTTTTATGGCGCGTTTAAATGAATTTTCTGCCTCGACCTAACGGTCTCGGCGAAAATTGACATTCTCACGCGCCATAAAAAAACACTCATTTCGCGCACTTAATACAAAAATTACTATTTTCTATAAACGTTTTATTCTCAAATATTCCTAAACGTTAAAATGTATTTCCCATGGTGATTAAATTAATAAAAAGTGGAGATTGTTACAGCGATGTATGTAATAAAATATTATATTAATTAACGAAATTACTACAATAGATAAAATTCTTATATAGTTTCTTGTAGATTTACTTTTGTTATCACGTGCTTTTTGCTTATTGGCGTGGCTACAGTTGTGGTTAGAATAAAACTAAAGTGATTTAAAATATAGTATTCCTGATTAAGTAATATTTACTCTGATCTGGTTAATTTTTGCTGAATTACTTTTCTTCATATTAACTGACCTTGACGGGTAGTCCAGAGCCAGAGTTCTATTTATTCTCGAGTGTGTAGACTGAGAAGAGATTGACTAGAATCGGTATATTATTCTGTATGTTGCATGTCAACTTTTCTTAAATTAAGGTTGTTACGGTGTAAAACGGTCGTTAAGACCCCTAATAAATTTACGTAGCAATACTCGCCTTTGTGTGTTCCTTCCAGCTCATTTGGCTTCAGCTAAGAACTCAGTTGGAAGGGGGGATTGATCGACTGGGCACAGTTCAGGGCGAGGTACCACGATAAGAGTAGTTGATGACAATTGCTTAAAAAAAGATTGGACGGGCGTCGCGACTTTTGGGGATTTAAATATCAATTAAAAAAAACATTGGCCAATAGCCGAAATCCAACAGCCGTTGCATCGCATAGCTATCCCCGGGAGGCGTTCTACAGCTGTAGAAGTTTGCACCTACCTTTGGGTGTCACTCCTGCAGTTGTTTGGACCGTCTACAATAAAATATACACAGCGCGACAAGAATACAAGTTCCTGTAACTTTAAATGACCACAAACAAATAAAGTACAAGAGGTGATTTAAATTAAAGTGATATATTAACTCAAAATTTACACACAGGGGTTAGTCAACGTTTCACAGTAGGTCATTATCTTAAGAAGGCGACAGAACGTCTACTGAAATCCTTTGGCATCTGAATCCAAGAAGCTACAAGTATAGAATGCCCGTTTAGGGCTTTCTCTGTACTTGGTGTCAAGTTACCACAATCTATATAATGTTTCGTACAGCTCAAAGCGGAAGGTACCTATTTGATATTAGAAGATACAAAATAGCATGCATTGTCCATCGAATGTTTACGATACGCACACCACTTTTAGAACAAATAGCACTCTTAAAACATAACAAAACATGTTGGAGCTGGCTGAACTGGCTGCTGGGCTCAACTGTATGTATCAGGCCCAGCGTCCTCGTTTTATGTCTTTTTGTGTAGACCACTTCCCGAGAAAGTTAAGAAGGGTTGCGCGGTGTTTGACTGCACGCGGAGTCGGGCATCGCTGGGCGGTTTCGCTTATTGTAAGTCGTCGCGCATGGTAGATTAAAGCATCAATTGTGAAGTACTGGTGGCGTACAAGCATATTATTTCTGCGTGAAATTAATTTTGTGCAGGTGATAACCTCACAAACATGTTTGTTTATTTTAGCTATATTGAAGATACCTCATAGTAAAGTTATTGTAGTTTTAGTAAATGCGCCATCTATAGTAATTATTTTTGACAAATATGTCGCATTTTGCACAAATTCTTGGTTTCAGCAATATCGCACAGGTATGATAAACTGTCAGTATGCCAAGTATTCATTTTTCATTCCGATGGTGGACTACTCTAACTTCAGAACTATTCCGACATGAGTTCAATGCAGAGGTTTGATTACTGCTGGAGATTGGAACACAAATATATAAATCGTGAAACATGATCAATAAATCTATACCATATGTGAGAAGTTTAACGCTAGGTGGTTATAATGAATATCTGAGCATATTATCGGATAGACGTATAACCTAAAATTACACGTTTTGCTAGCATATTTACATATGTAGGTTATTTTCTAACTACGTTTGGCAGAAATGTTAGTTATAAAAACTTAAGCTTTATATCAGCTTGTTGTACTCATATACGTTGGACGCAAGTAAACTATTTAACCCTTCTTTATTCGCGACTGAAACGGATGCGAGTAACAAATAGAGTAAAATTTAAAAAGCAGTAGATTAAACACCTGTTTATTTCAGAAGTTCACGCCTCTAACACTACTAGCCAATTGAATAATTTACACACAGATTTTTAGAAAAAAGGCAGAGTGAAAATCTCCCCCAGTAAAGGTTTTTGACCTTCGTATTAATAGTACCCTTGAACATGGGCCATCATCTTCCAAAAAATGACAATAATTTGTTACAGAATAAATCACAATTGACATTAAAATATAACGTTTTTGTTTCAACATTCCTCCTTCTTATGAAAAACACTGGAGCACTTTCCCTTCTTTGGATTTATAAACTGGCACTAAGAGAAGAAGATAAAGAAGAAGTAGCAACTGGTCGCTTTTAAATTCCAATTAATGAACCCACCTCCATCGTACGACTTATCCATAGTTTTTAGAATATATTTCGGTGATTTGATTCTCATTACGACTACCACGTCTCCTTAAAAGGATTACATATTTTGTTCTATATACGTACTTCTGGTGATACGACCAGTAGGAATGCCTTGATCCAACTGTCTTAGAACTGGTTGATAAGTCCTTTTGCAGCAATCCACTAACGTTTCGATATAATGATTGTGCATTATTGTAAGGTTCTATGTTCGAGGTACAAGTTTCTTTAATCAGCAAGTCATCTGGCGTCAATGCTTCTTCATTTTGGGAACTTGTAGAAACATAAGTTAACAGTTGGTTGCTCACCAAATCCGCATCCTGTACCAATAATATTTCTAATACTTCCAGCATTGATTTTCTTTTCTTAAGAGTTGCTTCAAGGCGTAATGGGGCAAGTGGGCCCGGTTAACTGACCGTGGATATCTCGATGCAGCCAACTGGGCGCGAGCCGGTGCAGGAACAACTGGATGCAACGACAACTCGGCTCGAGCCAACTCGGCGCGAGCTAACTGGACGCGAGCCAACTGAGCCAACACCCAACAGAGAAGGCACTGATATTGCCTATTTTTAAGAGTGTACTACGAAAGGAAGAAGCAGCACTTACGTATTAAAAATTATTACGGTTAAATGATAGATTAATACTAATTTTCAAAGTCTAATAAGCACGGTATAATTGGTTACCTATTTATTAATTCCAAAACTCGTAATTAAAATGCAAATAAGTAAAATGATAACAGCAGACTAAGGCGTTATAAGTTATAAAATATAAAACGATAATGCAATGACAAACATATTACATATTACGTACTAACTTGAAAATGTAAAATTAGGAAATATTTGAATTAAAAATAAAATGCAAGCATCTTAAGAACTTCTAACATACCGGGTGACCGGCTTCAAAACCGAACATAGGTACATACATGACAATTGAGTTTTCATGGCAGGCCCCCTTGATGTGTAAAGTAGCTGTCACATTATTACAGTATTTGTTTTGGATAGAATTACTAGATTGAGATTGTGCAATAATTGATATCGACGAGATGATCAAGAAAGTGAAAACATTACATGGTTTTGCAACTTAAATATAGTATATGCAACACGAAGTTGATCTTCCGTAGCTTTTGAAATGGCCCTGTTCCTTCATCCACTGAATTTTACAACAAAATCGAGGTACATTACAATGTAAGAGAGCAATTGCTGTATTAGTATAGGATTCTAACCCACAAGGAACAGGTGGGCTGCCACACAGCTGGGAGCGAGTAAATTAGTTCATAGGCTCTAAGCTAGCATTCCAAGCGATTGCCGCATTTAAAACAGAGGCATGCATTATAATCGCAGCTAGTTTTATTAAAAGGCCGCCGAAACGACTTTTTAAAAAACGTTTATTTTTATTTTACAATGAAATATAACATTGGAAGCACACAGCTAGCCGCCGGACAATTTCTTACATCTAGCTATGATACGAACACAATGGAACTTATCGACTGACTGGAGCTTAACTTAGAGGTGCAAGCTACTAGTATATATACTATGCCTAATCAGCTAAGATAAGCGTTATCTCTAAAAGGGAGCGTGAGACAGGAAGCCACGTGCGTTCAAGGTTGCAGACTTGCAGTTCATATAAAGAAGCTATTATTGTTCAAGGTTGCAAGCTTGCAGTTTTACACAAGGGGCCTATTGTCTATTCATAATATAACTCGTCCGCCGATAAAATGTTCAATAGCGGTATTCAAATATGCCTCTATTGAACTTACAAAAAAGGAAAGAAAATTAAACTTATGCATTTACGTTAACTGGTTCAAAATCTTTATTTAAAAATCTAATAAGTTTAATCTTCATTGTGTTTCTATTATAATACAAATACAATATAAAAATTATTAACATAAGAATAGTACACAGAGTAAATATAATTGCAGACACACTTAAATTATCAGATTTAATATAATTAACAGGTTTTAACAAATTTTCATATTTATTAAGCTTAATTCGGTCCTCAACCAATTTCTGGGTGTCAACAGGTATCAAGTCAATCTTTGAAACATTTATGTGGTTTGATTCAGGAATTATTAAGCGGTCAATGTTTGAAATTTTTAAATTAACAATTTCATTTGAGGTTCTTTTTGCGGTGAATAACATGTGTTTTTGATTTATTGAAACAAGACAGTCTGAACTGAGGTGTAAGAGGTTAGTGCCAGATATTCCTTTTCTAAAATTCTGATTTTTACATTTGACGTCCAATATTGCTTCAGATGGGGAAGATATTAACCACGTCGCAGGATTTATTTGTGATATTTTGATCTCTGTTAAATTGAATAAATAAGGGATACATGTTTTATTTTTATTAAATGACAGAAGTTGTGTTTCGCACAATTTGTCGTTAGGGATTTCAAAGTAGTTATTTTGATTACAAAAGTAGGTGTCTAAAGTTATAAGTTTACAATGACTTATTTCAACGGGAATGCTGTTTTTAACGTTGAATAATAAAGTACTATATGTAGGTATAATCATACGAAATTGATAATTTTGGATAAAAATCGGAAATGGTATTAATTGTATCATTTGATAATCGTTAGTTTTGGAAGTAAGAGGTATTTCGAATATAAATGTAATTCTGTTTTTAACTTGGTAAACTTTTGTAATGATAATTGACTCGTATAAATGTAAATACTGTAACTCTGCAGGATATGGAATAGTTAAAGCTTTTTCTGATATGCTATTGAGATACGTCGAAATTTCATTTAGATTTTCAATTAAATCGTCATTATCAATTAATGACATATGCATCTGTTGATTTTGAGCAAAAGTTAATGCATTTTCTAGTTCCAAACAAGTGTTAATAAGTAGTTGTAAAAATTGAATTGCTTCTAGCAAGACTGTTTTTAAGGAGTATGTAGCGAGATTTTTGCCTAATTCCTCATTTTGTAAAATTATTTTATTTATATTTCTGTCTAATAATTCTTGACTCTTTGCTATATCATTGATTACTGAGATGGTATCATTTAAAATTTTAGTTTGTTCTAATATAACGTCATTTTGAATTTTATCGCTTTCTTGTAGTTTAGTAATCATAGATTCGTATCTGACTCCATCGTTGGCGTCGAGGTTGCCGGTTAAAAATTTGAAGGCGGATCCAAGTCCGTCGAAAATACCTCTCTTATTAATTTTGTGTTTAACATCAGGAAATAATTGACTTAAGAGTTTATCTGCTTTTTCAAGATATTGTTTTAATATTATGAGTAAATTGTTATGATTGATAATAATATCGTCAATCCTTTTAAATTTTGTATATTCAATAACGTAACTTTTATTTTCAAGTAACGGTATTACTTTCATTAAATTAGTTCTAAGTGTGTCATAATTAACAAATATAGGGGTATAATCTATATTTCTAATAAGCGTCCATTCGCTTTGTTTAAGCACTACGTTTCCTAAGTTTAAGGGATATAATCCAGGATTATCTTTTAAATTTTTAATAATAATATCGCTCTGTATAACTAGTGATTGAGTCAGCAGGGTACAGGCGATGAAGAGGGTAGTAATCCTGAAAAAAGAGAGAGCAATAATTCCTTTTAGTCAGGGTGTTTTATATTTCCATATTTTTTTTTTTAAATTAGATTTAATTTTGAATTTCAACTTTACTTCTGAAATTTGTTTTAACAAATATTTTTTCATTTAATTGGAATGTTTGATTTTTCCGAATTGGTTTTAATTTTAAATTTCATCTTTACTTGTGAAATTTGTTTTAACAAATACTTTTTCATTTAATTGGAATGTTTGATTTTTCCGAATTGGTTTTAATTTTAAATTTAATCTTTACTTCTGAGATTTGTTTTAACAAATACTTTTTCATTTAATTGAAATGTTTGATTTTTCTGAATTTGAATTTAATTTTAAATTGTAAAGGTTTTTCTTTGTTTTCCTTTAGCAATATCAATTATAAAGGTATGTTGCTGTGAACATTTAGTTTTAACGCGAGAAATATTGTGATTATTAAAATTGTAAATACTAGATTAATACGAGCTTAGGTCTTGTTTGTTTGTTAAGTATAATTTTTATTTGAGTTTTTTCTGATTTAAATGATTTTGGTCTTAAGTTTTTTCTTAAGATGTTATTTTTTTAAAATACTTTTGATACTTAAAGTTACTGATTTATTTATTAGAATTTATTTGCAATACTTAAAGTTTTTCAAAAAATTCAAGGGTGTGAACAATCTTATTTTTTCTTTAAACACACGGTTAAAACTTAAAAATTTAGTTATTTTGGAAAAGTCTTTGATAAATTTTCTATAATAGACTATTTGGTTAAAAATGGTTTTATTTCGATTTTTAGGTGCTGGGAAATTTTGATTGTTGAATTTTTAAATGAATCTGATTTTATTCCTTCTAAAGTAGTAGGTAGTTATATAATCTAAATATTTTACAAATTTATGTTTGAATTACTAAATCTTATGAGTTGATTTTTATTGTCAGTTTCGTAACGGATGAAGGTATTTCGGGAGAGTAAAATACATCTCTGTGTTGAAAACATAAATTAGTCAAAGAGTTTTTTTTTCTTCGTTTGAATGGTCTAATCTTAAATTGTTCTTTAAATTGTTATTTAAAATAATTATCTAAAATACTTTTAATGTTTGGAGTTTTATATTAAAGTTGTTAAATCTGGTAGACTGATTTTTGTTAGAGTTCATAATTTTTAGTTTTATAAGATTAAAGATTATAAATATTAATTTCTTGTATTTCGTTTAAAGTATTAATTACGCTTGTTTTAAATTGATTATTGTATGGTTTCAATTGCTGAAGGCATGACTAATTTTTCATTAAATTTTAATTTTGGAGTTATTTTAGTTACATTTTTTTTTATGCTGATAAATTTTACAAAAAGTTCTGTACACAGGGTTAACTGTAGGTTTTGTTAAGAAAAATAAAATCTCAATTTTTAGGTTTGGAAAAATTACATTAGTTTCACTTTTTTTTTGTTTAGTTTTTTTACGGGTTGTAATAAAATGGTATCGTAGCTCTTTCTGTCTGAATATGCATCCATTTATAATCTATTCGTGCGGATAATTTTGAAAATAAGTCGGGTCCAATAAGTCCTATATAGTCTGGGTTAAAATTATATAAATAACATGTATGTGTTCCGTTTTCATAAAAAAGACTGGGGATTGGTAAATCTGCAATTAAGTTATGTTGAGAAATTCCATGAGATGTAACTATCTCGAATTCTGTTTCGTAAATATAATTTGGAAAATGTTGTTGTACAAATTCTGGAGAAATTATTGTTTGTGAGCTACCTGTATCAATTAATAATTTATCGCCGGTGGCGGGAATTATAATATACGGAAGATCTGATTTTGAATTTATATTAAAAGTTAAAATATGCTTTTCCGAGGCTCTTAATGAAAATTTACAGGATCGTTTGGATCTGGAAATTCATAATAATCTGATGTAATGTCCAAGTCTTGGGGTTCATTTTGAAAATATAGGTTTGATTGGTTGTATTCTGGATTTTCTTGAGAATATCCCTTATGCAAATTTAGTTGGAAAGTTACCATGGTAACGGCGAAAATTGATAATCGGAAATTTACCGGGAAATTTCCACTTCTGTCACTGTCATCAAAGTATTTAGAACAATGAAGCTCTGAACAAAGTCAGTAGGCCGATACTGATTGTTGCTACTGTGTTTTTTCATTCGTGATATTCTCTATCAAAATATAACGCGTGCTCAACAAATTTCCCTATGGAAATATTTGGAAATATGTTATGCAGCTATTTTTTTTTCAACAAAAGCATTCGTGCATGCCTCCAAGAAAAATCCCTCCTCCTTCGGAGTCGGGATTTTTTCAGTTGGCATGCACTCATGCTCTTATTGAAAAAATAGCTGAAGAACATATTTCCAAATATTTCCGGAAATTTTTCAAGCACTTGTTATATTTCTACTGAGAATTTTTGAATGAATTTTCAATGAAATTTTTATTTTCTTCAGGAGAGTTTTCGAATAAATTTTCTGTTAGATTTTCATGATCAACAGGGGAATTTTCTTGTTGAACATTACTGTGATAAAATAGTTGATTAAATTTCTATTAACGTTTTGAGAGTTGGGTCGATATTTATTAGGGAAATTTGTTTGTTGAGTAGCTGGTCTTTTTATAGTGCTAAAGTCCATAGGTTCTGGTTTATTTGTTGGTGAAAAATTTGGTTTAGGTGCAAATGCATTAAAGCTTGAATTTTGAGTCATTCTAGAATTATTAGGATTATTAAAATTTGTTGGACTTTTAAAATAGTTGGGATTTTGATTAAAATTATTTCGATTTTGTTGGAATGGTCTTTGCATAAAATTTGGGTTATTAAATTTAGGTTTCATATCAACCTTTCTTGTCTGAATATCGGAAGTCAAATTTGATTTATTTAATTTTTGACTTTGAAAATTATTTTGATTTTGAGAATATCTGATATCAATTTCTTCTTTTACTATGCTTAAGGCTTGTTCTAGTGAAGTTGGGTTTCTACTTCTTACGAAGCTTCCTAAATTTTCATTTAGTCCACTTGTAAAAGTGCGAAGTGCTAAATCTTTGTTAGCCTTTAATTTATAAGTGATAATGTCTTTTGATTCTTGACTCAGAGAAACTTTAGAATTATAAATAGCCAAATGGGTTCTAACTTTATTGAAAAATTCTATGGGAGAGTCTTTATTCTGTTTTAATTTGGTTAAATCAATTAAAGATTCAATTCTGACCTTTGGTCGCCAAAATTTTCAATTAAGACATTTTTTAAGTCTTTCCAAGTATCATACTGGTAACCTGTAATTACTTCTAACGCTTGACCTTTTAATTTATTCCTTATCGAATTTAAAATTATTTGGTTGATATAATCGTTTGAATTTTCTGTGCAAAATTTAGTTGCAATGATTTCTGCGGATCTGACAAATTCCGAAAGAGTGGCTTGATTACCATCATATGTGGGAATTTCATTTAGTAAAGCTACATTAAAATGTGGGGGAAACAATGATGCGTTTTGGTCAACCATATTTGGGTTGCTAATGTTGTTACAATTATTTAAAAATAAAATTCTAGGGATTGAATTCCTTGGTGAGCGTGATCGATCTCGTGACATAAAATTTTTACAATTGTTTCAAAATATAATTATAAGTGTTTTACCTAATGATTCAAGATCTCCTTTAACATAAAAATTTTGTTGACAAAAATTAATTTTACTTTATTTGTTTCACTTGATTTTTAATTTTGTTTTATGTTAGTAAACAATTTATTGACTAGGGGATGCCTAACAGGGGGTAGGAGCCCTACGCGCAAAAACGCAAGCACAAATGCAAATTAAGCACACCTAGTATGTGCAGCAATTGGTCTGGCTTACTACGTTTTGCCTGAACTTATAAATAAATATTTAAAACTATGTTAGTATAATTTTTAAAACTTTATATTAGTTAACTTTGTTGTTTTAGGCGAACGCTTTAATAATTATTTTTGAAAATTATATTACGTTACTTTGTTGCCTTTAAAATTAATTATTTTGCTTTTTCTTTAAAACTTTGAAAATTATTACTTAGGCGAACGCTTTAATAGTCGTTACTTTGTTGCCTTTAAAATATACCTTTGCTTTTTCTCTAAAGCTTGAAAATTATTATAAAAATATGCACTTACATTGTGCGTTAAAATTGACGAACGGCGTGCGATCAAGCTACGTCCTGTTGTCTTCAAAAAGGATGCGTCGATCCTGTTGATGTCCTGGGGTCGTCGTTGTTGACGTTGCCAAACCAGAGACTGATCCCAATGATCAAGTGGTCCCAATGACCAGATGGTTCCAATAACCACGGAGGAGCAGGAGCTGGGTCGACGGGCGCTTCTCACGATCGGGCGATGTTTGTCCCTGTTGGAGATGTCCGAAGATCCGCTGGGTGGTAGGTGTCGATTTGCGGCAAAGAGCTGAACCTCAAGGAAAGTTGCTGGTCGACTCGATGTTTGTAGTTTTCCAGGTTTTCCTCCACAAATCCTACCGACTGCGCCAGTTTTATTAAAAGGCCACCGAAACGACTTTTTAAAAAACGTTATTTTTATTTTACAATGAAATATAACATTGGAAGCACACAGCTAGCCGCGGACAATTTCTTACATCTAGCTATGATACGAACACAATGGAACTTATCGACTGACTGGAGCTTAACTTAGAGGTGCAAGCTACTAGTATATATACTATGCCTAATCAGCTAAGATAAGCGTTATCTCTAAAAGGGAGCGTGAGACAGGAAGCCACGTGCGTTCAAGGTTGCAGACTTGCAGTTCATATAGAGAAGCTATTATTGTTCAAGGTTGCAAGCTTGCAGTTTTACACAAGGGGCCTATTGTCTATTCATAATATAACTTGGCATCGTTACAGCACTTTATAAATTATGTTTGTCCATTTAGTGGCGTTACAGGTTAATGTCATTTTAATGATGAAGTGTCATAAACCAGGAAGTAGAGATTTATCACAGGAAGAACTCTCGCCGTAATAAGATGTTAATATCCGTTTTTAGTTATTTACAAATTTAACGTAATATAGTTTAGGATCCATTATTAAAAGGAATATTGCTCTGCACAAAAACAAAACAAAAACTGTTACATTTTTGGTCTAAACTAAATTAAAATTCCGAATTAAAATAATATAAAGTTGGTCTGGTCGGCACAAGAGTAATAATAATACCTCGAGTTCGATCTGTGGTCGGTAGGTTTTTTAAAATAAAAATTGCCAGTTAAATCTAAAGCTGTGCTATCGTTAGTAGGGTATATAAAATCGGAAATCTTTATGATTCTGCGATCTGTAGTACATCAAAATCTCTCATTTGCGCCGAAATACTTGGAGAAGCTCGAAAAAATCCAAAGAAAACTTGTGTTTATATCGAAGTGAAACATGATTTTTTTGAGAAAATTTTATTTACAAGAAAGTAAATAGATACATAATAGAAACTCTACTCGGAACAAACGTCTTAGTTCATCAAAATGCACTGCTAACAATACACCATCACGGTATGATGGCTAATGTACACGGTACTCCATAATAATGCGTAGACCTGCGCATTAACATACAGGGTGTTCGGAAAATACGTGTACAACGGAAGACCACAGGTTCCTTGGCCCAAAATATGATGATTTAACTCAACTTACCTATATACAAAGTTGCTTAGTTTAGCCGCTAGAGGGCTTTAAAAATGATGAACTTTTTAAAAAATGTCAACCCCCTGTATAATCACTACCAATGTTTGTTTTTGTGGATAGCTACTTTAATTTAGAAGCTATTTTCTCTCCTAGTTGGGTGAACGGTTTAGTCACAAAATATTTTTTGCACTACTAGTCTCAGAACGCACCGTTATTGGCCTATTTTGAGGTTGTGAAGTTGATTTTCTCCACCAAGGGAGAGAAAGTAAATAAACAATTTTCACCGTGGTAACTAATAAATTGCTAAGTTACCAAATATGACTATTTTAATTTTGACGTTTTAAAGAGCTGTATTGTCAGGTTGACAGTTAAAATATTTTCGAAATTTGTTGGGAATTTAGGTATTAAGCCGTTTGGTAGTGCAAAAAATAGTATATACACCACGGTAGCGAATCGTCTTATAACCTTCGTGCTTCAATATGCGCTCAGGTTATAATACTGCGCTTCGCTACCTTGACGTATAATATACTATTCTAAACCCCTACAAGCCTAGTGTTAAGTAGCAATTACTGATTCAGGCTTGTAGAGATTTATAAAATATTTTTTGTGGCTAAACCGTTTACCCAACTAAAATTTTGTAATAGATGAAATAGCTTCTACATTAAAGTAGCTATCCACAAAAACACTGGTAGTGATTATACAGGGGGTTAAGAAAATGTGGATGGATAATGTATTGTGACAGTTTTTAAACACCCTGTAATTTTCGAAATTAGGGTTTATTCCACAAAAGCTGTAGTTTACTGGTACTGTACGCATGGCCATCAAATGAATAAAATCTATCAAAGATTTTTCGACTTACTTGAAAAAATTTAAAAAAGGCTGATCATTTTTGAAGACCTGGCGGCTTAACTGAGCAACTTTGTATATAGGTAAGTTGAGTTAAATCATTATACTGTGGGCCAAGGAACTTATGGTCTTCCGTTGTACACGTATTTTCCGGACACCCTGTATAAACCAAAGAATTAAATAAATTGTATGAAATATGAAATTCGCCTGACAATTTTTATTTTTTTAAACCGTATTATGTTTTTCAAGAACTACATAATGTATATGTTCGATAAACAAGGTGCTTCGTGTGTAGGTATATGCCAGACGCAGGTGCTGAATTTGCTCAGTTGCCGAAATGAATTTGACCAGTCCTGCAATTGGGCGAATTTGGGTTATACGCAGTTTCCGATCTTACTTGGTATGTATTCCATTTGGGTAATTGAGCGAATTCGGCATATGAGTAACATGTACATTAAAAATTGCTATTTGTATTACTAAGGAAGCAAGCGTATCATTTCTTCCCGTGGATGTAGTTTAGTATTAGTATTATTTGTGGGAAGACTTATGTCTAGCAAGTAGGCCATCATAGGCCCTTTTTGCCAACCCCGTGGGCAAGGTCTAGGCATGCCGAGTACCAGGTAGCTTAGCCCTACTTAAAATTTTGCCGAGATCAAGGAGTTCCAACCCTAGAAAGAGATCTTTTACATGCTACATATGGTAGTAACATGGGACCCACGACTTTACATCACTTCCGAATGATGGCATTCTTTAGAGGTTTTCATCTGATTTTTTTTTAATTTTGAAAAACCTCACCGAGTTCGGGGATCGAACTTTTGACCCTTAGATCAGTAGCCAGAATGCTTACCACTGAGCTATGGAACCCGGCGTGGATGTAGTTTAGTAATCATACAAGGGAAGGAATGACACTTTACTCGAGAGTAATACATACGATTTTTTCGTTTTAAAACTTTTGACATTGTGCATTATATTTTTTCCATTCTTTTCGAGTACAATATGTTCTACGAAACATTTTTTAAATTATGACAGCCGTACCAGAAAAAAACTCGTCGGTAGGGGTGCTAGGAATACCACAGACTTGGTTAGGATGGTTTTGCAGCTAGGTGCTACTTTTACATCTAAGAAATTTGAAGTTAATAACGGTTTAATAGAGCTGGAAATGTTTTTTGAAATTGTCACCAAAGCGTAGCATACGCAAACATCCGCTACCATACCAAAAAGGAATAAAGAGTTAAAAAAACTAAAAAATATATCATATGCGGATAGGAAGAAACTAAACCTACTTACATGTAAAGTAGGATAATGGCGTAGATTTCGACAGAGTAGATAGCTTCAACTACCTTAGGGTAGACGTGACTAGTAATAATGATATGGAAAAGGAAGTAAGAAGAAGATTAATAATGAGAAGCCGAAGTTCAGCATCGGCAGATATGCAAGGTAGCGGTGGTCCGGTGGAACTAGTAGTGTTATTTGTTATACGTTAGTGAAACGTGGACAGTCACAAAGGAAATATAAGTGAGATCTGCAAAATAGAAGATCATATACGTTAGGAAGATGAATGGGACATGTGTACAGAATGCCATCTGTGGCAAGAGAGGTTCGTCCGTTGGATGTTTAATACTTCCTCGGTTAGTTACTCTTTCCGTTGGGACAGCCTTTTCTTTGCATCCCAACGACGAATAGTCAGCAGGTCCAATATGGATACAATGGACTGCGAAAAAAAATCGCATGCCCACCTTTTACGAGCTTGGTGCTCCACGTAGTACTCCACCCGGCGATTCCTAAAGACAAGAGAAGAAGAGGATAGAGTGTGTAGCAAGATTAGATTCAAGCATAAGATTGGAAAAGAAAGACAAGGGTAGAAGAAGTCGAGAAAGCTAGTGGAGTAAGCAAATGGGGTGGGTATCCTGAAATTCGAAATTGTTATTACTATGTTGTTACGTAAAACAACATAAAAGCTATGTTAATAAACCAAGCCGTTTTGAAAATATCTTCTTCTTGTAGTCCTTCGCCTATCGGAGGTTGGACACCATCATAATAATTTTCATCTTGCTGGCACATGCTGAACAATCCAATGCTACTGCTACCATACTATTCGCTAATTTTTCAGCCGTGACACCCTACATCTACCAACATTCCTCTTTCCGTTTATGTTCCCTTGTATGATGAGTCGCAAGAAGTAGAATTTTCCTTTTCAAACGACCAGTGAGCGGATGGGGCTGGCCCGGGTTCGATTCCCGGCGACTCGATGATTTTAAAAATCGTACGCTCCCCGGTTACCACGCTAACACCGGTGGTGGTCGTTAACCCCTAAAATAAGGGAACTCTTTTGCGTCAAAGAATTGAAATCTGTATAAAAATGAGAAATAAAAATAGTAAAAAGCGTGCTCAGCACATTTTAGTATAGAATTAATGATTAATTACGTCCTCGCAAAATCAGTCGAGGAGTTCAAAATATTGAGAAAAATCTATGTTGGCCCACGTATATTGGTGTAGCGATTGATTTTAAAATTAAATGATGGAAAAAGCTCATAAATAGGTGAAGAGTTATCCCCAGTCTGAGGGTCAATAATTTGGAAGTACCTTGTATGGCAATTCATTAAACACTTGGTTTAATTTCTGTTGCAAATTTTTGATCTTACACAGCCCACGCAGAGCAGTTCTGGTCCGCAAAAATCCATATCTTTACTAGTTACATAATCCTTAAATCCTTTATATGAATTTAGAAACAAGTAAAATATACTGGGAACAGTAATGTTTACCCTGAAGGGTTTATACCTCCTACCAGAATTCTTTCCACTATAAATCGGAGAGATAACATCACATATCCATAACTAAGTTATATACAAATATTTTTCAGACTGTGATCTTAAAAGAAAAGAAAATTGTTCTATTTTGTACAAAAAAATTATGTTCTGATCAAGCTAACGTTGAATTAGCGAAACGTTAACGTTCACGTCTATTTTAAATAAATATTTTTGTGTGTAACTGTCAAAAAAAGGCCACTTTTTTTGCTTGATTTTGAGTCGTGAAATAGCACATTTGTTTATAGTAAAATAAAGCCTTGACAACGTAAAAAAAGACTTTTTTTTTACCGGTCGACAAAGACTTTTTTTTACGGGTCATGATCTTGAATGAAATTAGCTTTTATTAGATAATTCGAACGTTATTTATTAATATGTGATTACAAACATTGTTAATTATACATATAATAATACCGAACAAAAGATTCTTAATTATTAAAATAAAAATTGAATGTGCTACCGCTAGCATTATTTACATTGATACCAGAGGAAGATGCAGTAGCACTAGTAGAGGCGCAATTTGTTTCATTTAAAGTTTTAAATGATGTTGGCAAGCTAGTTGGAGCAATAGAAGTACTGTCTTTTTTTTCTTTATGAAAATTTAATATTTTATTACATGTTTTATTTTTTTGCTCAATTGAATTTTCATATACAATACCGCGAGCGGTCGACGAATTGCCGAAAATTTTTGTCAAAGTGTATGAGTGTTTATTGCTTCGATATAAATTGGTCGAGTGCGACAGCACGAGACCAATTTTGAAGCAATAAACACGAATAAACACTTTGACAAAAATTCATGCAATTCGTCGGCTGCAAGCGGCAATTGAAGGACTATTCAACGAACAAAATTAACATTTCTTAGTAATTAATCAATTTTATCACGTCCTCTTTGAAAACAAAAATCTGTTGACGTAAAATAAATTGTTTGTCAAATTTGACATTTCTAATATCATATTTGATTAATTTTACAGGAAGTTAAATAAATGTCACAGGAAGAGAAAAAAATAGTCATTAAAACTCCGCTAGCGGAATTGTTGCACAATTTTACACTGATTGGTGGCAAATGACATAAATACTAAATTATGATTGGTGAATAGTTAACTTGAAGGGGGTGAGTTGAATAGTCAATATAGTTTTCAACAACTGTGCTACTCTTCCAATTACCATGACGTTTAATTTCTGTAATATCTGCTCCAGAATCTGCTAAAAGAGTAGCAGATGATCGTCTGAAACAGTGGCCGGTATACATTTTCACATCTGACAGCTTCAGACATTTAGCAATAATACTTGGAATTTCTCCAATTTTATGTATACCGACAACCTGATTAGCACATTTTCCTCTGGTATACCTTAAAAAAAAACGTTGACTAGTCGCGTTAGTAGGACGTAGAGGATAATATTTTCGGTAGAGTTGAATATAATCTTGATGAGTTATTGTGAATGTTCGTTCTTGATGTGTTTTGGAGTCAGGTATGTGTACGACAAGTACGCATCCTCGATCTTCTATATTATTAACAGTCAGCTTTGTCAATTCTTCTCTTCTCATAGCTCCTGAGATTCCAAAAATCATAACTACCTAAAATAAAAAAAATTATACACACGTTCAGCGGCATTTTGCTTTAATTACCTTCATTAGCAAATGATTGTCATCATCGGCTTCCTCCAAAAAATGTACGTGACTTTTTTGGTCGGTACCCTACTGATTTTTTCTTCAAAAAGGGCAGTAGTTTAGGGAATTTACTTATGTCGATATTGTCGTTTATGTTTATCGTAGATTTCAACATGGAATATGCAGACCATGTCGTTGATGGTTTACAATTCTTGTATTTATCGTCGAAATATGCCAAAAGCACACTTTCAGAAATGTTTCTAACCTTTTTCTCGCCACACCAGTCCTTGAATAGTCGATACGTAGCTTCGTAAATTTTTTTCGATTTTTCAGGTAATAAATTTGAAACTACCTCCTTTGCGGCGATTTGTAACTCCGGTGGAGTATTAGGAAAGCAATCGTCTTCACTTTCACTGCTCATTTTCCTTAAAAAGCACAAAAAACAGCACCACTTTCAATTAAATATGAATGACAATAATAAACAGCAACTACGCAAGCCCTAGTTACCATACCAAAGCACACTGCTAAATTTATTTTTATGTAAAGATTCGATCGAAACTTTAACTTTGGTAATTTTTCACAGTTGCACACAAAATTTTGTATGCCACGTGGCCGTGAACTATCTTTTTTTTATTCGAATGATTATTTGGCTCGGCCTGCGCCTCGCCAAATAATATTCATTCTCATAAAAAAAAGTCCTAGTTCACGGCCTTGTAACATAAATAACTATTTTAATCTGTGTTTTGACAAAAACGAATTTGTTCTCACGTTGTAAATAATTAAACTTAGCTGATGTTATCTCTCCGATTTATAAAGTGGAAAGAATTCTGGTAGAAGGTATAAACCCTTCAGGGTAAACATGACTGTTTCCAGTATATTTTTCTACTTTCTAAATTCAGGTATTGCATAAACAGCTGTATATCAAAATTAAATGATCTATTATGCTTTTTAACATTTTCATACTTTCCGAACATACTAGTTTGGAATTAATTGTCTTAAAAGTAAATACATTGAAATGTGATCGAGAAGCTAACTTAGAAATGAAAATGTGTAAGATTGAAAGAGTAAAATTTCTATTCTAAGAACGCATTTTATGCTTTATTACTGCTTTAAGGCAACTATTTGTCAACAGCAATTACCTGGAATTTAGCAATAAAAACGTTTCATGTTTTGCATAATTTTTAACATTAGCACCAATGTCGGGCGGTTTAGCAATAATTACCGCTGGCTCAACTTGTCTAAACCAATGATTATGATGTCTGAGAAATCTGCTTGTTTGTATTATGATTATCAATGTGTAATCTGATAACACACAATATTGATAGGAAGTTTCTTCCGTATTACGTAACTGCTAAAGAATTGCATAATGGATTTCACATTTAATTATAACCGTGCATTATCCAGTTAAATTGAGTTTTTGCAAAACAACGATGTTAGTTTACTCCCAATCATCATTCTATAATTATCAGCCAGTTAATTGGGCATTGAATTTTAACTGGACAGCATAACTCATATACCTGTCAAGGTTGGCATGCAGGGCTTTTAAATATTGTAAATTTAAATTCAATCGTGCATTGCGAAAAAAATATGTTTATAATATTTATTTGATCATAAAACACGAAGTAATTACGCCGGTTTCGATATTAGTATCCTTGCCAATATAATTTAATGAAGTTTGACGCAATGTTTACTTTTTTAATTTAAAAAAAACTGAAATTGATTAGAAGCGTGTATGAGATCTTGTATTATAACATCACTAAAGAATAAACTGCGTGACAGTTCTTATTTCTGTTCTTAACAATTTTTGTATTATAATGTATTTTGTAAAATTTTAAAAATGGTATTACAGAAGTGCAAATATACGGGGTGATTTTTTGAAATCGATCCGCCAGAGATATTTCAGAAACCAAAAGGAAATTAAAAATTTCCGAAAACAGGTCCACTTATCAACTAATGAGACAGTTTGTTAGACAAAACGTCAACGGCCTGCTTTCTTTTTTTTCCACGCCTACCTGATTAAAATTATGTTTCGATAGCGCTTACCGTTCTCCTGAAGTGGTAATGATAAACTTTCTCATAAAATGTATGAGAAAATAAATAACGTGGGCAAGTGACACATCACCACAATCCTTATAAGATAAGCTTTCATTTGAGATACCACGCGATGGGTCATTCCATTTAAAATTTTTGGGGAGGTATTCGTGGGGGCGCAGGGGTAAACGTCAAAAGTGTGAATCATAGGTCAAACCGTTTCCCCCTTGACATATAAGTGGACCTGTTTTCGGAAATTTTTAATTTCCCTTTGGTTTCTGAAATATCTCAGGTTAATCATTTTCAAAAAATCACCCTGTATATTAGAGTCGTATCAAGGTTGAACACTGGTGGTTGGGTTCATTCAGCATGTGCTTGCTAGAACTAATTTATGGGAAAATGTAATCCAATTGAACGTACTGTGTTCTGTGTCAACTTTTAGACACACAGGTAGTGTTTCACAAAAACAGAAAATTGGTAGCCCATCTGTTAGAACTGATATATAAGATCTGTAAGATAATAGTAAGACCGATTGGTGCATGGATTTGAATTGAGATCCTCACAGAAACTAAACAACTTAGATAGTCAGTACTAGATATTACAGCAGTGCAATGTAACTGATATAGTAAAGTTTGCAAAAAACTTAAAGGATATAAGCATGAGCGATGGTAACAGACTGATAGGAGTTGCACGAGATCTAAAAGCAATAGGAGAACGCGATCTGGGGCGGCCACCGAAGGGATGGATGGAAAATAGGGCATTAACTTCAGAGGAAGATTAATGACATCGAAGCGTGATAAAAATGCAGGCCAGAAAATCCCTATAATAAAATAAAAAGATTTCGAATGTAAAATGAACCAACTACATCGATCTGAGATTTCCTCCAGAAGTGGACCTTAGTTGTTAGTTGTGATACTTGCCATGTTATTCTAAGTAAAACAACATCTACAGACGTTCCCATACAGAGTGCAAATGTACCCAGGTCTCCAGATTGCAACATAAATAAAATAGATGGTTGGGTAGTTTGGTCATGAGGAATGATTATCGACTTTTGGAGAAATGAAAAACGCTGAACCATATCGAAACAATAGTTCAATTTCGAAATTGCAACGAGAATATTTTCAGCAGGATAATGCACCTCGAAGTTGAGTATCGAACGCAGTTTTTAAGAACAGAACAATTTCAGCAGATTTTTCGCCGGCTCTAAGCACTTCCCGTTTTCGCTCCGAGAAAACTCTGTACATATTTAAAACTTTTATTTATGCCCTTTACAAGCTAGAAGAAACATACGAAATATGATGTAGTTAGTAGTAGTTTTTGAAAATATGACTCGCCTAAGTGTGTTGTCCTTAAAAAGAAGAGCAAGTATTCTCAACATATCCTGTAAAAAAAGTATTCAGTAACGCAGTTGTTGATCGGTGTGAATATAAAAATCAAAGTGCGAAATTGAACCTCGGAAATGCTACGAAACCAAGCATTATTGCAAACTTCTATTAGCTCAGATTTTATTGTTTTTTTTTGGTATGATTTAAGATAAAGTGTGATCAAAAATTATTTTCATCTAGTATGGCCATGGAATACTTCCTAATTTAATAAATGCAACTACATTGATACTTAAAGGTCAAACTTGACATTTGCTTTTTATGTGAGTTATAGTTGCATTCATAAATTAGGAATTATTCCATGGCCATACTAGAGGAAAATAATTTTTGATCATACTATATCTTCTGTCACTAATACTCGATGGGATTACGATGAGATTGGGAAGGCTGGTCTATTGTCTTTCTTCATGACAAGGAGTATTGTCATGTGGAAAAACGAACCCTTCTGTTCTTCTTATCCTTCATTGATTAGGTCTTTGACCTGCTCCTGTTTCCTTCTACCTCTTTTTGAGTCTTCCCACATCTCTTTTGCCTTTTGGTTCATAGTTTAAAACTTTCTTGTGAATTCTCTCCTCATCCGTTCTTTCAAGATGATCTTTTAGTTTATTTATATGTACGACCGGGCCAAATTGGTTACTTTACACCGTATCGTTGTTATGCCTCTTCGAGGGCGACAAGTTTCTAAGCTTGAGGGCCTCTGGCCTAGTGATGTAAATTACCCGGGTATTTATTTTTAGGGGTAAATACCCGGGGTATTTGCCCGGGTAAATACCCAAAATGGGTATTTAAGCGGGTATTTATAGACTTATTTACAAATATTATAAAGTTAATCTAATCAGTATAATTGATTGGTAAGTGAAGGTGCTCTATGCGAATTTTATAAAAATGTTTAAGAAAATAGCTGAACTGAGAACATTTACTGCCCAAAATACCGGTGGGGACATACCTAACTCTACAGAACATGGCAATTCCATGAGTTGGAAAAGGTTCAAATACTATTTGCGATAAGAGTAACCGAAAAGGGAAAATGCAATAAATACTTTGGTAGCTCGGCAACAAGTAGCTATTGTACCTACTTGTTGCCTAGCTACCAAAGTAATTATTGCATTTGTTATTTCGGTTACTCTTATGGTCTTATGAACCTTTTCCAACTCATGGAATTGCCATGTTCTGTACAATTTTAGGCAACCTGTATATAACAGCAATGAGATAAAATGAATAAAAAACAGAATTCAATGATTGAGTAAGAAAGAGATGAACATAGAAACAAATATTTGAGTAGACTTGACGCTCATTTTAATTATGTCATATGTCAACTAAATATGCATACTAAAATAACTTTTTTGTACGGTTATCTCTTTCTTACTCAAGTATTATGTGCTTTTGTTCATGCTATCTCATTGCTCTTGCATACTTATGATCCCATCGGTATACAGCGTTGTTTATATTATTTTGTGATATTGTTTGCCTTATTTAAGATTGTTTAATAATGTGTCTATAAGTACCTATATATTAATATTAATGTTATTAAATATCGGGATTATTTTTCAAGTTAAGTTATGTTCATTTTTCAAAAATGGAAACAAGTCAGAAAATAATGTACAAACAATTTAAATTATCCCAATCTTCGGAGTCAGCCATCACAATGTTGTTTGTAAACTCGAACAGGCGCAATTTATTGCATCTAACTGTTTATTTCCATAAATTTCTGCAGCCAATGTTTTTTCCCGATAAACGATTAATTTACCTGGGTGAATGCTTATTCAATATTATTTAAATTGTTATTTTACATAAAATATTCCACTTCCTTTATATGTAGTTTGTTTATTAAGATAAGATTATGTGAGTAAAGGTTAGCTTAGCTTTCTAAATGCTACAAATTTGATAAATACCCAGTTTTTAGGTATTTACCCGAGGCAGGGGTAAATACCCAGGTAAATACCCATTTATAAATACCCTACCCACTGGGTATTTACCCGACCCACATCACTACTCTGGCCCCAGGGTTTATAAGTCGCCCGAGGGCTATGAACATCACGTAATGCCCGTGGTGCATTTGTTTCCCACTTTGAATGCACAAATAACTTGAAACGCGAGATATGTATAAACAACAGCTCGATTTTTCGAGTTTGAGTGGCTATATTTCAGGCACTTTTTTGATGAGAATGTAGTGGCGTAGTCAGTTTTTCAAAAAAGGTTTCAAATTTCGATTTATACCATAAAGTACTATTTTTTTCTCATTAGAGTTATATGTATCATCAACATAATATACAGTGTCCGTCCTAAATTTGGACACATGAAATTTTTTTATTGTCGATATATCTGAAATGCTATTTTGATAAAAGTTCTTGCATATTCTCAAACTAAAAATGCATTTTTCAAAATTGATATGCTTTCGGATACGAGGAAGGTTCGAAAATAAGAAAATGGCTCAAGAATAAACTATCGTTATTTTTCAAATTACACAAAAATGTTATTTGGAAAAGTTATTTATAATTGAAAGAAGGTGTCAAATATCAAGTTACAGTTGGTCCGAAAAACAATTTTCACTGGTTTGTCTTATTACGATTAGTATGTATTGTCGAATTTAAGTTTCGCTCACTTAACAGCAGAAAATTCGTTGATGGAAATTAGTGCTAAAAATCCATTTTTTGTGCAAAACACAGGTATCTTAAAAAAATAAGTATAAATGATCAGAACATCAATAACAATTGAAATTAATTAGATTTTTTAATGGAAATGTTATAACTAATATTTTCAAATAACATTTTGTGTTTTGAAAAATAAGTACTTTATTTTTTTAGCAATTTTCATATTTTTGAAGCTCCCGCGTATATTGAAGGAAATATTTAAAGTTTGGTAAGTGAATTTTTACTTCCTTTTACGATGAAGGGAGTATTGTATTCACCCCAAAAATTCGAAATTGAGTTTTCAACAGATCTTCACGTTTTAGAGTCCCCTGAACCCAAAAAACATGTTTTTGTTCATTGGTCTGTCTGTCTGTCTATGAACAGAATATTTCAAAAACAAAAAGACGTATGGCGTTGAAACTTCATATATAAGTGTTGTGTACTATCTAGATGCGATAGTAACCTTTTTAAGAAAATCGCATAACCGGAAGTATGGTGTTTACTCTTGTGACTTTTCAGAAACGGCTCTAACGATTTTTTTCAAACTTTACATTTTTATTACATTTTTAATGTGTATTGATGTGAGAGATGATTTTCCAGTTGAATACCTCTAAGGTGGGTTTCCTTTGTTTTTTTAATTTTTTTTTATTAACTCTTATTTTAAATAGAACACCCGGTATATTATTACGTTTTTTAATTCAGCTTATAATTTTAAAGAAATTTTGTCTCTTGAACTAACGCTCTATTTTGTATCGTTTTTGTAGAATTTGTAATTTTTGAAAATTTTTGACATATGTTGAAAAATTAAAAATCAAATTTTTGGCTAATTTATAAGACTGTAAAAGGAAGTTGTGTGCGTGTATCACACCAGATTTGTAGTATGAAAATATGCAGGGACTTTTATCACGAATAATATTTTCTGATAAATGAATAATTAAACAATTTTTCATAGGTGTCCTAATTTATGACGAACACTGTAACATTATAAGCAACAATCAAACGTGATTAAGACTGTCAATTAAACCTTCGGTATTGTAACAACGCCATGGCAGATACTTGGTTGAATCAGGTATATTAGAAATGACCCACGCCTTCAATTAGAAAACGAAGAAATATTAACAACTACTTAGAAAAGAGTAAGTTTTGGTTATGTAGTGAAAATGAATAAATTGGCTCTAGATGATATATACAGGGTGGACCATTTTAATCGACGCATCCGAATATCTCCGTTGGTAAGCCGAATAAAAAAAAAATTGCGGACAAAAGTTATTCAGGGCGATGGGGGTCATTTGACTGTACTAATAACTTTGACCTTGGCATCAACTTTCAAGCTTATTTGAAGGTCAAAATAATTTTTTGAAATGGGAACCCCTATTTTTGACGCCAGATTCGGAAAGAGCGGAAAATTTTATGTCCAAAATGATAGTTTATAACCCGTTGGAGTAACCTTGAAAAGGTCAAATCAAGGTTAAATGTTGAAAATTCGTCCAGAAGCTGTTTTTTCGAATTTGGATTAGTTAAGGGACAAAAAATATTTGAGTACACTTCGGGGACAATAACCTTGACCATCTTGTCCTTTAGTTTAACTGTGAAGGTCATTTGAAGGTCAAAGTGATTCTTTTAAATAAAAAATCTCCCTATTTTCCTTAAATCTTACTTTTATCATTACCCAGAAACAACGACGTGGACGTAGTAAGCTCTGTTTCCTTTGGGGTGCTTGTTTACCGTGAGTCTTGACTAAAATGAGGGCAAATAAAATTATATTCAAAATAGGCTTGGATTTGAATATATAATGAAATTTTAAAAAATCTTATAGGCAACTCGTGTTAGCGTGCTTATTTTTCACGCGTGTGGAATATTAAACTCGGCTGCGCTTCGTTTAATAACTCTCCACACTTGTGAAAAAAAGTTGCACTTCTAACACTTGTGGTCTAAATAACTATTTTTGCATAGTGATCATGAAAGTCGTCTTTTTTTAACGAAAAATCGTATTGAAAGTTCCACTTTTTTAACGCAAAAATCGTGAAAAAGGTACACTTTTTTTAACTATTTTATTGAAATGTCAATTTGACAGTCGTCAATTCCGAAGCCCTTTTCGACTAAATTTCGACCACTATGGAAAAAAATTACGTGTACAACACGTTTTGAAAGACGTTTTGAAAGTCCTTTTTTCATTCATTTTCTTGATTAACTCGGGCTTCGCCCTCGTTATCAAACTGCAAATTCATGAAAAAAGTATGACTTTCAAAACTAGTTGTACAAATTACTATTTCCTATTTTCATGAGTAAGCGCGATATAGTCATAAAACGCAAATTCGAAAAATCGAACTTTTGTTTAGAACTCGAAAATAAGAGACGATAGTCAATTTTGGTTTGAACCATTAAGCTTTTCTCGAATAAAAAGAGATCGAAGATGGGGGGGGGGGGGGGGGGGGCATTTTTCATATCTCCTTTAGTTATCGACATTCCCTATGAAAACATATAATGTTGTATGCGCCACGTGCATAACTAGCGTTTATGGCCCTTGTCCTGTTTACACAAGTTACACCTTGGGCTCTAATTTCACGCCGTGGGCCATAATCGTCTTCTTACGCCTTTGATACATAAATAACTATTATGTACTCTAATGCTTTGCCTGTCATGGAATATATGTTTAGTCTTCTCTTATTCTTTCATTCCGTAGTCTATCTTCTTTTGTGACTTCTCACATATCTGCAAAATGTCATTGCAGCTATTTGAATTGCCTCTTTCTCTCATTGTCTTTTGTGTTATAACCCAGACTTCGCTAACATATAGCATTGTTGGTGTATGGGTTTGAAATATGTTTGTATTTTCTATCTAGGTCTTGACCAAAAGAGAGTTCGCAACCAATGTAGTTGAAGTGGGATATTTGCTCTAATATAGTGTCATTTACAACAATTTTAGGTCTTATGGGAACTTTCCGTAGGGCGCCATGACTTTGGTCGTAGAGGTTTTCTTTTGATTTGCCACTGCCAGATATTCAACCGCGCACCATGACATAATATGATGGATGTTTCATTGTGGGAAGCATTGGAGAAAGCTATTCAGGTGGAAGCTTCCAGCATGGTTATTAATGATAAAGGCCGATTTTTTGGTAAAAAGTGCCTTTTCCCATTCTTCTGAACCGCAGGTATAGCGTACTCTTGCCCAAAAGGCCAAAGCAATTGGGTTCTTTGTTTTTCGGAAAGCAGTAGTTTCTTTATTAAGTTCGAAAAAACCGCTTCAATGTTGCAGAAGTGTAGACACTAACTCATGTAGCTTCTTCTCCAAATTTCTTTAGGCTTTGCCTGTACATCTTTGAACCTAATTGTTACTTCTGGGTGGTTGCTCAGCGTTTAGGTGGTCTGCCCGGCTGTCTGTCACCGAGTGGTATTTGGGTTTTTGCTGTTTTAGGTAGTTTTTCTGGTGGAATTTCATCGACGTGCGTACTTGACTCCTTTCGTCGTGCCTTAATAAAGTTGGAGATGTCTTGTAGATCACATGCTCTTCTTATTTCGTCATTGGGTATTATTCACGCAGTGTGTTCGATTATTGATTTAAGTGTGGTCATTTCAGAAGTTTGAAGCAGTTTTACATTAATTTATTAAATTGGCGGAATTCATGTTCCTATCAGCCAAACTTGCCTTGTATTCTTCCAGTCTCACCATATTTCCTGATTATTGTGATTACAGAAGACTGTATACTATCCACTGCAGCAACGACTTCCCGATTGGGTTTTGCAGGCTTAGAATAAACATAATGAAGTCTATTTTTCACTTGGTATTTTCGCTTTACTGGTTTTGGTGAACGACTTCTGACACTCTCACAGATAAGGGGTACGAAATTATCAACACGTATTGCCAATCAAAAAGTACTACAACTTTATCGTAATTGACTATTGATGGGGTACTAATGGTATTTTAAATCCTTGAGTGAATTTTGAATAATTCATTAGTCTCGTCATTAAGGATTACATGTCTGGTTATTAGATTTAAAACAATATTTCTGAAATGCACCCAATGTTTTGGTTCTTAAGAGAATTTGTGGACTTTCTTTTGCATATTTTTTAAGTTTAATTGAAAATGAGTATATCATAGACGCAAAATGGACAAAAAAATCATCTAAAATGTCAACTTGTACTATATTTTCAGGTTTGGTCAGCAGTGGATCACTGCGTGTAACTTTCCATCAAATGGCCCAGCCCGTGATTCAGTAAACAAATAAAAAGGTCGTTAAACTGGTAGCGATTAATCGCCGGTACTAAACTCGAAATGAAATTAGACTTTATTACATTAGCATACCCTAACCGGGTTGGAACTAGTTCGCCACGTCGAAATGCCCGCAAAAACCATAACCCAATCATCGCCAGTGCAAACAAATGAAATTGCTTTCAGCAGAACGAGAGAACAATCGCAAGAAATTGTTCCGTCGGTTTGCTTCTTTTGTTAAATAACAGGACACGGCGACTTGATGGAATGTCTGCATTTAGTATGTGGTACAACGTGAAACAGTTGTCGAATGACTAGCATTCGTTGTATAAGGATGAACCGATCGTGTCTCTTAAATGTACACATGTAATCGGGTAGTTTGTTGCCTAACGAAGGTTTTACACGCTACACACTACTTCATTAGAACTTCAGAAGTAACAATTAAACTGGCACTGGCGCTTTAATGAACCATCATATAAGAAATTCTATTTGTTTGACTAATTTAAAAATAACAAATAGAAATGTTTTGAATTGGGTTAGTTCCTGAAAAGATACATTTGTATTTTGAATTTACAATAATCGTTTCGAAATAGAAGTTTGTTAGTCTATTCAAGCTAAGTGTATACAGTGAGAGTTTTTTCGTACCGAACATATCAAATCCACACACAATGCAAATCGAATATAGGAAAAAACGCTGAAAAAACGCTAACAATTGAGTTACTAAGTGGCAATAGTGGTTACCTATGCTACTATTGGGAGGTACAATATAATCGGTACGGCTGCGTTATAAAGTAGGCCGAATTTTGGAAACTTTGTTATATGGAAATGCTCTTATGTCAATGCCAATGTCAAATGTGACAAGGTGTCGTATTTCAGGAACGCCCGTGACAGGCTCCTAACCTTTTTTTACCCTTTCGAGTGTCGGGGTTAAAGTCGTATTTGAAAACAAGCTATAGATTTAATGTAGTTAGACCATAAGAGATAGCGATTTTTTAAATATTAATTCGGTACTGATTTGAAGCAAGGTTTTACTCGATCAAAACCAAAGATCAACGTTAACCCCAAAAATATGCAATGGCAGAGATCACCTGCGCAGCACGGAGATCTGTGAACATTTTCTGCAAAATACTTCACCGAAATTCAAATTACACATTGAGAATGCATTTTTTATACATTTTAAGGACGTAGCTTAATCTGAAACGTGCAACTTTAAAATTCACTATATACTAATGTAATAAATAAAACCGTGCTGAAAAGTTGATTTTTACTACGTAATTACGGCTGCAAAATTCGTTTTCGCAGCCGTTGTTATTAGTAACGGCCGCGAAAACGAATTTGGCGGTCACAAACTCATCGTCACAGTTGCCCAAAAAATGTTCGCAAAATGTTTGGCTTCCTAGTCGAATTCGCTAAACATTCCTTGGTACGACAAACAGTTATTTCAAGGCGTAGTTATACAAATAACTATTTGCAACAACATTCTTATGTTGTCATTATTTGACATTTTAAGTTTTAAGTTTAAAATAAAAAAGTTACTATAAAATTCAAAAATAAAAAAAAAACTGAAATAAAAAGCTTGGCAATTTTAACAATATTTAATTACAAACTGAACGAGATACTCAGAATATGGTATCACAAAAATTATGTATACAATGTGTCGGTGGGAATGCGAAACATGGGAAACGTCAGTGGAAAATTTTACTAAAGATCAACGTAGGCCGTGGATGTCTTAGGCTTATCGGATCTGTCATTTCGTATGTATAGAATACTTTCATTTACATCTTTCTGCTCAAGTTATTTATCGTCGTACATTCAACAATTACCTTACCTCTCATACGGTTGAAATACAACTGTTATTTAATGAAGAAATTATAAAAAAATGGGCTATTCTGGCACCATGTAATTTTTCTGCCAGTGAAAAACCATTATAATTACGTGTTATCCATCTATTATGCTTAGTGGTAAATTGTAATTGGTTTGATACTTTTGTGTGTCAACCTGTTATTTAGCAGAAATAAATGAATGAATAAATAAATAAATAGAGAAGGCTATTGTTGAAGAACAATGCGATTCCTATTGTAGAAAAACTGTATTTAGTAAAATTCCAATAATTTTTCATTCATATAATCTGCTAAACTTAACAAAATAGTAGTTTTGACAGTTAAACTTCAAAGCGGGAACTTTGTTTTGCAAGGCGGTAGTGATTATGACGGCTAAATAAATACGAAATCTCAGAATATCAGGCTTTCCTAAAATAGGTAACAGTTCGTTCATTTTTCTATAAATAAAAATAAAACCGCACTGTAAGCGAAAACAAATTCTGAACTATAATATAGCCAGAATTGAGTATTGTGCGTCGATAAATAACTTGAGCAGAACGATGTAAATGAATGCATTTTATGCACGCGAAATGAAAGATCCGACAAATGCATCTTTGCCAGCCAAAGACATCCACAGCCCTCGTTGATCTTGAGCAAAATGTACCAAATGCGTTTCTCCATGTTCCACATGTCGTCAGTTACTCTCTGTAGACACAGATACTGCCATCATATGTTCTTGACACTGACAGGGGCTATTTGACCTTGAGCCCATCAAACCCATTGTGTTTAGCACTGTTTGCTCAAGGTTATTTAGTCTCTGTCAGTGTCCTAAACACATGACGGAGATGGAGTGTCTTATGTATAACTAGTGCCTAGATGATGTTTTTCACTTGTAAGCTATATAAAGTGCCTTCAGAAATGATCGAACAAAAGTGTAACATTAATTTTTTTAATTTTCGGAGTTTATTTGGTAGGTAAATAACAAAATATATGTTTACTAGGGTGCCTTGATGCCAATTTGGCGTATTTGTCCTATAACAGGGTCATTGTTCCCTCTCACTTTGAAGCACCCTAGTAAAGGGCAAATACGTCAAATTGACATGAAGGCACCCTAATGTTTACTGCTTCTAGTTAAACCGAAACAACAGAAATCATTTACTAACTTCCACATAAAAAAATGGAAATTGTATGTATGTATTATCTATAACCTCATTTTACCGTGTAGAGGCTGGTGTTTTATACGTTTGCATCTGGCGATACAATGCTCAACTTGCCCCGGATTCGGAATACAAAGTTGGAGCGCGCCTTTTGTGCTTGCTACTCTATCTCTTAGAACTGTGGTTCTAAGTAGAGCACAGTTAATTTGGTGCCCAACTGCACTACGGAAAAATTTCGGCCCCTGCGGGATTCGAACCGAGGACTTGCTTAATGCAAGCCTGGCGCTTACGCAACTGCGCTACGCGGCTTCTGTTAAAATGGAAATTATAAACTTCAAAATTTCTTACAAGCCATAGGAAGAGTTAGATATCTTAATTATAAACAAAACGTCTAATTTAATCGAAACCATTTGCTACATAAAACATAGACACATGTTAGAAATGATGACTTGAGTCCGTGCATGTGCGGATGTGCTATTATGCTTCTGTGTCATATTTACGTGTACGATTGTACATATTAGATTACACAGATACTTTGGTTGTAAATCATTTTGGAGACTACTGTCAACATTGAAGCAGTTTACCGACTCGCTAACGGAATTATTTCGTTATTTTAACTGTCTGGCACCATTGCATAACGCGTTATTTAATGAAGCTTTCTGATATGCAACAAGTTACCTGTATATCCTGTTTATTCTAAACCTTGTAGAAGTAAATAAATCTTTAGATTACTAGCCTATATCATTTCTATTATTTTACCCAATGAGCATTACATACCTTTTTTTCATATTGTATTACATTCGGTACACGTTTTTGTTCATTGGTCAGTCTGTCAGTCTGTGTGTCTGTCGTGTCTGTCTGTGTGGCTGTGAACAGAATATCTCAAAAACGAAAAGAGGTATGACGTTGAAACTTCATATATACGTTTTGTGTACTATCTAGATGCGACAGCATACATGGGCGTAGCCAGGGAGGGGCAGGGGTAGGCAGTTGCCCACCCCTAAACATTTATAAAGAGCAAAAGGCAGTTGATTTATAATCATTATTGCAATTCACATTCTACATTTAAAAAAAAAATAACCTACGATCTGCAGCAGATTTGCGGAAACTGATGATGTTTCAACTTATAATTTTTGTAATTTGTAAAAAATTTAAAAAAAACAATAATAATAGTAGTAGACAGATCAACAAAAAAACCAATTAGGGCAGGCTGTGATATGTGTTATACGTTTGGCAGTACTGAAGTGTATTGTCAGTCTATGTCAAATTCGAGATTTGCAGGTTAAGTTTTGCGTCAGTCTGTGTCGAACAACAAACAAAACCTAATCTACTAATCTCGAATTTGATATAGACTGACAATACACTTCAGTACTGCCAAACGTATAACACATATCACAGCCTGCCCTAATTAGTTTTTTTTTATTGATCTGTTGTTAGTTGATGGGGTAATTAAATTTATGCCCCCCTCTAACTGCAATTCTGGCTACGCCCTTGGACAGCAAGCTTTTGAAGAAAATCGTATAACCGGAAGTAGAGCGCACGTATTTTTAGAAATACGTGTACGTCAGAGTTGCGCAACGACCGATTTGTGTTCCGACGAGTTTATTATAAGTATCAAGGGGCGGAAACGTCCATTGTTCATAGGCCTGCTTTAGTTGTGGTTGTTTTCATTTGTTTGACCGATTACGCTACGCCACTGGAAAATTCCTGGCAAGCAGGTTGTTGACGTATGTGTATTTCTCTATTCACGGGCACTCTATGGTGTTCGCTTTAGTGATTTTTCAGTTTTTTCGATTTTTTCAAAAACTGCTCTTAACGATTTTTTTTCAAACTTTACGTTTTTAATGGGTATTGATGTGAGATAGGTGATTTTCAAGTTGAATACCTCTAAAATGGGTTTCTTTTGATTTTTTTATTAACTCCGATTTTAAATAGAACACCCGGTATATTATTATATTTTTACTTCCTTTTACTACTATAAAGGAAGTATTGGATTCACCCCAAAAATTCGAAATTGAGTTTTCAACAGATCTTCACGTTTTAGAGTCCCCTGATCCCAAAAAACATATTTTTTTTCATTGGTCTGTCTGTCTGTCTGTCTGTCTGTGTGTCTGTCTGTGAACAGAATATCTCCAAAACGAAAAGAGGTATAGCATTGAAACTTTATATATAAGTTTTGTGTACTATGTAGATGAGACAGCAAGCTTTTGAAGAAAATCGCATAACCGGAAGTAGGTGTTTACTCTTGTGATTTTTCAGTTTTTTTCGATTTTTTCAAAAACGGCTTTAACGATTTTTTTTAAATTTTACATTTTTCTTACATTTTTAATGTGTATTGATGTGAGATAGGTGATTTTCCAGTTGAATACTTCTAAAGTGGGTTTCTTTTGTTTTTTTTTCTATTTTTTTTATTAACTCCTATTTTAAATAAAACACCCGGTATATTATTACATTTTTGAATTCACCTTAAAATTCTAGAGAAAATTTGTCTCTTCAACTAACACTCGATTTTGTACCGTTTTTGTAGAATTTGTAATTTTTGAAAATTTTTAACAAATGGTTAAAAATTAAAAATGAAATTTTTGACTAATTATAAGATCACTGTAAAAGGAAGTTGTGTGAGTGTATCACACCAGATTTTTTAATTCAGCTTAAAATTTTAGAGAAAATTTGCCTCTTTAACCAACGCTCTATTTTGTACGCATTCTGTAGAATTTGAAATTTTTGAAAATTTTTAACAAATGCGTAAAAATTTAATTTTTGGCCAATTATAAGATCACTGTAAAATGAAGTTGTGTGCGTGTAAAAACCAGATTTTTTCGTTGTTCAATTAAATGAAATAGTTCCAAAGTAGCTGCGAAATTACAGATAATACCGAGCAATCGTCAACGTCAGCAGCAGTGGCGTAGCCAGGGCAGGGGCTTAAGCACCCCCTCCCCCTCTCGGGGCTTAAAACGCTCGCTTACTCGCATTTTAACTTTGCCCCACTCGTGACTAAAGACTAGATTTATGCACTTGTATCGTAAATGACTATTATCTACATTTGTGTTTTAATGAGTCTATTAAAGCAGTGAAAACAATGCTTTAATGGGGTCTATTAAGGCACTGTTTTTGCATTGTTCTTTTCATATGAAAAACATCGAAATGGCCTCCTTCATTTCAGACAACTGACAGATTGTCATATTTATGAAATGTCAAAATTCAAAATTTCTGTTTATTTATATGTTACGCATTGCAAATAAGTTTTTAGGTGCATGACGTGACCTTCGGCCTCGTTTGACAAACCACCATGCCTAAAACACTTCAATTTTACAACTTGTATCATAAATAGCTATTTATTACTCATATTTGCAGGTATTTTTAAACCTCCCGCTAATTAGAGGACAAAACACGGAACAAATTTGCATAATAAGCTTTACTTAAACGAATCATAACAATCCTACAAAAAATTAAAACTTAATTGCTTAAACTGATCGATGGTCACAGGAATGAATTTCTGTAAACATAATTTTGCACAGGTGGTCGCGATAAGATCGAATTTGGATAAAATGCAGAAGCAAAAAGAAGTCGTTTGGGTATTTCAATCACATTTTGTGCATTACATGCCAGTCGCAAGCCTGGAAGGAAAAGTAAAACGAAAGCGGTTAATGTACTCTTGTCTGATTTACCTAATGAAGGTTTTGATGTTAGCCAGTGGTTCTCGAAAGTTTGGAGCAGGTCCTAATGTGATTTTTTTACGTGGGCGGTTAATTTTTAATGCACTGTACTTCTACTGGGGTCAGTACTAGAGACCTCTTTAATTTAATGACCATACTTATGAATCAGCCTACATCATTCGCTCGCCCCCCCCCCCCCCAAATGAAAATCCTGGCTGCTTCGCTGGTCAGCAGAAACTAATTTTGATATAAGTATTGCCAACTAGTTGAACGAAATGATAAAATCTAATCGAATAGGGGTGATTCCTTTCTTATATTCAAATACTTTCGCTCCGAACAAAATTAGTGTTGCTGTTAGGAAACACTAATGTTTTCAAGTCGGAAAAATATTTCTAATATACGTACTAGAGAGTAGTGAGATATTGTTACTGAATATAAAATAAAAACTGATATTTTTTTTGCGTAAAGCATAAGACTTTTTCAGTAGAATTAATACTAACCTCAGCTTGAGAGTAGTTTTATGT
This sequence comes from Agriotes lineatus, assembly GCA_940337035.1. Classification (NCBI taxonomy): domain Eukaryota; kingdom Metazoa; phylum Arthropoda; class Insecta; order Coleoptera; family Elateridae; genus Agriotes; species Agriotes lineatus. The sequence goes on along the minus strand of OW679200.1, from coordinate 98,805,882 downwards.
CCTTGTTAAATGCATTCTTTTAGTTATAAAATGTAGACAGTCACTGTGTAAATTGTAATAGAGCCTTGCCAATATATAACAAAAGTGTTATAAGTGTTGTTCACACATATACATACAGTCCGCGATTGAACAACTATTGTGCTAACACCCAAACGTGCCCTGGTATTTCGATGGAGCTCTGTGAAGTTATACACTTATTACTGACGCGGACTCGGGACGTGCTAGATGGATCATAGACGCGGAATCCTCGAGTCGAATGTTGTAGACCGAATGACTGAATAACACTGAATGAATGCCAGTGCTTAGTCCTTATGTAGCTTCACGTAAATTGCGTCAGTGGGGAGGGTTTATTGCTTTTCGGTGGCCGCTTGAAACGCTCGCTTTTGAGAAAATGCTGTTGACCATTGTGCCCGGAGAACTGCTTTATTGCCCTCTTGCCGAAGCCAAGTGTTTGGAGTGTAGGTGTTACAGCTTTTTACTCGAGGCGAAGCAGAGATTAAAATTGCGCCGAGTACGGAAAAACACACTTTTCACTTGTTGCACATGCTATTTTTTCACTTACTGGATGGAAATGCTTAAAAATATTGATATAAAAATATTAAGAATTGCACATTTAAATATGTAACTGCGCATTGCTATGTAGAAGAATGTTACTATAGAGAAAAATATCACTTTTCTAAATGATTTTGTATTTAAAAATGTAATACATTTTCCTATAGTCTGTGAAAAAACATTTAGTTGACGTAATTTACAATGTCAATGTACTTCAAAAAATGATAAGAGATTTTGTGATGAGGTGACTGGCACAAGACAAGTCGATTAAGTTCGAAGAAAAACTGTTGACCTTTTTGGAAGATTCACTGTATTGAGACAAATTTCGTAGTAATTTTAATTTTTATGTGACAAGCGCATCTAATAATGAGCAGAGAAAATCTGCTACGACAGAATTTAAATGCTACTGAGTTCTGTTCAGAAATTATAAATTTTAAAGAATAGGCTAGTTCATTTACAAAAATAAGAACTCTTGTGATATTTTTCCAGTTACATCTACGTTGTGAGACAGCATGCAGCGAAGTAAAACTTATAAAACTATGTAAGGTCATCCTTGTCAAAATTGTATTAGAAATAACTTTAGGAAAATTTATGTGTTATATTATGGTGTACATTTCCAGTCTTATAAAAACCTTAATTCTTTGATCAAATAACCAAAAGCGCATCAAAATTTGTTTACTAATGAATAAAATGTCATAAGCACCAACATTTTGATGTGCGTTTGTTTATTTTAACAAAGAATTAAAGTTAATCTCAAATTAGTGGTCTTTATAAGACCGGCCATAAATATACTATTAAGAAGAGACATAACCTCAAAATAGGAAATACGCTTGAATCAGTGTTATTGAATAATAATAATAAAATATTCCATCTGATAATAATCTACACAAAGTTTAAAGTATTTTATATCAACTGTAATTATGAATACTGAAACCTTGTAATGGGGATGTATAATTCTTGAATTTAATCAGCGTACTCAAATCTATGTATATGTTTACCAATTTTTAGCTTGTTACATTGTTTTATGGAATTTTAACCGATATGGGACTATTTACCTTGGACTAGTAAGGCTAACAACCTCGTCACTAAAAACTGTAAACAATAACACCGTCGAGCAGTAGCACGAAGAATGACAATTTGTATCTTTTGGTCTATTTTTGGGAAACTGTAATTAAGTAGGCGATTCATTATTTTTACAAAATTATTTTATTTCAGATCACTTACAACGTAAATTAGAAGAATATATAAAGAAATTGCCAGTTCCTGTACACGTACTTCGAACTGAAAAACGCTCGGGCCTTATACGGGCCCGCCTGCTTGGCGCCAAGCATGTGAAGGGGCAAGTTATCACCTTCCTTGACGCCCACTGCGAATGCACCGAGGGCTGGCTGGAGCCGCTGCTCGCGAGAATAGCACAAGATCGTAAGACTGTCGTGTGCCCCATCATAGACGTAATATCTGACGAAACCTTCGAGTACATCACTGCTTCCGACATGACGTGGGGTGGCTTCAACTGGAAGCTGAACTTCAGGTGGTAAGTATAGTTTCTCAGAAAGCCAGTTCAGACTGCACGCAGTAATTTTGTACCAGGTATCGCGTCCCTCAGCGAGAAATGGATAGGCGAGGAGGAGACCGCACATCGCCCTTGCGGACGCCCACCATGGCAGGCGGGCTGTTCTCTATCGACAAGGAGTATTTCTACGAGCTCGGTGCCTATGATGAGGGAATGGACATATGGGGCGGTGAAAATCTTGAAATGAGTTTCAGGGTAATGCATTGTGTACTTGTGCTGTTGTTATTTTGCGTTCAGTAATTGCTTTTGCAATATGAGAGTTGTAGAAATGGGAAATCTCCCTTAAGGGATTAAATACAAAGAAGGTGAAATTGCGAATTGTTATGCTAACTTCATGGTTTTTTGTAGTTTTTGAAGTATCAGGATAATTCTTTTTTAGAAAAAGTGAATGCCAATGAATGGGTGGGTACTCATAGTTTAGGCTTCCAAAATTGGTATATTGCTAGTGAATATGACCAGCTGTTTACATTTGTACCTGGAGTAATCAATTAAATTTGATGGTGGTTGCGAGTTTGTAGATATTGACTGATATAATATTAATTCTTATAAAGGACAAAATACATTTTGCCGTTTAATATGTTTCGATTTTATTTTCTCTTGGGAAAATTAGTGGTGCCTTGGAATTATCTGTTGTACTTAACATTTTTTCTTGCTGAAAACTGATTAAATTGTGTTCTCATTAAAATGTATTCAACACAAGAAAAAGTGGAAATGATCAAACGGTTTTATGCTGGAGTGCATATAATTTAACATTCAAGATTGAATATTGCAAGCCCTATGCTACATCGGTCAAGTCACCAACTAGAAATAGAAAATAGAAATATATAAACTGATTATTATAGGACTTATATTCCACTGAGAATGTAATTCGTTAAATTTTGAGCCAATCATCATCTCTTAAATTTAGAACTTTGGCCAATTGGACCTTCGTCGGTTAAATGGGCGAAGTAGTAGTATTTTTTACGTGAATTACGGAGGTAGTTATAAAAATTGAACATCGCATTTTTGAGATATTTAGCAAAACGTTTTGTTTTTATTGAAACACCCTATACATTTTAAGATATTTTGAAATAAAATTACATTCTCTACAAACAAGTTTAAATGAGTTGCTATAAAAAAATTGAAATTAAAGAGTTATTGAAATTTAAATGTATAGGGTGTTCCAATAAGAAAAAACGTTTTGTTAAATATCTCAAAAATGCGATGTTCAATTGTTTTTTTTATAATTACCCCCGTAATTCATGTAAAAAATATTACTACTTCGCCCATTTAACCGCCGTTGTAGCTCCCATAATAAACAAGTTAGCAATAGTGCACATTTAATTTTGAACAGGCGTATATCTCCATTGGCACGAAATACGCTACTATTTTACTAATTTAACCAACTTCGTAGCTATAATAGCAACCGAGATAGCAATAGTGCACACTTAATTTTGAACAGGCTGTATAGTGACTCACGATTTTCGATTTCGTACGAGCTAACTTGGTTTTGTTTCACGTGTCGAATGAACTAATTTAGAAATGTCATTTGATTTTTCTAGGTTAGGTCGTGCGTTAAGCATAAAAAGCAACAAAAAGACCTTGCCCATTAACGAACAAACAAACAAACAATGTGTGTTTGGAACAAACATTGATCATTAGCATTGATACTCACGTAATATAATGGCATTACGTACTCTCTGGTATATATTTTAAATCATTATATTCTCTTCCTAAATATAATTCGTAGTATGCTTAATAATCTGTAATTTTTTAAGAATATCATTTCGTTATAGTCCCGATGCAAGAAAATACAACTCGTCCTTTGGACTCGTATTTTCAGCTTTGGGACTATAACTCATAATATTCATGAAAAACCATTGATAATAAGCTTACTACTTATTATATTACCCCTGAGAATATAATTCATGTATCACGTGATGCAATTTCAACCAATGAGGTGCATGCAAATGCCTAGTTACACATCATCACAGCGGTAGTAATTTATTTTCGTCATTGTTTTTACGGGTGATCATAAATGGTTGTGATTTTTTTCTTAGGTTGGCACTGATAATGTTGGTTACCCTGCTGTCAATTTTAAGTCTATGTCAAATTTGTGGTTAGCCGGTTAGGTTTTCCGTCAGTTTTGAGAGAAACTGAAAACCTAACCTTGCTAAACTCGAATTTGACATTGACTTAAAATTGCTAGCAGTGTAACCAACATTAATAGGGCCAACCTAAGAAAAAAATTACTTGATATTTTGCTCGTCATTCAATATTGCTATGGTTTTAAGCCCTACCAATCAACTCTGTTAGCATTGCCAAATTAATGGACATTTCATGAAAGCTCAGAGTGAGATATTTTATATAACTGCAAAGCTGAAATTTGAATTTGCCAGAATGAATACATTTGTAATGAGATGCCAGTAATTGCAGAATAATTAATTAATGAACGCAGTAAGCAAAGCTCAATTCGCACAGGGATCTAAGTTGAATGTAAGTTCAGTTAATTGATTAGGTTTGTGCTAAAGTAAACGCAAGGGAATGAAGCGTAGAATTCAGGTACTGTTAATCCTAGAAATAATTAAGTGAGCGTCGGGAAATTCATGCATGCATAAGAAGAGCAATTCTCAAGGCAATCCAGGCCAGTTCCATCGCCGTACGAGTGATTCTAGTATGCCAAAAAGCCCAAACTCCATTATTTGAGGTTATCCATTGGTGAGATTCAGACCGACGCCAAAATAAACAATTGGGAGATAGAAGCAGGCTCCATAAACAAGCTAGAAACCAATGAGGATTAATGCCGCGAAAACCAACTAATTTAAATAGTTACCAATAGAACTGTGATCGATTTCACTTGTTTTGTTTATTCAATTTGACGCGATCTTGCAAACGGCGTCTATCTTGGCTTATATTTGACCCAATTTTCAATTTCGATTGTGCGTAGTTAAGCGTATGCGGAGACAGATCCGTATTTAATAATTTTAATGAATTATGCATTCAGGGTGGACCCAACTGAGACGAGTCTTTGTTTTATCGACTTGAGCTAGCATATTGGATTAATTGCAGATAAATAAAATATTATAAAGGGCATACAACTATTTATTTTTATCTATCAATTTACAAGTAACTTTTAATCAACCTAAGATTTGATAACACGAATACGAAAAATATTTGCGTGGTACCCTTATTTTTAAAAATTAAATTAATAACATCTTACAACACTAATTAGACATACCATTGCAATATATTCTCTTTGCAAATATAATTCGTGCAATAATTAATAATCGATGATTTTTTACTTGTTAAAACCCCAAAACAGCAAATTTAACTCGTTAAATTTAGGTTCCGGTTTCAACAATCATTCCACTTGTTATATTACAACTGATAATAACCTTGCTATTATTACAGACACTGGTAGTTAATAATTGTTCAAAATTAAAAGTGTATGGGAAAAACTTAAATTGAAAGCTTCTTAACACACTATAATACAGTTCTAACAGAACTAACAATAGAATGTGTGCTACTTACTGGTTAACCATTTAGGTCACCTGTTCTAATTAAAATGTCTGAATGTTTATTGACATTTCCTTGGAGGAACGTTTTCAAATTTGTTTAATATAAAATAGAAGAAAACAAATTTTAAATCGTAAAATTTTACAGATAAAAAGTGAAGCATTTGCACATTATATTTTCGTGGACACAATTTTTCTAGAGAATGATTTTACATTTTGAAGAGCTAACAATGAAAATTTTAATATTTTACCTGAGCCTGTATCACTTCACGTAATTTTCATTTAATTTCTGGTTTAGTAATTAATTAGGATCTGCTTACACATATTTTATTAAACTGTTTGCACTTCATCGGGGATAAAATTAATGCCACGTTGCACTTGTAATTGGTATGTAATATTCATATTTAAACATAATTATGTGCACGTTCAGTGATACAGGACACAGAGTATCTAATTTTTTTAAAGAATTGATTTAGTGGCTGCAGAAATTATATTCTTCATGTATATCTTGACACCCGCGTATGAGGTTTATTATTAGAGATACAAAGAATAAATAGAAAAGTTGCAAGGTTTTACTTGAACCACTAGAATCGGTTACCATAGAAAATGAGCATCACAAAATAATAACACAATGTCAGGTCTTTTAGATGGAACACCCTATATATTTTTTAAAATCTTTGAGTAGTTTGTTTTCTGGATTTGATAATTTGTTGCATTTGTTCAACCAGTTTTTGAAATATTCACATCTTGATGTACCGGGTGCTGACTTGCGCGACGCACCATAGGAATTTGCGATGTGAAAACTGATTTATGCGGGCTTAGTTGCATTCGATTATTAATGTCAGCTACCTTTTCTTCAATTAAAACAGTAGCAGCCAGTCTTATAAAGGCCACTAATCTGACGATAACTTTAATTCCCCGTAACCCAGAAATGATTGTCAAAATCACCAGCTCTTAAACCTTGTACTAATTTAATGTTATACGGAGTCATTTTATGTCTTTTTAGTATATAAAATGTTTTATACCGACTTATTCCTAAATCAACCACTGCTTGACGTATTGAATTTCGTGGATGTGCTCTAAAATACGCCAATACTAAAATATCTTTCATTTGCGGCATATCCATTTCTTCGTAAATTACTTTCGAGCCTGTGGAGCTGTGGATGATACATCACACAAACTTCTCTATTATTGTCATTACATCTGATGTACACCCTTAGCATATCCATTTTTTCATCATTAGAATAATTATCACCCCTTTCGTGCTACTTAAGATGAAAATAGGAATTTACTCAGTTAGTTTGACACTAAAGCTACAGCAATTGTTTTGATCGCCTAGCTTCTCAAAGCGATGTGTTCATTTCGCTTAAGCACGCATTTGTTACTTAATTAGCGATTTCTATTTTTAATTGATTAGGTAAGTATGACATGTGATATATCGTAAAGATAATTTTTTACAGTTTTAGAATATGTAATAAAATTGGGTACGTTCCATTTAAAATTTTGAATGTATTCGCTACAGCTAACACATTTGATGCTCATTTGTTTTTCTGGCTATGGTAGATAATAGAAAATTAAATGTAGAACAATTTTCCTTCTATAACATTTTGTCATATCTCTAACAATAGCCGAGATATCTGCTGTGACAGCTAAAATCAAACAGACTGTATATAATCAGGTCCCTTTTACCATAAAATGGTGTCAGGTAGATAATACTATATTAAAACGCGCTCTGCCATAAGTTTGAATGTCGACATAACCTAAAATGTGTAACACAATGTGACGGAAAAAGTGTCATCGAACTAAGTTTTTATATTTCTGTTACGATCGTAGAAAAAAAAGCGTATGATACACGTGTATAAGTGCTATTAAAGCACTCCGCTTTGCGTCGTGCTCTTAAACTCGTCGCACGTGCTGAAAGGCGTGCTTATACACTAGTATCATAATATGCTATTGCTAATAATTTTCCAACCGAAAGAATGCAGAAAATCAAACGAGCATTTTTACAACAATCAGTGGTGCCATGGAATTATCTAAACAAGCCAATGCACTTACATTTGTCTGTCAATGGGCGAGTTCAGACAACACAGCTGCTGTAAAACAGCAGTAATAAACGCTGACTACACTGAAAGTAAGCGGTTATCCATTTTCTGAACGAACCGCTGTGATGTATCATAAAACCACATAAAACTGAGTAAAATCTACTTTTGTGGAAGGTCCTGCTTAACCTCTCTTTTAGATGGACAATGTAAATAATATCTTCTTGTTTGAATTATTTGACGATGGGTTAGATTTAAACATAGTAGAACCAATAATTCAAGACCTGGGTAATCCAGCATTACTTGAACCCGAACATCGACGCGAACCAACGAGAAATATTGAACGTGATAGATTTTAGGTTATAAACATCCAAAATACGCTATCACCACCACTACTGTCCGTACCGCTGGGCAAGTCAGCACAAATAATTTCCGCTGGGAATAATGAGCATTGCTGGAAGTCAGCGCATAAACAGCGGAAGTGTTCAATAAACACCGCTAAGTCAGCAACTCAGCTGCTGCGGTCATCTGAACGTACCCAATGCAGTTGACTTTTGCATTTTCAGGTTATTATAAAACCATTAAACTCATAATAGTAAACAATTTTATTTATTTTAACACAAAAATAATGGAAAATCAAAGTAAATGTTCTAATAAGTCAGCATTCGTTGCCCAACCTGTCGTAAAATTCTTGCCTACAATTTGATAATTGATACTGGGTATTTGACCACTCTTCCCTCGAATACAATTTTTCAGCTCTTCTAGATTTTGAATTACTCATCTAGAGTAAATTTTGACTTCAAATGTAGCCAAAGAAAAACATCATTTGGTGTAAGATCGGGAGACCTAGCGGACCAATTAATTGCATAATTTGCACCAATCACCTTATTGATGAAATTGTTACTTAAAAATTCGTGCACAACGCGAGTGTTTGCGGGGCGATTGTCCATCTGCAACCAAATCTCTTAGTCTATAGCAGCTTTGACCACCGCCGATGTCACTGCCGTCAAAAGATTGAACGTATTGTCGTTTTCCTCGTTTTAGTGTAGGTTCTGAACGTCGTTATTGCACCTACAATTATTTAATAACGTGCATGTAGTTTTAAATTTACGTAATGTATCAGTCTATTAATGGTTGTACTGTTTGGAATTTGCCAATTTTACAATAAACAAGGCGCTTACTTGACGAGTGCTTATTTCCACCATAAAACATTTTTGTTATGGACAAGGTCAAAGTATGCGAAGGAACAGGTACCTTAGACACTTTAAGCAGAACAAAACCAATAATGAATTATTATAAACGTCAAACATCAATGACAAACAAACAAACAACACATATTGTTTGTTTTGGTAATTCCAAGGCACCACAGAGTTTTTGAAACTTGAATTTTCGTTTTCATTGATTTATACTATTCCGGAAAATGGAAAATTGTTAACATTAGTATGAATGGATGCAGTATTTTTTTCTCTACAATAATAGTAGTTTGTATACCAAGGCACTGAAGTTTAACTTTTTATCACGAATGTGGATTTAGTTGCCTAGGCCACATGAGGGATAAAAAGGAACTTCAGTGACGAGGAGTACATTATGTTTTATTTGAAATCGGGAAATCGTGAAATTACAACATTTTAACCAACATTTGTAGGTTATGTTCGGTCGATTGACTCAACCTAAAAATTCACATGTCAAAATTTAAATATTTTCTTTTGTATACAGGGAGGTTCTAAATATGAAAATGATTCAAGAATAAAGTACTATTATTTTTCAAAATAGATAAAGCTGTTATTTAGAGAAGTTGCTTAGAATTGAAAGGAGATGTCAAATATGAAGTCACAGCCACCTGCTCTGAAAAACTATTTTCACCAGTTGCTACTATTTTTTTACCACCCTGCGTATTACCAAATTAAGTACTTCAAAGTTAACTTAGCAACCAGGATATTATGTGATTCAAATTAGTGCTAATAAAATTTGTGTAAAAAAAATATCTTCAAACAAATGTAATAGCAAACGATTCAATAACAATTCAAATCAATTAGAATTTTTCATGGAAATGTTATAAGAAAAATTTCAAAGTTCTCCCATATACGAAAGAGGATATTTAAATTTTTGCAAGTGCATTTTGAATATGAAAGGATATAGAGACAGTAATCAACAGTAATATCTCAAGTGCATTAAAATGGCTCAATAAATTTTTACATTTTCTGTCAAAATGTTTTGCTAAAAATTTGTCAAATTTGCCGCTCAACGAGAATCTCGAGGGATTTTGGGGCGGAAAATTTACGAGATATGTTTCTTCAGAGCAAAACATTCTGACAGAAAATCGTCAAAATTTATTCAGGCTAGTTTACATGCACGCGGAATGTTCGGCGTGATTATTTCCTGAATAAATAGGCAAATTTCAGTTGGTAAAGCACCTTTAATAATCATGTTAGAATTATTCACAAGCGATTAAATTTTGACTTTTGAATTTTTGTCAATATTAAACTGACAGAAACTGTGGTGATTATGCATTATTATGGATATTAAGGAAATAGTCAGTAATAATGTATTAATAGTAAATGATTTTGCTGGTAAAAGTGTTTTACGAAAGTTTTTTGTTTTGGCAATGTCACAAGACAAACTATCTTGAACAAATTTGATCAATTTGTCAAAGTTAGTTTGTTGAGGGGCATTTCCAAAAAACAACAAATCTTGACTAAAACATTTTCTGAGCAAAATTTTGTACCGTATGCAAAGAATATTACGTTGTTGAAATACCACCTTGATTAAAACAACATATTTGGTGGTTACCATGGATACAAATGGTAAAAGAGGCTGATCAAATCTCAAGGAAAAATTTTGATTTTTTGCCACTATAAAAACATGATTGGTGGAATTTTGAAAAATCATGGCATTGGATTGGATAACAAGAGATGTGGGAAATAGTCAAGAATAAAATGTTCTAATAAATGGATAATGAAACAATTTTCCATATGTATCCACATGTATGATGAACACTGTATATTATAAGAAAAAATCAAACGTGATAAATTCTGTCAATCAAACGGTGGTATTGTAACAACACAAAAACAGATACTTTGTTTAATTATGTATATTATAAATGACACAAGCCTCTAACTAGAAGACGAAGAAATATTATAAACTACTTGAAAATAGTGAATTTTTGCTATAAAGTAGTGAAAATGAATAAATTGATCTCATATGATGTATATCACTGAAATGGGAAACAAATCTATGAGTTCCATTAAAAAATACAATTTTATGCTTAACTCAAATTTAGAAACTTATTTTGAAAAACACGCCACTGCATTTTTGGTTACTATTTGCCAATTTATTTGATGCGTAGCAATTTTTACTGTAGAATTTAGTTCAGTAAAATACACACGTTTGTGGAAAACAATAACCTTCCTTTATTTTTAATTTAAAGAAATAAACAAATATACACACGTACACATTCGTTAATATTACACAAATGCAAATACAAAATACAAATACGTGAGGCGATCGCACTGATCTGGGACAACTGATGTCGAAAACTAGGCTACTCGAGTTTATATAACTACTGTTTGAATGGAAGGAGCCTCGTCTATTCTTTCAGATACAATATCATTGTCCAGTCGACCCTTCGCTCTATTGTGACAGACAAGGGATGGCTCCCGATAATAAAATTGCCTGTGCTTCTTTCATACTCCAGAATTTACGACTGTATTGTGACCAGGGTTGGTCATTGCTGGACATTTGGGTCACTAGGGTATTTACGTAACACTTCCTTTTGTCTTGGGGTGCCTTTACTGTTGTGACATCCGTCCTGCTGTTTTCAAATTTATATTTTGACATTTTTGACGAGTTAGTCTGCATTGTTTGATGGCGACACAAATCACATTTGGCATCTAACACTTTTTGTTTGCATATGTCACACTGACGTTTATAGGCCATTCGTCACTCACGTTTTAGATAGCACTGACTTTACAAATTTAGAATTGCACTTAGTGTCAAGTTTGAGTTTATGACCATCTCTTGCACGACAGGCGTTTTTAAGTAAATTGTAAAAATGTAAAAATTATTTTTCTCTACTTTCCTAAATAGGCGAGATATAGTCTCAACCAAAAAGTCAAAAATAGTCACAACCAAAAAGTCAAAAAATCAAACTTTTATTTATAACTCGAAAACACCATTAAGCTGTTCTCAAAAAACGAGATCGAGGATGGGGGGGTCCATTTTTCCATGTCATCTATAGTTATGGAGATTCCCTATGAAAACATCGAAATTTGCCCACCCTGTACATATATTTGTGTAAATTTATATTGTGTAAACAAGGCGCAATAATAACAAATCAAAAGTGAAACCTTAATAGGGAATAATTTAAAATGCTCTTAGTTAAAAAACAATTTTAGAGCAGTAATAACAGTAAGTAAAACAAAAGTGTGTAAGGGGAGTATATACAATAATACGTTATAGTATATTAAGTATTAAGAACGGTAAGGCCATTTTACCGATCGGTAACTCCTTGACGTTCGTGATACTTATGACTTTTTTGCATGATAGAAATGTATTTTATCCGCAAACGTCATAAAAGTGACAACTTATGTGTCTTTATTGACAAGGTAAAAGTGTCACTTTATCTGATTAAGCACATAAAATAGCAACTTTTGCGTACTTTATGTGCCTAATCACAGAAAATCGTTGCTCTCTTTCTTTCTTTCAATGTTTGTTCGCTATCTCCTCCGAAGATACTGGACCGATTAAATTGTATGATGGCTTAAAATTTTGCTAATTTTTAGACTTAGATCGTAGGCCGGTTTTTATTTTCAAAAAGAGTACGAAAAAGTTTTAATTTAATTAAACCCTTGAAGCAGCGGAGCGGAGCATCTGTCACCGTGGGTTATGGTGTGACAGCTGCTGTGGCCGTGTGCTATTAGTTCGGGTGATTCAGTATGTTCATATATCATTATAGTAGCGCGTTATTTAAACAACCGAGGTTAGCGCAGGGGTAGAGTGCTCGCCTGTCACGCAGGTGGCCCGGGTTCGACTCCCGGCCGATGCATTCTTTTTTCTAAAATTTATATTGATGAAATTTATCTGAATACGTTTGCGGATAAAATAGTATATGTTATTCCGAGTAAAAGTGACTTTATGTGGCTTAGCTGAATTATTTGCCTCACTAACGTTCGGCTAAATAAACTTCAGCTTCGCCACATAAAGTATCACTTTTACTCCTAATAACATAATCTACTATTTCTTCAAACATCAGTAAAATGTGACACTTTACCACAGAATAATATGTTGGTGGCACTGTAAGTCTATGTCAAATTCGAGGTGAGCCGGTTAGGTTTTGCGTCAGTCTGTGTCAAAACTGACGCAAAACCTAACCTGCTAATTCGAATTTTTACTTACCGTTCTTGAACGGTAAACATAACTTACTGATTTGGCAACAAACGCGGTAACTAAGTAAAATAGTTCTATCGTGCAAAAAATTAGTTAAAGCATTTTTTAGGAGCATTAAAAAAACTTTCCAAGCAATCTCTATTGAAAGATCTGTTTATACTTATAGCAGTGATGTGAAAGGCAAGTGATTTTATTAGAAAATGCTTACCGAATTGATTTTATATATTTTTTTGACCAGACGAGAGAATTAAAGATTAAGATTAAAGATGTATGATCAAATTTCTGCACAAATTTTAAATTAGTACTTAAACAAAAAAATTAACTGTAGTATAGATTCTCAAGTATGGATTAACTAACCTTCAATTATCTAGTATTCATGAAAAGCCCCTGTTCCACTATAAAAAAATTAATAAAAAGTGTTAATAAAAAAAATTCTAAAAACTAAGTGACACTACGTTCCATCAAAATATTTTTAAGGCGTATCACACTGTCAAAATTTGGTACAAAGTTTTTATAAATCAGCTGTTTAACGTAAAAGTGAAAAGTGAGGTTGGATTGCAGTGTTTTGGTTTGCGTTTGCCGCCTCTTTTGTAAGCCGTTATACTTCTCTTTTTAATTTTTTGATAGAAAACTTACATGTAATCCAAAAAATACCATTTTCCTGAAATCGTCACGAAAGCGGGCCATGTCAAGACTCAGTTTGATCTTGAAAGTGTCACTTTTGAGATTTCTTGTAAGACTAGTCATTTTTACTTTACTTTACCTAAGCGACCGGTCACCTTTACCATGCGCCTTGATACGATAGAATTCTTAAATGTTTAAAGAGAGGTTTTAGAAAAAATGTAATACATTACACAGCATGAAAGTGTCTATGCTTGACTCGGAGGCTTCCCGTCCTCGTATTCTTCAACTAGCCTCCTCATCTGCAAAGTATCACTTTCATGCCTTGTAATGTAATGTACTATTACAGGACTTGCAACAAGTTTGCTGTGATATGCTGTCTTTAAATGAAACAAAAATACACGCAAATGTTGGGTTAGGGTTGGGTTTATATGCGAAATCGTATATAAAGTGGTTTCACCCTGGTATAACTCCATTGATGTGGCGTTTGTTCCTAAAACGACGTGCTCCTCATTTTTAATTAAATAAAATCGACATGAAACGAAAATTACATGCTATCCACAACACAAGTGTCAATCCAAGATACACTCCAATAATGAGGTTAAGTGATGCATTCAAACGCCAAACAGCCGTTTCGTGCGCTGTTTCAAATTCCCAGTAGCACCACAAATAATGCTAAACATAGCAATGATTACTACAATTCAATATGCGATTTATGATTAAACCAGTAAAATCTACAATTACATACTAAGTACAATTTTAGTTTTTCATATTGCCCACAGTACCAATATCATCGCAGATCATGAAAGTCGTACATTACTTATCTGAGAGCTTCATGCCTCTGCAGGAGGTGAATTAAATAGCCCCCAAACAGGCTGTAGAGGATGCTGGCAAATGTCGCAGCATACAAAGCACTCAGGCGATGAGGTCCGAACTCGAGCTAGGGCCATGAGCAAAGGGGCACTCCAAGGTACGAGTGATGCCTGGAGCAAGCAAGCAGACGACGCTAAAAATACCGCACAAAATTCAGCTAATTGCATTACGTTACCAGAATTGAAATTGAAGTAATCAACTCGCCCTGTAATACAGGCAATTGGCCATGACGGCTAGCAAACCTGTGATAAATAAACCGTCTCAAAGACGCGAACGTATTTGTGCCACATAAAGTACCCAAAGCCTATAAACCGCATCAAAGCGAAGCTTCCACAAATAATATTTCAAAATACCTGAACCTAAGAGGCGCTTTCCATTTGCATACATGAGCTGCTAGGTGCAACTCGGGGTAGATGACTACGCGTATTGTTTGCAAGAACATTTTGCTCTAGATCTGCTCTTCCCCTCGTGCACCTGCTTTATGGTTGGGGTTTTACTGTTCCACAACTGCTTCGTTAATTAGTGAGGTTAGTTTGACACTTGTTTGGTGAACTTTTACATGAATAACCTAACATTTTGGGAAACTGTTATTTTTTTAGAAGATAAACAAACGAAACTGCCTATTGTTCTTGCCGCTAGTATCTAACGGTCTCCTAGTGCTGTAAATTACAACAAATAACAGCATAAAATAGGTTAAGTCACGTCATAGAATATCGAAACTATTCTGTGGTCATGTGATGAAGTGATTATACGTGTATTATTTAAAACTACTTTAAATTGCGTCAGGCTACACTAGAGCGAGTTACTCCTGCACATACAAACACCAAATCGAAAGCGCCTCAGAGCCACAACTTGGAGCACAATCACAGGAATGCTACCGATGCCATTTTTTGCAAGAGAAAAACAAACGAACCCAAAATGAACTGTTTGAAACAGCTGCTAAGTCTGCCGGTAAAGCAGATTACTAATTGCTAAAGCTGCATTCGCACGACGATCACGTTCAAATAAAGGAGCTTTTACATGGCCCAGAATTATGCACAAAATAAATTCTAATGTTAATTATGCTTATTACACGTTACGATGTGTTTTAACTGGTTTTTTCACTTACATTTTCAAATTTACAAGTCCTTTTGACAACAAGTGCTTCCGTAACATCGCAATTTTTAATTATGCCGTAGGAATTTAATTAAGACTGGAATAAAGTTTCTATAAACTTAATTATTTATACATCAACTACTGTATCATCGTTAGCACGCTCACTTACTTAATCATAATTTGATTTACTACTTCAATTTCATGCAATTTGTCATGCTCATTATCTTAACTGTCTTGTTTTAATTTTTTAAATCAAATTGCAATTCTTGCGTAACGTAATCTAACAATGTTTTTGAAACGCGGCGTACTTTTAAATTAAATTTTATCTTCGTTTGATGTGCTGAGTTTTATCTTAATTTTGTATTTAAATGAATTTATTTTTGCCATGTTGATTTTGTTATTAATTATTACGTATGTTACATTAATTAAGTAAAAGATTAAATATGATACTATTCTATCAATAGTATACAGGGTGAGTTAAGATAGCGGCACCCCCCTGTTAGTTCATTTAATATTGATATTAGAAAAATAATTTATTAACAAAAGATGTTCAGAATTATATGCTCTATATTATTGTACATTTATTTTATTTCATGGCCTACTGAGGTTTGAGCAGTGGCATTCAAGTTTTTTATTTTAAATGACACCCTGTGTATTTTTTACATTTTTTCGGAAGAACTATTTTTTCTCTATATGGTGCTATAAAAATATTGTGGTGTTACATGGAAAAATTACACCGTTAAACACGATTAAAGTTGAAAAATGTCCAAATTTAGCAACTTCATCTAGTAGCCATCAAACAAAACAGTGAAAAAATTAGTTGTCACATTTTTTGTGTTTTGATGTTTCCATAGCTCAAAACCGAAATAATAAGTGCATTTACAATGGCTAACCACGTTCATTTTTCAACAAACAACTTGGTAGATATGATTCTAGTAATCGGTGAATCCAACTGTGTCATTAAGAGGGCTAAACGTTTGTATTTAGAAAAATTTCCTGATAGAAGGCAACCAAGTAGAGAAGTTTTCGAAAAACTTTAAGAAGATTTCGCGACACTGGATCCGTTCAATATCAGAAACGTCGTAGATTTGTAATTAATGAAGACGTTGAAATAGATGTCTTAGGTGCAATAAACGTCAATCCACATATCAGTACGAGAAATTTGTCATCAGAAAGAGGTAGTAGCCAAACCGCAATTGTTCGTATTATCAAAAAACACAAATTTCATGCTTACCATTTGTGTCTGACGCAACAACTCACAGACGACGATTATGTGAGTCGGACAAATTTTTGCATTTGGTTAATGAACAAATTCAGAACAGAGATGCACTTTTTACGAAAAATCTTTTGGACTGACGAAGCCACATTCAAGAATACCGGTTCAGTGAATCGACACAATCTACACTATTATGCAACCGAAAACCCTCATTGGATGAGAAATGTTGGTAACCAGCATATCTGGTCGTTGAACGTTTGGGCAGGAATAATCGACGATCATATGATAGGGCCACATTTTTTTGATGGGGCTTTAATAGGTCAGACCTATTTTAATTTCCTTGAAGAAATCCTTCCTGAGTTAATAGGGGATGTGCGTTTAAATATACGGCAGGGAAGTTATTTTCAGCACGATGGTGCGCCACCCCACTACAGCAGAATGGTTCGAAATTTTTTAAATCGCGAGTTTGGTGCAAAATGGATTGGCAGAGGCGGCCCTGTAGCTTGGCCCCCAAGGTCTCCTGATTTAATGCCACTTGATTTTTTTCTGTGGGGTTACGTAAAAAATATTGTGTACAGTACAGCACCTACTACTCCTGACGACATGAAAATAAGAATTAGAAATGCGTTTTCCACTATTACTGCTGAAATGTTAAAAGAGTGTTAGACACAATCATATTATGCGTTTACAAGCTTGTATTGACCAGAATGGGGGTAATTTTGAACATTTAGCAAATTAGAATAGATTTTAAATGTTTTTATTTTGGTTATGTCTTTCGATACTTTCTTTTGTATTCATAGAATAAATTGTTTATTAATAAAAACCTGCTGATTTCGATACATTATTATTTTACCACCTTAATGGTGTTATTTTTGTTATTTGACTCCATAACAAAAAAATTGGACATTTTTCAACTTTAATCGTGTTTAGCGGTGTAATTTTCCCATCTAACAACACAATATTTTTATAGCACCGTATAGAGAAAAGATAGTTCTTCCGAAAAAATTTAAAAAATATACAGGGTGTCATTTAAAATAAAAAAGTTGAATGTTACTACTCAAACCTCAGTTGGCCATGAAATAAAATAAATGTACAATAATATAGAGCATATAATTCTGAACATCTTTTGTTAACAAATTATTTTTCTAATATCAATATTAAATGAACTAACAGGGGGGTGCCGCTGTCTTAACTCACCCTGTATTTACTACTACTACTAGTAAATTTTGCAAGGTATTTTATAAATGCTACGCATGCAAATGCCATAACAGCTAGTTTCGCAAGGGAGGCTATTAGTTTTTGTACTTTTAATATAATAAGATTTATTGCTTTTGTAATTGCTGCGCTAAAAATAATTACGGAAGTGCAAAATAGCCCATAAAATAATTGAGAACTCTCATATGCAAGAGCTATTAACTGGAAATTATATCATCTTTTATTTTAGTAGTTTACTCTGCATTCGTCATGAATAAAACCAGTAATAAACTGAGGGAGATACGTATACTTGTTACGTTAAGTTATATTTTTAATTGTAATTTTATTGCGTTCTGTTTAATTTGATAAAACTAAATCCGTCTTGAGTGCTGCCAGCTTTTTTTATAATAATAACAATAGTGTGTGCTAATTAAATTTAAAGATCTTCACATTAATCTTTGGATTAGCATTCATTCGAAATAATCAATTTTTGAGTAATCGAACTAACTTTTATAGCTGCAGCTTTCTTAGCTACGAGTATAAAGGCTAGATCGCTTGCTCAATTAACAGCCACGGCTTAAAGATTAGTGATCTTCCTGTGTCTACATTAACTGTACCTTTCCTTTTTAAATATATTAATTAGGTGTGGCAGTGCGGAGGAATATTAGAGATCATCCCCTGCTCCCACGTGGGCCACGTTTTCAGGGACAAGTCCCCGTACACGTTCCCTGGCGGCGTGTCAAAGATAGTACTCCATAACGCTGCCAGAGTGGCCGAAGTCTGGATGGACGAGTGGCGAGACTTCTATTATGCCATGAACCCAGGTTTGACGTTTGTGACAATTTGATGCCTCCATTTATAGCTTGGGTTGTAACTAAGCGACTTGTATCTAGCTACAGAGTTCTCAGTGCCTCTGGAGATTTACATGACCTATTTGCATTTTTGAATGACTAATGTATTTGCTTGCATTTTTAACATTTGAAGTGACTTATCGTAAGGTTTTGCAGGAGCAAACTTTCCCATTGTACTAATGCTTTGAGTTAGTAGTTTTTTGCGGACGATGCGTCGTTTAGTGCATTATCATTGCATCATTTTAGCGGTTCTTTCACTTCTAACACATTCTCTAAATAAACTTGTTTTAAATTAAATCATCCTTAGAAACGGGTGCCTTTTCATTTTTAGCGTTTATTTTCAAAGTGGGTTTGTTTGGGTTTGCCGGCAATAACTGTAGCGGCATATTGTTAACACTAATTGGTTATGCCCAACCTTGTGGCAACAAAAACAGCATTTTATTTGATTATTTTTGTTTTAAAGGTTGCAGGTGTGTCGAGGTGTGGCAGATTTATGGAGGTTTAAGTTTTAATGATTTTTGTTTATGTGAAGCTGGATTATTATTAAACAAATGTAGTTGTTAATGTTGTTATTTTTGAAACTGCTCCGTTTCCATTTGCCGGAATTTGTCACGCCGGAATTTCTTTTGCCGGAATTCTATTTGCCGGAATTCGATTCACCGGAAGTCTTTTGACCTGAATGCATTTCGCTGGATATCAAGGTCGAGGCCACTATGCTGATCGTGGGGACAACACCGGCCGTTGTAATGAAAAAAAGTTATCAAAGACCTGCAGTCTAACCTAAACAGGCTAGAACGAGACACAGTACTTTGCTGAATTTTGTTATATGACACGCACCCTACAATCCGGCGAAACGGAATCTGGCAAATAGCTTTCCGGTGAAATAATTATCCAGCAAAACAAAATTCGGCGAATGGGAAGGCCACGAAACTTACCCGTATTTTGCTTGATATTGACTTACAACTAATTAAGAACAAACAATACAGTTCTTGTTTATTTTATATTTATAATAATGCAGCTTCACAAGATCGGTTATGTGGACACAGGGTGGTTGTAATACAATATCGTTAAACTAACAGGGTACATTAATAAAACATTACATTAACCAAAATAGTATAGAGGTTCGTTGCTTCACAAGGCATGGTTTCCTTGGTACATTTTTTTACAGGAAGGAATGATACAGATTTTTTTATTAACAATAATTAAATGTACGCTGTGTGACATCACTAACTGCACGATAAATGCTGGGTAGGTGTGGATGTGCGGGGGTGTGCTGGAGATAGCGACATGCTCGCACGTGGGTCATGTGTTCCGTAAGTCCACGCCCTATTCCTTCCCGGGCGGCACCAGTCGCATCGTCAACCACAACAATGCCCGGCTCGCTGAAGTCTGGCTTGACCAGTGGAAAGACTTCTACTATAATATTAACCCAGGTCTCTATTACTGCTTACAGTAACGTTAACCGTCATGTGTTGCTTTAAATGGATTCCTTTGCTGTTTTGGTTGCTGGGTTCCTTTTGTTGATTTGTAATGTTCTGCTACGGAACCGATTGGTCACAGCTGTCGCATAACCTGTAAATATGATGTAGACGCTGATGAGATAAACAAGCAGCAACTGTAGATAGTGCATGTGGTAGTTGCTCGAAAGGTCAACAGCAGGACGGGCCCTTGTAGAATGGTATGTGTTTCGTGTTGAAACTTACTCTCTCAGCTATAATTCAATTTTGTCTATAAACACCAACTACTAAAAGAATGATACTTTCGTTGCACAACTCCGTTATTCTATCGAGTCACCAAGTGTTGTCACTTGTTTATCTTATATATTGCTAAGATTTACTTTCGAAAGTTCTATAAACTACTAGTTTGTAATATAACGCAGCCTTAAGAAAATGAGATCTGCAATATTTCAGCATGAAACAGACTGTGTACTTTTAAGTTTTGGTGCATGCATTTTTAACTGCTGTGTATATTGCTTTTTTGGTGGTTTTTGAATCTTGTTTTATCGTTTTGCTTAATACACCTGCACTTTGATTTTTGCTTTTAGTACTGTTTTGATGCTATTTTTGCTGTTACATCTATGTGAAGTACTTACTTATGAAAAAATGTTACCACACTATAGTAATTGAAAATAACATTATTAAATTACTATTTTGAAAAACATTAAATACGGTTTCATTCATCAGCGTAAAGTTGCAGTTGAGAATCAGACATGGGTTTATTACAATGTTTAGCATCACCAATCATTCCTTAAATTTTGAACCATACCCTTTCAAACGTCCTGTATGTTAGCATACTAATTGTGGAAAATTAAGAAATATGAAAAATATAAACTAATTTATTATGGTTTTTGATAAAATTGACTTGCAGTGTTCAAAACAAATTGTATCTTAAAGATTTTTTAACAAACATGGGTAATTGCTAGGTGCCACCTGTTGTGTCTACCAGGTTGAAGCGGGGTGCTCTCTGTTGAGAACAGACAGAAAATAAAGATATAACTTTAGACAAAGAAAATACAGAGCATATATCTAACGACGAGAAGAAAAAAAGAAGAGAATTCACGAAATAAACCAAACATACCAGAGGAGAAAAGAAAAATAGGCAAGAGAAAAGAATCAGAAGATATGGAGCAACTGAAGTAGCTAATAATAAATCTGAACGAGGATTTAAAATCAGATATAAATCTAAACAACCAGAAGTTGAGGAAAAATAATGAGGAGATGAGGAAATTACAAGAATTATAGAAAAATAATGAGGAAATCAGAAGACTGAAAGAAGACGTGATCCGTAAAGAAACTAACTGGGAAAATAAGAAGATACAATTGATTAGAAGAATAGAAGTCCCGGAGGAGAACAAAGAAGTGCAAGAAAAAATTAAAAAGAGGAATAACATAATCGTCGAAGTCAAAACTGAAGTAGCAAGTTTCTTGTAGGAGAACTAGAAACAGAAATTAAAACAGCATACAAAATTGAAAAAATGATAGAAAAACAACTTGCATTGGTAGAATTAAGCGATTGGAATCAAAAGAAGATTATAATGCAAAATAAATCTAAACTGAAAGGAACGAATATGTACATTGACAGTGACATGACAGTAGTGGACAGAAAAATACTGATGGCAATAAAAGAAACGGCAAAAGAAGAAAATAAAAATGGCTACAAAACAAAAATAGGATATCAAAAACTGTTTGAGACCATTCTAGATGTAAAAAAGATAGCCAGATCCACTTTGGAACTTAGCATTTTTTTATAGTTTGTAGAACCAGGTTAGTTCCTTGACAGGAGATGGAGCTTATGTTTGTTGTTATATGAGATAGCGTGAGATGGTCAGGTCAAACCACCCCGTTACAGACAACTTTTGCCTTCGTCAACCACTATCAATGAATACACTCTCATTGCCAAAAGTATATTGATTTAAAATTAATATTACAAAGTTTATATACAGAAAATGTGGGCCGTGTTTTTAACCCACTATTAAAAATTACAATCGCATGCATTTAGATAGCGTAATCGTATACACATTATTGTTTGTAACCCGAACTACTATCGTGCAAACTGCACACCTTGTCAAAGCGTTCGCTGCGATATGTCGTAATATGACCTAGTGCGTTTGATAAACTGCAAAGTCTGTTTGTAAACACTTTACTAATTCTTGTAACCTACTTTGCATGCACTTTTGAGTTTACACAATTTCAGTTATTTTTCACTTTTTACGTCAAATTCATGGTCAAACAGAAAGTGTGAACACTAGAAAAGAGTTGAAATTGCAGAATATCAAGCTCTCAAAAAACTATTTAAAAAGGTACTGGAAGGGATAATGAAGGCCAAAGCACTGAAAAGGTTAATGAATGAGGAAAATAAAGGTTGCCATAAAAAAATATGTAAACAAAACAAAATGAAAACTATAATACAAGGAAACAAAAAAAAGAAAAAAAAAAGAAAAGTAATATGTATTAAGAATACGGACGTGGAATATAAGAACCATGTTAATACCAGAGAAATTAATTAAGTCATAAATGAAATTAACATATTTAAGTTAGATATAACTGCAGTGTAGGAAATGAGATGGAAAAAAACAGGAGAAATACAAAAAAGAAATTATATAGTGAAGAAAAACAAAGACTGGCTTTATAATAAATAAGTTAAAAGCCAAGTTAATACACTTCCAACCAATAAGTGGAAGATTATCACTCTTGAGACTAAAGGGGAAGATAAACAATTATATATACACACTAACTGAAGAAGCAGAAGATACTGATAGGAGCCATTTTATGAAGAACTACATATAGCAAGTACAAAAACATGATACTCTAATAACAGTAGATTTTAATGCCCAATTAGGGAAAGAAGAACACATTAAAGTAACCTGGAAAGAAACAATACACGAACGTACATATGAAAATGGAAATAAACTAAGTAACTATTAGGGATGGTTGTCAATTCCCGGACCTACTCTTTTGAACCTAGTTCGTTTGCCGGAGTAGGTGCACCTGGTTCGGCGTTCTTTAAAGAGTAGGTCGTCTGATCCGGCGTTCCTTCAATGAATCAAACCTCTGTGCAACAAAGCCGAACCGCGCCAGCGCACGGAGCGGCGGACCTGTAAACGGAATGCCGGACTCTCGCACCTAGGAGTGATCCGTTGTTCCTTCAAGGAATCGAACCGTTTTGCACCTAAGCCAAACCGCCCCAGCGCTGAGGAGCGCGGAGCGGCGGAACTGTGGAACGGAATGCCTGACTCTTGTTCCTACGAAGCGGATCGGATCGCTCCTCTTTCTCGGACTGCAAAGACGTTGAATTTGAAATCGGAATGGAAATGGATCGACGCGGTTTGCGCTTCGCAAGTTCGTAACTGACTAGGAACTGCATAATCTACGCAAGGAATTTCAGATTCGGATTCGGAATTGCGGGATCGTTATGGCAATGCCTCGTGTGTTGTGCCAAAATCATAGACCATGTAGGCTACTGTAAGGTATAAATAGAAAAAACTGAAAACATTTCATAATTTTAAATTGTAATAAACATATTTAATTGTAATAGTTTATTGATGCCCTTCTAATGCAATCAAAGAAATCTTTTACAATTGAAATAGACGACCCAGCAAAAACTTCCGACCGGAGCCGTTGGATTCAAATCAAAATCACGTCCGCTACATTAACATATATGAGTCATAACATGCGACTGTAGGTGGGCCCATCAGAGATTCGACTCCGACCGCTCCAGCGTCTGGCGAGACCTGCTATATCTCGGTGACCACAAGCGGAACTGAACCTAGTTTCTTGCACCTAGTTCGGAGTCGGAGTCGGATCAGGTGCACTTGATCCTTTAGCGGAACAGGTTTTACCATCCCTAGTAACTATGAAGAGGCGGTGGAAACGAAAATTATCTCGACAAAATTCAAATATAAGAAAGCACACAAAGAAACATGGATACATCCCGGAACAAAAAAGGGATCCTAAATAGGTATTGATAACAACAAAAAGAAAAAAAGATATAAGCGATACGAGAAGCTATAGAGGAGCAAATGCTAACACAGATAATTACTTAGTAACAACAATGAAACAAAAAATAGTTGCAGACAAACTAAGACAAAAAATTAACAAATGGGACTTAAAAAAATTCAAGAAAGATGAAGTATGTATGAAACTAGAAAAAAGTCTAAATAAAAAATTACAAGAGGAGGAGATAACCACAGGTATTGGCCAAGAATGGAGAAATATAAAAAAAGCAACACTTGATATAGCTGAAAATACAATTGAATACAAACAGACAGACGCATAGTGAATGGTTTGATAGCAAATCTAAAAAATGTTTAAAAAACAAACATTAAACTCAGGAGAGCATGAAAATTATGAGCGATCTAAAGGAATAAGAAGAAACTAGCAAATAGTCAGTGTAATCTTGATGCTATTGGTCGATTTGACATTTTTTCTCATTACTATTGGCTGATAGAATTGTTTAAAAAATAATCTTAAAAATTCGCTGCCACTGTACATGTACTTTGACGTTTCTGTAATAATTTAGCAGGCCGTATTTTACACAAACAAATTTGAGCAGGTACAATGGTCCATTGCAAGAATCAGCAGAACATCGCTACAATATTTTGGTTTTTCTCTAAAAGTTATGCATTTATTTGCAATTTAGGACTTTTGTGCACATCTACATGGTGACGGCTTTTATTTAAAAAAAGAATTATCGAAATCGGTGGAAGTCTCAAAATGTCAAAAGAAAACACTTCACGTTTTATATATATAGGTACAGTTAAAATGAGCAAGGAAGGGAAAAAGAAATGGATTGAAGGCTTGATGAAGGAAATAGAATCTGAAAACAGAAGTAACAATGCAAAGAATTTTATCGAAAAATAAAAAAACAACGAATGCAAATCGCAAGAAGTACAAGATCGTTCAAAAGTAAGGAAGGAAACAGTGTATGACAAACAAGAAATAAAACAAGTATGGAAAGAGCACTTTAGTGAACTTCTAAACGACAAGACAGAAAGTAGCAATGAAAACATAATAGAAACGTATGGTGAAGATGTAGAGATACAAAAACCAACATATGAAGAGAGGATAAAAATAATTAAAAGTATAAAAAATGGTAAGGCACCCGGCAGGGACATCATAGGTGAGATAATAAAGTATGGAGGAAACAAATTACAGGTATGAAGAAACAAGAAGAAGAACGGCAACAGGGTTCCCAGTGACCTGGAAAACAGGGAAAACCGGGAAAAGTCAGGGAATTAAAAATAGTCAGGGAAATCAGGGAAAAGTCAGGGAAAATTAATAACTCTTTCACTTGGTCAGGGAATTTTTGGAAACGTAAAACTGCGCATTATTATTTTAATTCTTGCGTTACTTTCAGAGATATAATATACCTACGCTCAGCGTATTATCTCTGTCTTGGCCCTATGCAGTAGCGTTGAGTTGACAAGGATGGAATGTCGCCAGTGTGTGTGTGTATTCATTCGCAGTCGGACGACGAGTCGACGCATTCAAATTGTGGTTGCTTATTCCGCTCAGACCGCCGACGACGCGAACCACGTGTTGTTTATGTTTGACTTGTGAGGTTATGAGGTTGGTCTAGGTTGCCCAATTTGCTTTGTTTGCGTATTTTAGTAAAACTTGAAACGTATGACGCAAAAGAAAACAGTGTTTAATAAAAGATTGGATTGATCCAGCCGTAAATCCAGAATGGAGCAGAATTATAGCTGCTATACCAAATTACCTGGAAAAATGAAAAATTAAGTCAGGGAAAACCTGGAAAAGTCAGGGAATTTAAATTTGTTAACTTGCTGGGAACCCTGGGCAAAGAATTTTCGTACGTATGATATGAAGAACAATACTTGTACAAAAAAAAATTAATGAGGACGAATATAGATAATTAATGAATTTTCAACCCCTCTATAATAGTTTGTACACCACGGTAGCTCTGAAAAATCTTCACTTACCGCGATGACCGAGCTAACTCAATTTCGGCGATATTCAAATCAACTGTGTACCCTGGAATGTCTTAAAAAAATGGGCGCCAGAAATCCATAGATTTCAAATAATGATTACAAGTGACTAGCATTTATTTAATAATAAAAAAAAATCTGTCTTGTAGAGTCAACAGTAACCATTAAAAGTAATTTGATCACAAACAAAATGTCATAATAAAGTGGTGTAAATATATTGAAGGTTGCTACACGCACAAAGATCAAAAACCCCTTTCGGGTTATTAAATTAATGGTAATCACAAAATAAATCAAGGCATAAGCTTATCACTCTCATATCATTAAACCTTTCTGCCCAGGTTATTGAGTTCAAAAGGCGTGAATGCTCCTTTTACAAAGGGTCTATTAGACACCAAAATTGCAGCTTTAAATATTGATCATGATTAAATATAATGATAATCAGTTACGTATCAAATAAAAGCACGAATTAAATTGAGCTTTATAGTTAAATAATTACAGTGAGCGTAGATGCAAATTTTAACTGGTTGGTTGTGGAATTCAAATTCCAAGTACTGAATATAATTTAACGGACCAAATCAACTTGAAGGTCGGGGAAACCATTTGCTTTCAATACAGTAATTACCACCAAGGGCGGCACTAACCTTGAGTTCCCATCACCCACTAATTGTTGACGGGAAAAACTGGTCAGGGGTTGCTATACCAAATGGTCAGGAGCACCTTGAATGGGCCCGCAATCGAAGCAGAATCACTTTGCAGATTGCAGCAGTTAGGCTGGACATTAGCCGGTGTCGAAAATCAAAGTAGAACGGCGGCCTTGCGTCACAGATTAAATTCTTCGGTTTAAACTATTATTTAAGAGCTAACAGAATACAATTAATACAAGAATAAAAAAACAGAAAAGCGCCATCGTACCTGATCATAATCAGCCCTTGGAAACACAATGCTCATAAAAATTGGTTGAGCGCACGTAATTTGACTTAAACAATCAAACCTCAGCTGCGCCGGTGACGGCTGGCCCAGGCGAGAAGAGCACGTGCCTGGTACGAAAAATTCGTTTCCAAAGGAAAGCGCGCTTTACAGCGGCCTGTCATAACAGATAGCGCGGGTCAAAAGGGCATCGCGTGAACGAAAGGAACTTGATCCAGGTACAAAATAAGCTGCTTTGGAAAATTTAAGAATTTGAAATGCAAAGGATTTATAATACAAATAAAAATATACAGGTTAGGCCTGAAATAATTGGATAACTGGCGAAACAATTAAGCGGAGCCAAAAAATTGTTTCAAGATGTATTGAAACACATAAAAGCACAAAGAATAGGATGGCTAGGACTATCATAAGAAGTGATGAAAAACAAACTATAAATGTAATAACAGAGTGGAAGCCAAACGAAAGACGAAACAAAGGAAGACCTAGAATCAAATGGATCGATAATGCGGTAGAAGATTTAAAAACAATTTCAGTGTTCAACTGGAAAAAAAAAGCACACGAAAGGTAGATATGGAAGCAAATTGTCTAGAAAGCCAATCACACCCGGAACTATAAAGAAACCAAACACAAATAGAACGCGGGGATTAATCCAGCCCTAGTAAATGGCTTTAGGAAACTTCGAAAGAAGTGACCAAAACCGTTTAAGGTTGTTGAGCCAAGCAAGAATTTCTTCTAAAGTACGTTTTTTGTCTATAATAACTGTCAAAGTGTTACAATGTTGGTAGATATGTGAGTGAAACGCTAGGAAATTTTTATACCTCGTGTTGGTAGAACTTTTTCAAAATTATGGTTATGTGTCAATTTTGAATGTCAAAGTTTCTTAATTTGAACTCTTGACAAATTTCTTTAATTTTGCAAACGTTCACATATTGTAAGTTTAATAATTAATAAATTTGCAATATTTTACTATGCTGTTCGTTTTACCCACTATTATGACATATCTGTCAAAATGACAATCATTTTTTATGGGGAAAAAAAGAACTAAAAATATATGTGCCAACATTATTAAAACTAGGGACCCTGCAGGAATACAACTTATCCCCTAGAAAGTTGACCTTGAAAATTATTATAGAAAAAAAAATTGACTTTATGTGACTTGATAATTGCATGTCATATGACTGAACATTTTAAAACTATATTTTACCCCTTTTTTATGATACCCTGCAATATTAGCTTCAATTGGAGATAACAAAATGTGGCAGCTAAGAAAACATTCATTTTTAGATTTTATATAGGTGGTAACATTTTTGAGCTTCACCTAGAAAGTAATTGTATCATGTATAGTGTATACCTGTAATATTGTGATTTTGTAAAATAAAAACGTCAAATTATAATATTAATAATTGCTTTAGTGTCTAAGCTTGTTTTATACGACAGGAGCAAGAAGCGTTCCGGTGGGTGACGTTTCTCCACGGAGAGAATTGAGGGAAAGACTGAAGTGCAAGAGCTTCCGTTGGTACTTAGAGCACATATATCCAGAATCACAGATGCCTTTAGAATACTACTACCTGGGAGATGTAGGTGGAATTTTATTTACAGCACACATTAAACGAATTCGCACAATAATAAATTTCAAATTATCTATTTTAGATCCGCAATGTCGAGACGCAGACATGTCTGGACACAATGGGCCGTAAGTCGGGAGAAAACCTCGGCATGACTTACTGCCACAACTTAGGAGGAAACCAGGTGTTTGCGTACACAAAGCGCCAGCAGATTATGTCGGACGACAACTGCCTGGACGCCAATCACAAATTTGGGCCTGTCAAGTTGGTTCGCTGCCATGGAATGGGAGGAAACCAGGCCTGGGTGTATGATGACGAGGTAATTTTTGATAAGCTGAAAGGTCGATGCAAAAAGGTGACATTTTTAAATGTCTGCAGGATAAAACCATCAAGCACGTGAACACGGGCAGCTGCTTGCAGAAGCCCGATCCGAGCGACATGAACTTGCCCCTGCTGCGGGGCTGTGACTACAGCAAAAGCCAGCAGTGGATAATGAAGAGCGAGTTTAAGTGGCAAGCGTATAAGCAGGATAATGAAAGATAGAATACAGGTAACCTAAGCTCGTTGGCAACGTCAGTTATGAATCACTACGAACATATCTAAATTCCTGGATTTTCTATTGTAGTTTTAAATTTGATTTTAATTAGAACAAAAACGCCATGCGGCAGAACTGTAAGTTATTTACCGTGTAAGCGGATTTCACCAGCGTTTTACAATTGTTTGCAATGTGACTGTGATGGCTGTGTAGATGTAATTGGTAAAATACTCCTCACCGATGTGGTTGAAAGTTGTGGAACGTACTTGAAATGCATATTTGTTACTTTTTTTGGCATTGTTAGTTGCTGGAAATTGGTGAAAATTAAAATAAATTTCTAAATGTTGATAACAAAATTAATTAAGGTAAGTTAACCTCACTTTTGGTTAAAATTAAAGGAAATTCGTACAAGTAAAGAAGCGCCTAAAACATGTTTACAATTAGTGCTGATATAGTAATAATTACAAACAAAATAAACGGAAAAAGATTGTTTAAACAAAGTCTTGTGTATTAATGGCGCGAAATTTGTAATTAATTTGTGAGGTTATGTTAATCATTCCAACTGCGTGTCAGTTCTTAGTTTTGGCAATTTCATACGGTATCTTTATAGTGAGTGTAACTTTGTTGAAGCATTGCGATTGTGTACTCAAAATTAAGATTTGGCAATTTGCAATATAAAGGAAAATCGAAAGCCTCCAGATTTTGTCTGTTGTTTTCATGTATTAAACCTTTGTTCCTCGTTATACGTCCAGTTTTTAATAGAGTTTATTTATTTATTTTTATATAGAATTTGCATTTACGGTTGAAATTTTAGGTAAATCACACGTGAAATTCAGTATTTTCGCATACTTATATTGTTGCGTTTACTAATCATTCCATTTTGAAACTTAATGCATTGTCGAAGAGATTATTTTTGTACAAATTTTATTGCATTTGGAACTCATACTGAGCGTTGCCAACTGAATAAATGTACATGGTCGTTAAACGACTACGATTCTTCCTAATTGCACGTAAGACTTCAGTGAATCTGTTAATATATCATGAAATATTTTACAAGTACTGCCATTTGTAAATATAGCTTTAGATGCAGCTCACTAGCAGTTGAACTTTGCGTATGATTATTAGCCGTGATCATTACCGATGCGGACTGGTTTAAATCAATATTTGTAATAGTCGTGGCTTCTGAAGTTCAACTGCTTTATTTGATAAAATATTGTAGCATATCATTATGGTGCAATGTGTCTTGATAAGCGTGAAAGCAATATACGATGCTCTAATTAACAGGTTAATTTTCACTGTATTCATAGACCTCGGTAAGTTTACGAGTAGTAACACGTGTGGTTGTATGCAGGCAAGGAAAAAGACTGATTAGTGTTACACAACTCATATATTAAAATTTTTTGAACTGTATCCCATACCACAGCATAATTTTGAGGTTATTGTACTTTTGCTGTTTTAACTATCGTGATTTTTTAATTAAAATTATACTTTTTGTACAGAACCATGACAATTCTGTCTGTAAAACGACAGACATTCAAAAATATTGCCTGTATACCCACTATCACGGTGATTATTTACTACTCAGTAGCCGTATGTTATTTTAAAAATAAGCTTGGACTATTCATTATGTATCCCCGCAGGGCTGGCTCAATTTATACAAATTTAAAAACCGTTTTTGTACAAACAATTCTTTTCTAGCCGATTATATATTGGGTCAGCGTTGCGCAATAATTTTAAATATACACCTCTGTAAACAAAGTATTAATAGCAGCTACATATTTTTTTTATATAGTATCAAGTGGAAGATGAGTGTTTGGCACAATTAAATGTACCTGCTAAATTAAAAATCTCTTAGAGATGTTTTAGACTATTGTAAAATATTAAATAAAGTGAGTAGACGTATGGAGACATGAGCTTGTAGTATTTTGCGCTATCACAATTTGTTATAGACTATGGAGATTCAGCTGCTGCTAGCTCTTCCGCTGTGATCTAATCGGTGAGTTATCAGCAGCCCAAGTTAACAGTTGAATCTGGTTCGAGTATTCTATTTGTTGTGCCTGTTGTTATTTATTTTTCAGTCCTAGTGGTGATTTTGTAAATTATATTTTTGTGCCCGGTACACAACGCAGCAACAAGAAACTAGTACGGACGGACATTTCTGGGAACAACTGTTGCGGTTTATTCCTAAATTTCCAAATGATAATCTTCCTTTGGCCTTGTAAATGTGTGCAGTATGGCTACTAGTAACTGTTAACATCTTAATATCTTTTTTTAGATCAATAATATTAAGTAGGACTAATTATTAAAACATATCGACATCGAAGCATTATGTCACATCATCGAATTTTATTTAATTAAACATTTTACTTGTAAGCTGATTGTACAATTGTGTGACCAGATGTTTCTCTCCTCAGTAGTGGTACTTTAACTGTTATCTTTTTGTAATATATTGTTAGTACTTGAAAAGTACGTTACTTTCACGAAGAAATGTCTCGTCATACAAAGCAAAAATGTCTTTTGTTGTAATTATTAGTAACCAATTATGTGCTATCAAAGACGTTTTTCATCCACAGTGTATCATATATTTGTTAAAACTTTACTTTGTTATATCTATGTGAAATCCAAATTTTATAGGCTAGGTGGTGGTGCAATCCATAGCTTATATTCTAAATTAAATCTAAAATTTTAAAATAAAATCTAAAAAGAAATCTTGGTTTTTATTACACATCTAATTCTACATCTACCGGGTGTCTTAATAGTATATTACAGCCCGAGATGGGAAGTGTTTCATGACTGTCGAGAGATTAGTTAGCTGATTGAGACGCAAAGCGTCGAAATCAGCTATTATCTCGAGACTAAGGAAACTTCCTGTCGAGGTTTGTATACTATTTTATTCGCAACCACTTTATTCTAAACAATAATTGGAAAAATTATATTATTATGACATGACAGGTTGTGGCGCGCATGAATGGATCAACAAGATTCCCAGTATCCCTACCTACTCAGCGGTCGGGAAGTAAGCGGGCTGAAATGTACGACTTCCCCCACTCAAATGAGGTCAGGAATGTTAACATTACATAGTATATGGTTGCGAATAAAATGAATTACATCTATTATGCTGGGAATTTCCCATAATACAATCCAAAACTTTACTTAAAATTGGCAAGACTGTAAGTCTATGTCAAATTCGAGGTTAGCAGGTTAGGTATTGCGTCAGTTTGTGTCAAAACTGACGCAAAACCTAACCTGCTAACCTCGAATTTGACATAGACTGTTTATATGTCATTGGTGGCACTGCAAGTCTATGTCAAATTCAAGGTTATCAGGTTGTTTTGCGTCAGTTTGTGTCAAAACTGACGCAAAACCTAACCTGCTAACCTCGAATTTGACATAGACTTACAGTCTTGCCAATTTTAAGTAAAGTTTTGAATTGTATTATGGGAAATTCCAAGCATACTAGATGTAATTCATTTTAAGACACCCGGTACTTTTTTCTAGGGGCATGGAAAAATGCGTTCGACTTTTAATTCATCGCTGGAATTCATATGAATTTACGCACATACAGTTCAGAAACTTGATAAAAAATAATAATATTTGAAGTAAAGTACATTTTTTTTTAAAAGTTGTACCAACACGAGGTATAAAAATTTCCTAGCGTTTTAATCACAAACCTACCAACATTGTAACACTTTGACAGTTATTATAGAAAAAAAACTTACTTTAACTGAAAACTGGTTACAATTTAAATTTTAAAGGTTTTAGCCATTGATTTCTGTATGAAGGTGGAAATAAATCTTTACATATAAGAAATGTGGCTACATCATTGTGATGCAGGAATTCACTTGTTACAAATTTGTTCTGGTGCTGCAGCGTTTAAGGTCAGTGTCACAGTCACGCTTATATACAGGTTGTAAAAGAATTTGCGGAAAAGCTTTAAGTAGAAGGATTCTACGTTTAAAACTGAGAAGCAAACGCTAATACAAAAATATTCTTGGATGCTTCCTTTTCGCTCACGAGGGTATCAAAGTTGGGAATTCTCGACTAGAAATATCCTTTGAAATAAAAAAGTAGCTAAGTAAATACCTTATGAAAGAATCTTGTGGCACATTTCATAAAATGGAAGCGTTTTTTGGGACAGAGTTGGCTATGATTTTTTCTTTCCATGTTGGACTAACTGATTCGATGATGTAGTGGACGCAATTTTTTTTTCTGCCAGTGTCTGTTCGATATTTTCGTTCCACCGCATTGCCAGATTTATTATTTTAATCAAATACAAATAAAGGGAATACTGGACAGCTGTATATTAATAGCATGTGCAGTAGTGTGAATAGAAATAGTGGCGACCTCTATCGATGCGGTGTGGCAAACGCCCGCGAATTTCAAGTCTTGCTATTGTAAAAGCACTACAGACATAGTGACATGGTATTTAACCCTCCACTCAACTCTAGGTGCTGTGCAAACAAATTATAAATCAAATCACAAAAGCACGGAGTTGGGATAATTCACACAACTGCAAAATTTCACATAAATTGTCAGCCCATAATTACATTGGCAAAAATGGCCAGTACCATTGAGATTTTTAGAACACATAAGCAAAGAAAGAAACTCAATTTTCATAAGTTGGAATCATTGATGTAATTTTAGCATAATATAATAGGATTGTGCGAAGTAAAGCTAAACCCATTTAAATAAAACTGGCACAGAAAGGTTCGAAATATGTTCAGTATAAAAGAAGCGTAGAAATTAAAGTAATTAACATGTGGACAATGTTATGGGCATTTTATAATACGAGGTAAGAATAAAAAGGATCATTGATGAACTGTGCAGAATGCATAAATCAGGCAAACAAAGAAATTACTACATGCTACAGCAAGATGTGAGATTTGAGGAAAAGGAAGCAGTTTGGTGGAAATTGCAGAAAAGAAAACCAAAGGATATAAAACAAAAGTGATGTGAAAACGAATCAGTGCAGTGGCGGTTTGAACAATCATTGAAACTAAAAACAAACTAAGTGGCACAATAAGACAGTGAAAAATCCGAATTTCAAAGGACATTTATTTAGTATTAAGGTTTTTGTCAACATTTATAATGTAAGTTTGATTTATTTGTAAAAGTAATGTTATTGTACTTGGTTGATTTCCTTTGTTAAAATGGTTTAGATAGTGTTTTGTTTATAACGACTAGGAGCTGTTAACAGTTGAATAAATTTTTGAATGACAGACCAGTTTTTGCTCTCCAAATAAATTAAATTTTTATACAGTAAACATTAAAATAGAGAGTTAAAAAATATACCAGTGTGTTCAGAATTTTGTCCAGTACCAGCAAAAATGAAGGTAGCAAAATCCACGTCCTAAAATTATTTTACTTCGGCTACCTCCTTCGGACAAGAACAGCAACGACTTCAGTTTCTGATTCAGCCATTTTGGAGTACCACAGGAGTTCCTGAGCCTATGCAAGGGTTGCCAGCCATTCAGCGAAGTTGGGACCACCAGCAGAAGCCATTCCATCGACCTGGGAGCCCATATTACACAGCAAGCAGCGCAGAGTAGGTGCGAAGTACCAGCCGTTCTAAGAGATTTTAAGGTTAGTGTGTGCGAACAAATAACCGGAGCTAGAGGCTTGGAAAGTAGTACCATACCTAAAGTACAACTCAAAGAAGCGAATTCCATTGAATTTATTTGTCCATGAGCAACCAATTGTTCAGGAATTGTATTTTTAATCGTCATTTGGAGGTTAGAAAAAACAAACGCACGTCGAGCATCCTTTTGAAACAAATTAGTCGAGGGGGTTCGCCTGAAACAAGAGAACCAAGTGACGCCGTTTGAAGGCGCGAAAAGTACAAACTTACCGGATAATGTGTTCATTAATTCCTTTGAAAACTTAAACAAAAACGCGAGCTGCACGCATAGTTCGAAGTGTTTTGGGCCAGGTAATTTGACAGACAGCCAGCACCTGCGCGCTGCAATTCAATTTCATGTCTACGCAGTGGCGTACCGTTTTACATTCAAATATTTTAACAAATCAAGGATCCCAAACCTGTGTGATCTTTGAGTTTCATGTTCAATTTTCACGAGCTAGCTAATATAATAGGTACAGATGAATGAATTATAAAATTTGAGTCCATCATACCTGATTTATTTTCAGCTTTCGGAAAATAATGCTTAATTAAGCACGCTACAAATTACTCGTCAGCGAGCTGCTAGATCGAGTTGGTAAAAGAAGAATGCGCTTCGGCCAAATTGCAAGACGCTGCGAAAGAAGATACGAACAGCGCTGCACTCGGCTGATAGCGAACGGCGAGTTAGGCAGTTGACAAAACTGGGAAATTAACAATTCGAAATGAGAACTGCTTATGATTTAAATTAAATATACAGGTTAGACCAGAAATGATTGATATGTGGAGAAAACATTCGAGCGAAGCCGAAAAATGGTTTCATAATTACATTAAAGTATGTTAACGTAAATGTTAAAACATTCATTGAATAGTTTGAGTTCAACTGGCTTATCAACCAAACTAATCATTTTGGCTTGGTAAATTTGAATTTCTGAAACTTGTAGAGAAATGATCAGAACATACTCGATAGTTTTTATTCATGTGTTCTGGGCCAGATTTTTTAAATATTTCATCCAAATCCGCTCGCTGGCATTTCTGTACTCATTCCTGGCATCTGTAACGATAAATACAATTATGCATACACGTATTACAAAGAAGTTTGGTTAAAAAAACCTACCTGTCACGATTTCTTGGAAATCAAAAATATGATTTGAAACACTAATTGTAGCAATTATATATTGCACAAATCTCACCTGTCATTGTTATCTATATTATAAATAACATAAAACAGATAATCTAGCCGAATTTGAAAGTACTAACGTCAACACAATTGTAAACCACGGCCTCCTAGATTAATGCGAGACTGGCGTATACGAACGTCAGTCTCGTATTAATCCAAGAGGCTGTGTTGTAAACAGATAGTTTACCACAGCGATCCGTGTGGGAGCAGCATGTTAAGCCATTTTGCAGCCTTCAGTATTAGAGTTGATCATTTAAGCTTTCAGTACAGCCTGTCTGTATTTCAAATCCGTTGCCAGCATTTTTAACTTCTCATCACATATTCTAACAATTTTCGAATTCGAACACCCTATAGCCTATATTGGCACAGCTGTCACGTTTTCGTCGTTTTGGGCCACCCTTTATAAAACATGTGCCCGTTAAGCGCGAGCAAAACTAGTTCCAGTCGCCTAAGACTTCGCCTCGCCATTGACCGTCGAGTCACCTGATGACGCGCTTGCTTCCTGCGAGTTTTTCTAACGGTCGCTTTGGGGATTCGGCCCAGAGCCGTCGAGCTAAGAGGTCGTACAGTGAGAGTTCGTGCGACGCTCCCGCGCTTGTCACAGCAAGTTGTTTGTAAAACTGTGTTTGCCTTTCGAGAGTGAGTTCCGACAGAGCCGTTGACGGTAACGCACGCAGCGTTGAGTATTTTTGGTGCTCCCGATGGCCACGTTCTGCAACGTAGTTTAAGGAGTAATCCTTCCTTCCCACTGGTTAGGGGATTTCGCTGGCAGGACGTGTAGAGTGCCCTCGATTCTATCGTTGTATTCGGTCTCATGTGCGAAACCCATCCCAATTAAACGCCATTCCAAGGCGGATTCAGGCCCCAAAGATGCTTTCGTACCGCCCCCGCTGTCAAACCTA
The DNA here is from genome assembly GCA_940337035.1 of Agriotes lineatus. Classification (NCBI taxonomy): domain Eukaryota; kingdom Metazoa; phylum Arthropoda; class Insecta; order Coleoptera; family Elateridae; genus Agriotes; species Agriotes lineatus. Next base: position 98,768,819 of record OW679200.1, on the reverse strand, counting down.
GCCCTTGCCGAAGGCACCTCCAGTGGCTGCCCACGCAACGCTCAGGAGCCGCCCAAAAATATAGGTATCGTTGCAAGTTATTGTGTAACCTAGTAGCCATTTTTCATACGACGCGAACTTATCATCGCGTGTGTGTTAACGCTATTGTGCCTAACTCGTTGCCTGCAGAGTGACTGAACTGTCATGCATGTAGCCCACAACCGGGGCTAATTAATTAAACTACCGCATTTCTGGTCGCCATTGGTGTGACTAATCAATCGCTATTTATGTTACTGACATCGTGCCCGCCATTGCTGTAAATTTATGCGTTGCGGCCGTTTGTAATTCATAGCTAACATTTGCTCTGTGTTTGAGCCACGCTTGCAATATAGCCGCTGCTAATCCATGTGCTTTGGCCATTCTTGTAGATGTAATTAAACAGTGGCTCTGGGCGCGCCTAAATTAAGCGAGGTTGTTGTTGTGAGTTTATGTATTTTGGTCGCTCTTATTTGTAATTAAATATTTGCTTGGGCTTGATCTAAATTAAACATTACAGTGTTGGAAATTTGTGTATTTCGGCCGCTTTCTTTCATGAGTAAACCTTAGCTTTGTGTATGACCCAGTTAAGCGATACAGTTACTGCCACTTCATGGGCTTTGGCCACAGTTACCTATAATTCAGCAATTACTCTGCACTTGGCCTAACCTAGTGATACGGTCGCTGTACAGTAATGAGCTTCGGCCGTCTCTATTATGCCTAATTAGTCACTAACTTTCTGCAGCTCGCTTAACGGGCCAACCAAGGCCGGCTGTATTATGTTGACCATTTGTTGTATTTGTGTGCATTAGAAATAACGCGCTAACTCCAGCTGGGGCCCTAATTTAAGGCCTACAATAATTAAGGCGACGTGTCCGTTGCCAGTTTTGTAACGTCAGACAATAGACGAATATCTGAATAAGGGACTTATTATTGTGTTCGACCTCTGCATGCTCTTTCCAGGTTAAACAGCTAGTGTCAAGATTGATGTACGACGAAACTTGAGCGTTGGAGTGTCCAGGTAGGTTTGGCGACCCCCCCCCCCCCCCCTGCGTCTCGTCACGTCTAACCGTCCAGGTCCGGTTTTACGGTTATGTTTTAAGACAGACGTGGTGGCAGCCTATATACTTTTATTGTTATTTACCGCCCCTCTGGCCTTTGCCCTTAGGTGATCTCGTGAAGGACCCTCCCTTGCTCCACTGATGCTCAGCCGGCATTATCTTGTTGCGGCATGGGCAGCGGCCTAGGTGAATCTTCCGTACCGATTTTGTAGAATACCGCCCGCGCCGTCCGTTTAGTTGTTGTATGTGCCGGTGCGGTGTCGTAAAGACCGTTTAAGACCGTAACAAGCACGTTCGAGTTTTCTCGTTCGAAATTGCCAGCTGCCCAGTATTCCCTTTGAGAGTATTTGTTTTAATATTCGTAAAAAATAAATGCTTGATCAAGTGTGTAAAAATCATTTTAATTTCCGTCAAAAGAAAAGTCAGAATGTCCAAAATAATTTTGATACAACAAAAAATTTCCAATTTACATAAAAAGGATAGACCAGATTTAAAAGAACACAAGTTGATGTCAAGACTAGAGAATATATTTGCTGTACGTTAAAATGATGCATTATAGATCAAGAGCCCATAACACCTGAATTACTAGTCATAGCGGCAAGCTCGGTAGGTAGTAAACCTTTTTATATTGACCAAGTAAAATATTACAAATATTAACGGCGGCTTTTGAAAATTGTAAAGGAAATTAAATATATTTTTTTAAAGCGGCAATACTAATTTTTGTTGTAATCGATAGACAAGGGCCCTAAACCCCAGACGGAAATTATGTGCCATACTGATAAGAAGGTTATAGGGATCCGCCATACTAGGTCAAACTGGTAATTTTTTTATTGTAAAAAAAATAATAGCTGCAAGTTTCAATTGTTGTTTACTACTTCATTTAAACACCAATTAGCCAAAAATATAATTGCCATACCGCTTGGATGGTTATGTGGGTAGTCATACTGGTACGAACATGTACGATTTTTTGGCCAAAATATTAGCCATGCTGCTATCACAAATTTTGGCCAAAAAATCATACATGTTTGTACCACATAACCATCTTGGATCTACTCAAATGGTTCATCAGTCGATCGCTGGATTCACGAATCAGATTTAAAAAGTAATCCTATCAAAATTAAAAGTCAAGGATCAAGATTTGCAGTTTTACATGCAGGATGTCATTTAAGGTTTGTAGAAGGGTGTGGCTTTTAATACTAAATTAAAAAAATAACGATAGAGATTATCATGACAATGGACGGGGAACTTTTTCAAAATTGGGTGGTTAAACAACGTATTCCTGCTTTGGCTAGTTTGAAACAAAAATGTGTAGTGGTCATGGACAATGCACCTTATCATTCAGTGCAGTTGGACAAACCACCCACATTTTCTAGTAGAAGAGGCCAAATGCAAGAATGGTTGCGTAACCACAGTAGGTATTGAATTTGTATAATAATTTACTACCTATCTACTTATTATTATTTTAGTGTTGAATTGTTATGTGGCAGATGTGAAAATCAACATGAAGTAAAATCAGCAAGCCATCCATTTGACGAGATATTTACATTTTTAACATGTTTATTTCTATAAGACCAATACTGCTCAATTGCTCTACTAAATTTATTTGGCATCAGTTTGTGACGTCTTTATCCTATTGCGTGTCAATGGAATCTAAGTTATCAATCGATGTCATTGTCAAATGTTTGGTTATATGCTTGAGATGCCATTATCAGATATTAAAAATCTGTTTTATTTCTCCTTTAATGTTAAATATAAAATTAATAGTATGTTTAAAATAGCTTTGCATATATTTTATAAACACCAAAAACCATAAAAACTTTACATCCGGTCTTATAAAGGCCACTAATCTGACGTTAACTTTAATTCGCTGTTAAAATAAACAAAAGCGCATCAAAATTTGTTTACTAATGAATAAAATGTCATAAGCACTGACGTTTTGATGCACTTTTGTTTATTTTAACAGCGAATTAAAGTTAATGTCAGATTAGTGGTTTTTATAAGACCGGCAGTTAGTGTCTTTCCACTCACTGGTTTAGAATGCAAATTAGTAGAAGTTTGTATCCGTTCGTGATTTGTTTTGTAACTAGATTATTCCTATAAAAAGTGCCATCAGATCAGATTTTATTTTTTTTGTGGATAAACCTTAAGAATTATCAAAAATTACGATGCAAAAAATATTTCTAAAGAAAATATCTTTTTGGAAAAAAAATTAAAGTGTTTAGCTTAGGCTCTAAAACGTTATCACCAAATATGTATTGCAAGATTTTTGTTCAATACACTTACAACTTACTGACGACGACCAAAATCATCTCAAAACGTGACTTATAGTCACAGAACATGCCATTACAAAAATCGATCACAACCTACTCTTTTATGCCAAAATTATTTTGTTTTTCAAAAAACTTTAACGCCTTATACCGACTTAACCAGACGATTTTGGATATAAGTAAGTTGGGTTAAATCATCTTATTTTTATCCCAGGAGTGTATATAAGCCCAGAATCATATCATTTGGCACAGATACTTAAAGCTCTTATATTTGCTGGAATAATATTTGGAGTTAGTCCCAAATTTGGATTTTCTGCTATGGCTCCTGTTGTTTCACAATATTTCATATGCTATAATACGTTAATTGCAATTTTTTGTGTTATGTATTGACTCCCAAGTATTATGTATTGCCCTTAAGGAGTATAGAATTAAATTTGTAACAGTTGGTAACAGGTGCCCCTACTCTGGGCATCCCTGTCGGATGAACGGGGAGACGCGATCAACCGCTCGCAGTGTTTGCATTAGACTACATAACCTCATAGCTCAGTTAGTGCATTTTTGTAATAAACGTAATTTAAACAGTACAACAACTTTTATTTATCGCCGCACAAATATAAAAGTGGTGTCAGTAGTGGTATTGATAAATAAAAATAACGGGAGTGCGTCGCGCAACGTAATTTTCACACTGACCACGTGCAACCGGAAGATTGCCCGCAACGTGACAAACAATGGCAGATGTGTCACCGGAACTCCTCCAAGCAATTTCCAGCATGTTGGTCAACGCAATCCAAACGTCTGCAGCACAAACGGGTTCAAATGCCACGGCAGCAACGATGCAGCAACGACCACCTACATTCACCATAAGTGCATACAAAACGTCTGACGGCATGTCGATTAACGATTATTTTACACGCTTCACCTGGGCACTGGAATTGAGTAAAATTCCGGAAGAGCAGCATGCAGATTACGCGCGTGTATACATGGGTGTAGATCTCAATGACGACGCCTTAAAGTTCCTCACGAGTCCAGACAAGCCAGAAGACCTCTCCTATAACGAAATCCGCATGAAACTAACTGCGCATTTTGATTCCGCACGCAACAAATATGCAGAGAGTATCAAATTTCGGCAGATCAAGCAACACAAAGGTGAGACTGTCGCCAATTTCTCCCTGAGATTGAGGCAGGGCGCGACATTTTGCGAATATGGCGAATTTCTCGACCGCATGTTAATCGAACAACTGCTACTGGGTCTGGAAGCTCGAGACATATGCGACGAAATTATCGCGAAAAAGCCCACCACATTCACCTTCGCCTATGAGATCGCACACGCACTTGAGGTGACCCGGAACACCACGGACCAAGTGCAAACCGCAGGAACCAAGCCGACTCACAAAATAGGCTACTAAAGACCTCGAGCTCGAAGGAATGGGACACAGCGAGCAGTGAGCAACCTACAGCTACAGCATTTCGAAAACATCCAGGCCCAAGGACATCCCCCTGTCTCACCGCAACAAACCAACCCGGCTCAACAAGGGAGGCAAAACCGTTGTGGAGGATGCGATGGGGCACACTTTCGCAGCCAGTGCCGATTTCTTGAAGCCAATTGCAATAAATGTGGTAAAATGGGACACATCAGCAGAGTGTGCAGGGCACGCATACGAACGAGAAATACTAACCTAGTTGCCGAAGTCGAAAATGTCGAATTCGAAGAACCCCCGGAGCAGATCGCCACCACGCAGCAACTCAGCAAGATAGAGATCATCAGCACCATGCCATCTCCTGGACGGAAGTTGCTCGACGTAAAGTTAGAAGGAACCCCAGTCAAGATGGAGCTTGACACTGGAGCCCCCTGCTCAATCATCAGCAAGAAAAAGCTAAGTCTAGTTAAACGGAATTTTGAGTTACAGAAGACAGACAAAATCTTCGCCAGCTACACGGGCCACCGCATTAACTGCATCGGCCGCATCGAAGTAAATGCCACTATTGGAATGACGACCAGGAAGCTCAACCTCTACGTGGTCGATGGCAAGTTCGACACGCTTTTGGGGCGCGAATGGATCACGGAGTTCGCAAAGGAAATCGATTTCAAGAAACTCTTCTTGAACCCCGCCCCAATACACCAGGTATCACCCCCAACCGACAAACACTTAACGTCAGAGCAACAAAATCTATTAGACGGCCTTTTGTCACGCTATTTTGACTTATTTAGTAACGTCACAGGAAAGTTAACAGGCTCACCAGCAAAGATGCATTTGAAACCACAAGCTGCACCAGTTTGTTCTCAAGCCCGGGATATTCCACATGCGCTTCGCGACGCTTATGCTAAAGAAATCTAGGCGAAGATAGCGTCGGGTTTCTACAAGAGAGTCGACTACTCTGAATGGGCCTCGACGACGCATATAGTCGTCAAGAAAAACGGCAAACTGAGGATCACCGGCAACTACAAACCAACGCTGAACCCCCGACTGATAATCGATGAACATCCAATTCCTAAGGTAGAACAGAATGAGAGGAGCTACGCTATTTTGCCACCTAGACATCACGGATGCGTATACCCACTTGGAGGTGGACGACACATTCGGCCACGCTCTGACACTCAACACACCCACACATGGCCTGATTCGCCTAACACGAGCCGTTTATGGAGCAGCCAACATTCCCGCTATTTGGCAACGGCGAATGGACACAGTGCTGCAAGACCTCCCCAATGTAGTCAACTTCTTCGACGACATAATCGTGTTTGCAGACGAATTCGATAACCTCCTACAGGCACTAGGATCAACTTTAGAACGGTTCAGAACACATGGATTGAAACTCAACCGCTCGAAGTGCACATTTGTAGAGCCCGTTTTAGAGGTCCTAGGTCACAAAGTGGATGCTGAAGGTGTGCACAAATCTGACGCACATATACGAGCAGTTCGGGATGCCCCAAAGCCAACAATTCCCGAAGAACTACAGTTATTTTTGGGTAAAGCAACCTACTATAGCTCATTTATTCCGGACCTATCAACAAAGGATCGACCGCTCCGGGAGATGTTGCTGCAGGACCCCTTCACATGGACAACAGCAGGAGAAAAGGCGTACACAGAAGTCAAAGACGCACTAACCTCTCCACAAGTCCTAACCCAATATGACCCATCACTCCCACTGTTGCTGGCCACGGACGCCAGTAGGCAAAACCGGACTGGGTGCAGTGTTGTCACACCGGCTTAGCAATGGGCAAGGACGTCCGATCTCTTACGCAAGCCGAACGATGACAGACACAAACAGAGATACCCTCAAATCGACAAGGAAGCACTATCCATCGTTTGGGCCGTACAGAAATTTTTCCACTACCTCTACGCTCGCCACTTTACCCTGATTACAGACCACAAACCACTGACCCAAATACTACACCTGGAGAAGTCGCTACCCGTGCTATGCATCAGTCGCATGGCCAACTACGCGGACTACCTAGCCAACTTCAATTACCACGTGGTTTTCAAGACGTCGAAAGCGAATGCCAACGCTGATTACTGTTCGCGAGCACCCCTACCGTCAACGATCAATGCAATTCGTCAACACTCCGCACAGAGGAGGGAGGAGCACGACGACTACGACGATTTTGATCTTTTTGTAATTAACCAAATAAACCAGTTACCCGTTCGAGCAGAAGCCATCGCACGGGAAACACGGAGAGACGCGCATCTTGGTGCGATAGTTCAACTACTGGAATCCGGGCAGGATCTCACGCGATACGAATTCAAAGCGCCAGAAGTCACATACACCCTCGCTGCTAACTGTCTGATGTTCGAGCACAGAGTCGTTATACCATCTACACTGAGGGAATCGGTACTGAAGGACCTACACTCAGCACACATAGGGATTGTTAAAATGAAAGGAATGGCACGTTCTTTCGTTTTCTGGCCAGGAATAGACGCAGATATCGAGCGCGTTGCTAAATCATGCCCAAACTGTGCGGCACACGCACGTGCCCCGCCGAAGTTTCGAGAACATCATTGGGAGTATCCGAAGGCACCCTGGAAACGAGTCCACATCGACTACGCAGGTCCAGTTGCAGACACAATGCTGCTCGTTATCGTGGACGCCTACAGCAAGTGGCTGGAAGTCAAAACAACAACCTCAACAACGGCCACTGCCACAATTGCAATCCTCGACGAAGTATTCGCCGCCTACGGTGCTCCTGTTACCGTTGTATCTGACAATGGAATGCAGTTTACATCAGAGGAATTCCAGAACTTCCTGCGAGATAGCGGAGTTAAATATCATAAACGAACAGCCCCACATCACCCATCGACAAATGGACAAGCCGAAAGATACGTACAGACCGTGAAGGACGCCATACATGCCATGAACTCGACCAAAGGATCTTTACAACACGACTTGAACGAGTTCCTTCAACAATACCGCAAGGCACCGCACACCACCACAGGACTTCCACCGGCACGACTCTTTCTAGGACGTGATCTGCGCACTCGACTGAACCTGGTTAGACCAGGCGATGTGCACACCAAGATCACACAGAAACAGCAAATACAGATGGACTCAACAGTTCGAACGTTCAACCCGGGACAATCTGTCTACTTTCTCTCCGGCAACCTGAAGATGGATAAATGGATCCCAGGCACTATTGCTACTCGCCTGGGAGATCTCCATTATGAAAGAAAGGTAAAACGTCACACAGATCAAATTAGAGCTTTTTTAGATCAACCAGAGATACGAGAATCCGAAGACACAGTTCAAGAGAGACATGATGACCTCAGACCTCGACCAAGAAGACTCCGTTTTTATTAGACTAGAGCGGAAAATACGCCTAACCCAGCAGCAGTTGCAACACCTGCAGCACCAGCGGCGCCTAGAACTCCAAGAACACCCCAGAACTGCAGGGATGCGGCACCTCAACAAGGACCTGCTCCACAAACCCCACGCAGATCAACACGTCGTCGAATTCCCCTATTAAGATTTTCACCTCAATAAACACCCTTGCACATCCACGCACGTGGTTATATATCTATATTTCAAAAGAGGGAGGAAATGTTATGTATTGACTCCCAAGTATTATGTATTGCCCTTAAGGAGTAGAGAATTAAATTTGTAACAGTTGGTAACAGGTGCCCCTACTCTGGGCATCCCTGTCGGATGAACGGGGAGACGCGATCAACCGCAGTGTTTGCATTAGACTACATAACCTCATAGCTCAGTTAGTGCATTTTTGTAATAAACGTAATTTAAACAGTACAACAATTTTTATTTATCGCCGCACAAATATAAAAGTTTGGAAATTTTACCACAGGAATTACCAGAATTAAGCAAATTGACAATAGCTTTCTACATACCATTTTTGCAAAAAGAATACAGACACCAGACTGTCAATAACACCTGTTACATAAGTTTTGGGAATAGAGACCCTGTATATTAAGTAAGGTAAGAGTAGAGACCCTGTATATTAAGATTAGAGATGGGAAATACATATGATCTATGCGGATTGGTTGGAACCATTTTCCATGGCTGAAATGATTAATGCCGTTTGACATTTCTAATTTTTGCTGTAATGACAAGTGACATTTCCTTTGTGTGATAGATAAATCCATATATGTAATACTTAGTATATTGCTAGCGGCTATGAGTGGGAAACTCACGAATGAAGTGAGACAGACAACCAACCCTTCAATGTATGGTGAGCTGTGCACAAGCGCGGCGGCGTCGTCCGCCCAATTGGGAAGTGGTCAAGTAGTACAGGCGCCAGGGAAATCGTTAATAGGGCTTTACGTACAATTCTTGGTACCAGCATTTTGGGTTAATGGGTGGGTGGGGGGCTGTGCTCTGAGTCTAATTTTAAGTTTTCGGATCGATCGGAGAAATTTTTTTTCCGCAATATCGGAAGAAGTGTTGAAAACGGTTTTTTAGCAATTTCTCGTTTCCTGTTGCTCTGATGCTGAAATTGCATCAATACAAGTTTATAGTTTATGAAATTCCTCACAACTTTTGGAAATACCTTTTTCTCGTGCGATCAACAATTCAAAAGTTGTTACCCCATAAAGCCAAGAAATTAAGGGTTGAAATGGGTTTTACGTAAATATATCGCTTTCAGTTAATCCTACGATAAAAAATACTCTTATATTTTTTGTAGAACAACTAATTTGCATAAAATGTGTGTATGAGTATTTTTCCATTTGGACAATTATTTACCGTTCTACAGCGCCGCAAATGTCGCAAGTCACGTAAACCGTACATTTAATGTGCACTTTCGAACGGCCCTGTTCCTTTGAGGTACAGTTTGTAGCGCGTCTTTTTATGTGGTTTCCCCGATATGCTCACTCCACGAAGTGTATTTCTAACAGTCTCACACTTCCCATGGTCTTTTTGATGGACCGGGTTCTGCATCGTTGATCCCACTCATTGCAGAATTGTTGATTTTATCGCCCTTGTAAAGTTGTGTTTCCTTTGAAAAGAACTCGGAAAGAGAAAATATGTCGTCGTCGTAGTTGATGTGATATTCGTTAACATCTGTAGTAAGCATTCTGGAGAATTCATGCACCCTCATGAAATTAATTTTATTATTGCAAGAGGCGCGGGAGGCTCAGTGCTAGACAATTGTAACCATTGTCGCCGAGGACATCGACATATTGGTCCTTCTGACGGCACTAGGACGGAACTGTGCAAACGTTTTTCTTTGCAAGCCCGGAAAACTGAATACGAAGGAACAGTATTGCTCTACATCATGCGTGAAACACGGCGATGCTGTATCAAAGCATATCTTGTTCTTGCATGCATTTTCTGGTTGTGACACAACATCGGCTGCTTACGGTATGGGCAAAGTGAAATTTCTTAAAACCCTAGAAAAGACACTTACCCTGGAATCTGCAGCGAATCACTTTGTACAGAAAGATGTAGACGCGGACATCATCGCATTAGCGGGAGAGCAATTTTTTATTGCGTTGTACGGTGGAGACATCCATAACGACAAGTCAATCAACTTGCTGCGATACAAACACTTAGCGAAATCCCTTGCGAAGTCAACGTTTAATCTGGCATCCCTGCCACCTACAAAAGACACGGCCAGGATGCAAGCATTCCGGACATACCATCAAGTTCAAACCTGGCTTGGAAATAACACCCTACCCGCGGAAAGATGGGGCTGGAAGAAACGTGGCCGTACGTTTACACCGGTGCCTAGCATTGAGCCTCCCGCGCCTACTGCAATAATTAAATTAATTTCATGCGGGTGTAAGACCAAATGTGGAAAGGCTTGTGGCTGCCACAAAGTGGGTTTAAAGTGCTCCGCCATTTGTTCCATATGCGCCGGGGAATCCTGTGAGAAAGTGCAAGAAATCTCCAGAATGCTTGCTACAGATGAACACGAATACCACACCAGCTACGACGATGACATATTTTCTCTTCCCGAGTTCATTTCAAGGGAAACACAACTTAACAAGGGCGACAAAATCGACGATTTTGCAATGATTGAAATTGACGATGCAGAACCCGGCCCATCAAAAAGACCAAGGGAAATGTAGAAATACACTTCGTGGATTAGGCCTATAGGGGAGACCACGTAAAAAAAAACGCGCCACAAGCTGTACCTCAAAGGTGATGTGGAAAACAGTTGGTGCGACACACTCGAAGGAACAGGGCCGTTCGAAAGTGTACACTAAATGTACGGTTTACGTGACTTGCGACATTTGCGGCGCTGTAGAACGGTAAATAATTGTCCAAATGGAAAAATACTCATACACAAATTTTATGCAAAATGGTTGTTCTACAAAAAATATAAGGGTATTTTTTATCGTAGTATTAACTGAAAGCGATATATTTACGTAAAACCCATTTCAACACTTAATTTCTTGGCTTTATGGGGTTACAACTTTTAAATTGTTGAGCGCACGAGAAAAAGGCATCTCCAAAATTTGTGAGGAATTTCATAAACTACAAACTTGTACTGATGCAATTCCAGTGCCAGAGCAACAGGAAACGAGAAATTGCTGAAAAACCGTTTTCAACACTTCTTCCGATATTGCGGAAAAACAATTTCTCCGATCGATCCGAAAACTTAAAATTAGACTCAGAGCACAGCCCCCCACCCACCCATTAACACAAAATGCTGGTACCAAGAATTGCATGTAAAAAATCCCTGGCGCCTGTACTAAAGTTTAAAATTCGTTTCTAAAGGCGGAGTTCGAATTCTCACGTATGCGCACGAGACGCGTTATACTCTAAGTGAAACTATGTCGGCTCCGTAACGTTTTCGGGCGTTCCGAGGCCCTATTAGCAATATATGTATAATACATATATGGATAAATCAGGTCTTTATGTGTCATTATTCATACATTTATCATGAATGATTGGCTGTTTAGCAGTTGGATGCAAGAAATTGTGCTTAGGTGTCAATAAAATAACGCTGTTATGTGAATATTGATAGAAAGGTATGTTATTAAGAACTTGAAGTGTGAAAATCGTACAGATTATGCAAAGAAAATTTTAGGTGAGACTAGTTCTTAACTATAATAATAATGGTAATAATGGTGAGGCACTAACACCCCATGAAGGAGCTTGGCCTATAGGCAAAATCCCAATTAAGAAACTAAAATATAACGCAGTGCAATCATCATTCCACTTGTACCGGGTGGCCAATTAAGAAGGGCACTCGGCCCTATCTCGAAAAGTAATTGTCGTAAAGACTTGGGGTAAAAAAATTTATGACTAAAGCGGCCAAGAGAAAATGCTGGAAATTATTTTTAAGTTTCTAGAATGGCCGCCAGGAGGCGTAATCGCATTCTTGAATTTTAAATCCCGATTTTTGAGAAATATTCTTATATTACAGATAGCTAAAATGGACACCGTTTTAAAGCTGAGATAAATTCGATTCTTTTTTGTTAAATGCTTTTTGCTCTATCTCTTAAGAGAAAGTGGTGGGGGGTGTCCGAACATTTTCGGAAAGAAATGTCAATAACTTCAAAATGGCTGAACGGATTTTGTCAAACTTGGAGTCGTTGAAAAGGGCTTTTCTTAGGCTATCAATGCTGCCTTGAGCGGATTGATTTCGATTGCTTGTGTCGTCGCTAGAGGGCGTTTTGCGACAACACTACAAATGAAATGGATTTTCTCAAAAAAATTAAATGCAACGATATCACTTTTATTGGAACAAAAGATAGCCAAATAAGGGCCTAACACGCTAGTGAAAACTGCATTTCGATATTTGTTTCCTAACCTAAAATATCAGTAAAGGAAATTAAAAATCGAAATAATGTCGCATCTTTGGGAATATTATCAGTATACCTGCCATTATTAAATCCTAATTATCCTTCTTTTAGCAAAATATATATAAATTTACTGTTAAAATACCAACATTATATTTAAAATGTCAATAATAATTAATCCTTTATCTAATAGAGTTGTCTGTCCGGGACGCTGTTTTGTCTGTCCGGGACGCTGTTTCAGCAGCCAAACCGTAAGAGATAGAGAAAAAAGTTATGAAAGTTATGTTTGGAATGGTCATGTCAGGTCAGGAACCGAATTTCAGTCAAGTGACACTTCCGGTTTTCAAATCACGTGATTTCTCGAAAACCGGAAGTGTCACGTGACTGAAATTCGGTTCCTGACCTGACATGACCATTCCAAACATATAACTTTCATAACTTTTTTCTCTATCTCTTACGGTTTGGCTGCTGAAACAGCGTCCCGGACAGACAAAACAGCGTCCCGGACAGACAACTCTATTAGATAAAGGATTAATTATTATTGACATTTTAAATATAATGTTGGTATTTTAACAGTAAATTTATATATATTTTGCTAAAAGAAGGATAATTAGGATTTAATAATGGCAGGTATACTGATAATATTCCCAAAGATGCGACATTATTTCGATTTGTAATTTCCTTTACTGATATTTTAGGTTAGGAAACAAATATCGAAATGCGGTTTTCACTAGCGTGTTAGGCCCTTATTTGGCTATCTTTTGTTCCAATAAAAGTGATATCGTTGCATTTAATTTTTTTGAGAAAATCCATTTCATTTGTAGTGTTGTCGCAAAACGCCCTCTAGCGACGACACAAGCAATCTAAATCAATCCGCTCAAGGCAGCATTGATAGCCTAAGAAAAGCCCTTTTCAACGACTCCAAGTTTGACAAAATCCGTTCAGCCATTTTGAAGTTATTGACATTTCTTTCCGAAAATGTTCGGACACCCCCCACCACTTTCCCTTAAGAGATAGAGCAAAAAGCATTTAACAAAAAAGAATCGAATTTATCTCAGCTTTAAAACGGTGTCCATTTTAGCTATCTGTAATATAAGAATATTTCTCAAAAATCGGGATTTAAAATTCAAGAATGCGATTACGCCTCCTGGCGGCCATTCTAGAAACTTAAAAATAATTTCCAGCATTTTCTCTTGGCCGCTTTAGTCATAAATTTTTTTACCCCAAGTCTTTACGACAATTACTTTTCGAGATAGGGCCGAGTGCCCTTCTTAATTGGCCACCCGGTACAGTTCTGAGAGTGAAACATATTCAGCAGATCAATATAAAAATGTTCAGCAAAATTGAAGGTATGGTAAATTACTGTACTTTAAAATTCTTCAACAATAAGGTATAGTGTAGATGAACGCGAAATTTCAAACACAACAGAAAAGTTATTACCATCTAAGTGGAATGACATTAAAAGGCACAAATAACCATTATTGACGCTTAAATGTCTATGGTTCATTTTGCGTTAAACTTCTGAACTATCATTATTGTAGGGTAAAAAGATTTTCACTTATTACAGGTTCTTTCAAAGTCAATTTCAAATTTTCCGGGAAGCTTACCTATGTGAACTAGCGAGCTTGTACTTCATCCAGTGTAGTGCCATTCTTTCACACCAGTTTTAGTATTTATTTTAAATTTGAGTGTTTGACTTAGAAAGAAACTAATGAAATGTAAATGGGTAATTAATAACTAGAAACAATCCATAAGATCTATCCTACTTTATGAATATCAGAAGCAATTTTTATTGATACTGAACAATTATTTTCATTATTTGTCATATTAGATTAATGTCAATTTGGCAATGACAACATCTTCAAACGTTCTTTCAAAAACATAGCAATTAATCCGTGGAAACTGGTTCCACTTGTCCCATCTCTTATCTTACTTTTTATAGAGGGACTCTATTTGGGAATAGTATATTGTGTATCTAGGACGAAAAGCGTAACATTCCCAGATGACTGTGAATATCCGACAACAACACAGAAGTCTGGGAATGTTGCTATTTTTCCGCCAATCGATACGAGTAATTAAAAAATTAAGAAAACATGTCTTTTTAAATCCTCTTTATAATAAAGGAGAACGATCCAAACGTGTGTGTTCGTCACGACAATGACAGACGCCATGTCCCTGATTGAGTGAATGCGCCTCGAGGGGCGGAGCCCCGAGGGCCCCTTTGGAGAGAGGCGGAGCTCCGCGGGCCCCCTTGGAGAGGGTCGGAGCTCCGAGGGCTTTCTTGGAGAGCGGCGGAGCCCCAAGGACCCCCTTGGAAAGGGGCGGTGCCACACGGGCCCTCTTGGAGAGGGTCGGAGCCCCGAGGGCTGCCTTGGAAAGGGGCGGAGCCCCGAGGGCTGCCTTGGAAAGGGGCGGAGCCCCGAGGGCCCCCTTGGAGAGAGTCGGAGCCCCGAGGGCTTCCCTCGAGAGGGGCGGAGCCCCGAAGGTCCCCTTGGAAAGGGGCGGAGCCCCGCGGTCCCCCTTGGAGAGGGTCGGAGCCCCAAGGGCTCCCTTGGAGAGGGTCAGAACCCCGAGGGTTTCCTTGGAGAGGGACCGAGCCCCGAGGGCCCCCTTGGAGAGGGTTGGAGCCCCGAGGGCCCCCTTGAAGAGAGTCGGAGCCCCGAGGCCTCTTTGGAGAGAGGAGGAGCCCCGAGGGCTTACTTGGAGAGGGGCGGAGCCCCGAGGGCCCCCTTGGAGAGGGTCGGAGCCCCGAGGGCCCCCTTGGAGAGGGTCAGAACCCCGAGGGTTTCCTTGGAGAGGGGCGGAGACCCGAGGTCCCCCTTGGAGAAAGGCGGAGCTTCCCGGGGCTCCTTGGAGAGGGAATCTCTCTCATCCTTTTTTTAATTCAAATTAATGAAATGTCTCTTCAATTAGAGAACCGAAGCGTAGTTCGGGTGACTCACTAGTCATCAATAATTATTACATTCGAAAAATATTCCCTGCCTAGGCCGGGAATATTATTCCTGTACAGTTTTGTTGTAAATTACCTAGCAACGGCTGGTGTAATGGAATGTTTGACTTTGCTCCACAAAATTTTGTTAATAATGTGTCAGTTCTAGTACGATTGGCGGAAAAACTTATACTGCCCTCTGTGACATAGTGAAGCTAATACATCTAGTCAGCTATGGAGAAACATCTTGCTAGAGGTTTTGTCAATGTGTTTAATTTTCACATTTTTATTTGTCATTTGAGAAATGGCGTATAGACTAAAAATTCGAAAGTCAGTCTACAACCTGGTTGGACAGCTGCCGAAACGAGATATAGTAGACATTCTTCGAGAGCAAAATATTTCAAGAACTTACTATATATCGTACAATTCGGGAATGCGAAGAGGGTATTACATGTATAAACCTGCCAAAAACAGGCCGTCCACTTAAATTAACTGAAATTCAGGTGAATAAACTAGCCGAGCGTTCCAAAACACTATTGGGGTGTCCACCCGTAAGCTTTCCCGTCGTTTCCATGTTTTGAATGCTACAATTTCTCGATACATCGCAAGAAGAGGCTTAAAATACAGAAAACGCACAAAATGTCCCAAGTATACCTCCGCACAATTGGCCAAAATTCCTGGTCGTTGCCGTGCTTTGGGACGGATCATTGTCATGGACGACGAAAAATATTTTACCTTTAGCCATGCCATGCCTTCTGGAAATGTACCCCAGGCAAGGCTAATTGAAACTTTAATAATGGTTGAGAAGCACGGAATCAACAACACTTGCTGCAAAGAATTTTTCAAAAAATTAGGGAAGCAAGTGTTAAAGTCTAAGATCCATTAGTTATTGTTATGTTATATTTACTTGGTAAAGGTTTCTTAAATTTAAACGATATATTTGTTTTTCCCAAAACGTATACAACAGGTGTTATGTTATTAAACAACAGCTTGTTTTACTTCAACCAAAACATGCTACGTTGAACAAAATGATATTTTGATCATATGGGCCAAATGAAATGAATCGATAACTTATTTTTAAGTGAGTGTTTCCCGACTATTTTTTGTAATTTGTTATTGCTAAAGCTGTATAAAATATTGCTAAAACCTCCTACAAGTATGTTGTAAGAATATTGCCCAAAAAGATTTTCTTTTGTGCTGCAATATAAAGATACCTGAAAAATCTTAACTGGCCCAAATGATGTGATTCTAGGCTCGTAAATACATGCATAACAGTGGTGTGTAAAGTTAATATTTTTTGTTAAAAATCATCGGATATAAAAGGCTCTTAGTAACAGCATATAACAATGACGTGAATTCTATGATGCACAATTTTAAAGTTAATTTATGTACCTACAACCGAAAGATAACAAATAAAAGTTAAGATAGACATGTCCGAAGATTTTTTACAAATCAACTGTACAATAAAAATTGAAATATACGGACCCCCCACCCCAGAAAAGCGCCTTTCGGTGCTTTCCAAGAATAGTTCGACACTCAGCATCCTTCCGTTTACCTAGTTAATGAAATGTTATAAACCAGTTATTTATCATAAAAATTGTCAATACGAACTTCACTCCGCTTCACAGTTCAATGTTATGAATATCAGCCTATTGTTATAAAAACTATTGATACGCGCCCTTCGGTGCCTTCCAAGAATTCTTTGGCACCTTATCTTCGCGTTTATTATCAAATTGAATGTGTTATTAGTGTATTTAAGAAATCAGTTGAATACTGTAAAAAAATGCCGTTCGTTATATCATGTAACAAAAAACAAAAATTTTTAATGCTTAAGTAACCAAAACAAATTTATTAATTATTGCATTCCAATCAAATTTTAACAAAAACAAAAATCAATTCATCTTAAATAATAAAAATTGGCAAATCTAATCAATTCAATTTTGTATGTGTTGTGTGCAATTCTTAAGAAACTGTTATGACAAAAATACTTTTGAAGGGTCGGGGTTCCAACTACACTGAAAAAGAATACAAAACAAATACTAAGGGAGAGGGCGAGGTTCTCGACATCGAATAATCCTTGCGTCGGGCCATCACAAGGTAAAGATAAAACCAACATACCAAACAAAATAGTAAGGACCAATAAATTATCACAGCTTTTATTCAGATTGGTACTATAGTGCCAGGAATACCCACACACATATATATACCAAGGCAGGCTATGACAAAACAAACACTTTAAAATAATTAGTTGGGCGTGGCATAAACAATTAAAATCTTCTCACCCTGTAACAGCGTTCCGCGAATCGAAAAATTAACAATAAATTAGCTGAGTAAGTAATTAGTCTGCAAGCATCCTGTGAGGCAGGGTGCGGCAGAACAGAGCTATCCAAGCAATCAGCTGACGTCTAACCTCGAGGGCCAGCTCAAAATGGCTATAATAATATTCAAAATTTCTGCGAGGCGAAAACACCGGGATTATATGGCCATATAGAATCAAGGTAGTTCTCTATTGTAAAGACATCAGATAAGTCAATGAACGCTTCAAAATCTATATATATGCCCTTTACATTATTAATCATTTAAAATCGTGTAAACAAATCACGGAAGCTTGAAATCGAACAAAAGGTCACTGGGGTCGTTAATTTTGTACTAAGTTTACAAACAAGCAAATGGCGGACGATGGACTCCGAAATATGGGCGAGTTTACCGCAGCCCCGGCCGACTAACACGACTAGAACGTGCTACCGGGTAAGTAAATCAATCTAATCAAATAACTAATTACGCAAATAAAGCACACAGATTATAATACAGAAAATACCATAATAGCAATTCTAAAAAAAGTCATACCTACAAACCAAATCGACAAACAATACATAACTAAATTGCTTCAAAAACCTCTCAGGTACCCGCGGCACGTGGTGCAGAGCTGGCGGAAGTGGCAACCAGGTAGATCACTGGCCCAGGAGACGGCCTCGTAACGGCCAGCAGACAAGCTTCGTTAGTTGCAATGAGGCGACCGCAGGGGAATAGATGAGCGGCACGCCGGCTCGTAGAGGCTCCATCAGTCTCAGGTAGAGTAAACCACACCAATATTCCAAGCGATAACACTCAGTTCGCAGGGCGTAGAGGTACAACTCAATTTCCATGGCGTACAATTAAAACTCATTTTCATGGCGTAGAATTGAAAGCTAAAAATACAAATCTCTAGGTACACAACCGCACAAGAAAGAGAAGTTGAAACAAACCTGCGAGTGGTGACGAACAGCTCAGTTCGATCGGAGAAGAGCCCAACCAAAACCGCAACAAAAGCGTAACGAACGCTGGCAGCAACACACAAAAGCTCCCATGGCGTTCCAAAGGGCACTTTGCCTCACATATCCCTCCAAACTATGAGGATCAGCTATAACCAAAGCTGAACGAAGCAAAAGGCTCCCAGGGCACAAACTTCGACGATCGAATCGATGGAAAAGAATGAACATTGGCCAAAGCAGTTCACAATCTCAGGTTATCAAAGTGTTCCAAAATTCGAAAAGAGGAAGAAAAATGATAAAGAGTGCAGATGTATTGTGCCAAACTGATAAACAGAACTGTACCTTATTTGAATTTGAAACTGATGGTATTTGGGTTGCCTAACCATAGGTAAAATATTGTATTTTTAGGAAATGTAAATTGCCAAATCTGACTAATTATTTCAACTATTATAAGAGAAAATTACAAAATGAGCGTAACAGTGGATTTGCCCTATATATTTACATGTGATTATTACTTACTTACTTAATCCTAATGTCTTTCTACCCTTTCGGGTGTAAGACATGGGTGGCGTTGAGTTATTTTCTAGGTTCTCGTTTCCAAATTTCCTTCCAGGCTTTCCTGTCTTGCGTTTTTTGCTTCACTTCGTTCCACTGTACGTCTCTCCTTTCTGTTGCTTCCCTTATTACTTCTAACCATGTTGTTTGATTCACACAGATGCGTGCATTAAAACCTTTTTTATAATTAATCATGGAATTCAATTAATAACTGTTCTATCTCATTCAAAGGTCGTGGTAAAGCCAAATTTGCATCTTGCCGTATTTGTTTGCCTCTGTTAATGTTGGAAAGGAATTTGTAAGCTTCCCTTAATGGCTTTTAAGCGGATGGATACATTTTCTACTAGAACTTAAGCCGACTTAGCATATTTGGGAATCATGGGTTTATGGATTTCGTTCAATTGCCTCATTGAGAGAGCTTAGCATTAAGGTTTCTTAGAATAAGCATTTTTCCTAAATAACGTGCGACGCTCCGATTGGCTACGCAGGGTCGCCTCAGCCAATAGTGTTTGAGCTTGCCCCTCCTTGTTGAATTGGCGAGTTCGGCTCGTTGTAAATTCAGAGTGAGTTAGATTCAGAACCTCGAGGAAGCAAGTTCAGCTATGCTTTGTGCTAGTTTGCGTTTCGGTCTAACTCCCTGGTAAAGACGTTTCCAGGTTGTTTTGTGTTACGGTTACGCGCAATTCGCTATTTTCGCGTGGCCAATCCAAGCGTGTCACAACAGTTGAAGCTTTTGTAAAATACCATCGGTCCATCAGTGACGTTTGTAATCGTTGTTACTCAATATACTCGTGTTTGTTAAGTCTTGTTTCACTCCAACAACTAACTGAACCCAAGTTAGGGTTATTAAGTGGCAGTTCCCGGCAATCCCATTGAACCGGAATTCGCAGTGGATTAATTGGGGGCCCCATTCGTGGACGCCTCTTATCAAGTTAATCGTACAAAAAACATTGGTCCTTCGAGCCGGATTTGGAAGAAGCTAAAAAACACGAGTGTACAAGTTTCCAGTAGCTGGTGGATGCAATTGCTCCAACATCGTTTCGTCGGAGAGCGTCAAGAAGCTTCGCCAACACCAGGAAATTCAACCATCGAGAGCTTACACCGAGTCCAGGTCCCACGTCAAGCGGCAGCGATCGGCAGCGGGTTGGTTTTCTGTTCGTCAAGAAGTTACTGCGTTCTCAAATCAAAAGTAAGTCCTTTTCCATTACACCTTCGTTTAGTGTTGTTTTTTGCTTGTGTCAGTCATGGTGGAAACTCGTTCGGCATCAGCGGTCATGTCGGAAACTCGTGCTTTAACTACTCGTTGCAAATTCATAAAAGCCAAAGTAGATCGTTTCGAAACTCTATTTCATAGAATTTCCTCGTCCAGCCCCGTGAAGGCTCACGAGGTCGGCAGCTTGTCAAAAGAGTTTAGTTGTTTCCAAAATTTGTTGGATGAGTATGAGAAGTCAATGGAGGGCCTAATGGAGGCCGACGCTGAACACTTTGATGAACTTTTCAATGAATTCGACTCTTTTATGACTCATTTTAGCGAGATTAGTAGCACAGTCGAGGAATTCTTATCAAAAAATAAGATCAGTCCGGGTATAAAACCGAATCTAGGTCAAAATTCTTTGCAAAGTGGCCCTTCAGGAGAGCTCGCTGGATTAAGATTACCACCCTTAGATTTGCCTTCATTTTCGGGGAAATTCGAGAATTGGGTTCAATTTCATGACTCCTTTACGTCGCTTATTCATAACAACGCTAATTTGACCAACGTTCAGAAATTTTACTATTTGATTTCTTCCCTTAAGGGAGAAGCTGCTAGTTCAATCTCGTCGTTAAAAGTTACCAACGATAACTATACCATTGCTTGGGACATCCTAGTCAAGCGCTTTGAAAATAAGAAACTGATAGTAAAATCAAACATAAATGCGTTATTCAGTTTAGAGAGCGTAAAGAAGGATTCACATTCGTCTGTTCAAAGGCTGCTCGATAGTGTAGTTAGAATTTTGGAAATTTTAAAGGCGTACGGGGAACCCACAGTCGACACCATACTAATACATATCATAGTTTCGAAGCTCAGCTCAGCAATGCAGACTGACTGGGAATTATACAAACATACCGACAATTTCCTACTTTGCGAGAGTTGTTAGATTTTTTAGAAAGCAAAAGTCACTTATTAGGTTCGCTGGAAGCTGCGAAAATAGGTTCGAGTTTGGGAAATCAGGGATCCGAGCAAAAAAGTCATGCACGCGCTCATGTAGCCAGAGAGCAAGGTAATCACTCTTGTGATTTTTGCAAAAATAGTAATCATTCGATTAGCGCTTGCGAATCTTTTTCAAAATTGTCGGTTAACGCTCGTATCGAAGAGGCGCGTCGTTTGAAACTATGCAACAATTGTCTCAAGCCCGGACATTTCGTGGTAAGATGCACATCGTCGAGATGTCGCGTATGCAGAAAAAAGCACCATACTTTACTGTGTTTGCGTCCAAAGCGCGACGCGCACGAAAATATTCCGTCGCCGCGTCCTGGACCGCCAGAAGCCAGCAGCTACGCACGGGAGGTCGGGGCCGTCGCCCCGAGCGAGGCACCCGTCGCATCCGTTTCAGCAGCTTGTAGCGCTCCTGCAATCGCGGCGCCAGCGCAAGTTTTATTGTCCACGGTTAGCGTATTCGTAGAAGGATCCTCCGGGTCATTTTCCCGGGCAAAAGCTCTTTTGGACCCCGGATCCCAACTTAACTTAGTTAGCGCCGACTTGTGTCAAAATTTGAAGATTGCGAAACGAGGTAATATCACCTCACTGTCGGGTGTTGGTGCCAGGGCTCTGAACGCTGAATTCAGAGCAAACGTTCGAATCCGCTCCCGCAACGGGAAATACGAGGACATTTTGAGCTGTGTTGTGTTAGACAAAATTACGGACCCTTTGCCGGTCCTTGCTTTCTCGTTGAGGGATTTGAAGATCCCACCAAACATTGTGCTAGCCGATTCAGATTGTAATACACCGGGAAAGATTGATCTTTTATTAGGCGCGAATGTCTTTTGGCAAGTGCTCTGTCAGGGACAGGTGAAATTGGGCCCAGAGAAGCCATTCTTAACAAAAACTCTTTTTGGTTGGGTTTTAGGCGGAAACATGAATGTCGAAAATCGAGCGCTCATTCGTTCAAATAGAGTTCATTTAAGTGTAACCGGCATCGAGCACGGCATTCAGAGATTTTGGGAAATCGAGGGGGCGTACGGTTCATCAGGCCGACTCTCTGCTGATGACAAATTTTGCGAAGACCATTTTCAATCGACTACGAAACGGGCGTCGTCGGAGCCGCGTAGGCTCATCGTGAGCATACCTTTCAGGAAAGATGCTCCATCGCTGGGAGACTCGCGCGGTATAGCGTTAAAGCGTTTCTATTCATTAGAAAACAAATTGTCAAAAAATCCCGAGTTGAAAACCGCGTATTCCGCATTTCTCAAAGAATACGAGTCGCTTGGTCACTTGAGCAAGGTGGACGACGAAGCGAGCCTTCCTCATCCTCGGTTTTATTTACCACATTTGCCAGTCATAAAGGAGGACAGTTCAACGACCAAACATCGCGTTGTTTTTGACGGCAGTTGTGCGTCCTCCTCCGGAGTATCGCTTAACGACCTTCAACATAAGGGCCCAGTGGTCCAGCAGTCGCTGTTTGCAATTCTTTGTCGCTTTAGGCAATTCAAGTACGTGTTGAAAGCAGATTGCGCCAAAATGTACAGGCAAATTCTCGTGGACCCCTCGCAGACGCAATACCAATTAATTTTATGGCGTGACGACAAAACCTCAGCGGTAAAATGCTTTAAATTATTAACGGTCACCTACGGTACTAAATCAGCCTCGTACCTAGCAACTAGGTGCTTGATACAAATCGCCCAGGAAATCGAAGCATCGCTTCCAGAGGCCTCATTAAGAATTAACCGGGATGTTTATGTAGATGACCTACTGACTGGTTTTGAAAATAGGGCGGAAGCCATAAAAACGCAATTCGAAATTAGTAGCGCTTTGTCGGGGTATGGGTTTGAATTGCGAAAGTGGGCATCCAACGACAGTGAAGTAGCTAGCGCCATTGGTGTAGATCGGGGCAGCGTAGAGCCCATTTCTTTGACGGAAGACGCCACGGAGAAAACTCTTGGCATTTTTTGGGATACTCGGCGGGACGTGCTAAGTTACAGAGTGAACCCTAGCTGTTGCAAATCAGTTACCAAGCGGGCTATACTCTCTAGTATGGCTCAAGTATTCGATCCCTTGGGACTACTTGGTCCAAGCGTTCTAACTTTGAAACTTCTCGTGCAACGGCTTTGGCAGTTGAAGTTGTCATGGGACGAAACGGTGCCCATGGAGATGCGCTCCAGATACGACGAACTCCATTCTTCATTACGCTCTTTGGGCTCGTTGGCAATTCCGAGACGGGTAATTTGCGATGACATAAATTCGATAGATCTCCACGGATTTGCGGACGCGAGTTCTGTAGCCTATGGGTGCGCCGTGTATATACGTTGCGTTGACGCGCGCGGTAATGTTACCACCAATTTGCTTTGTGCTAAGTCAAGGGTCGCTCCATTAAAAACAATATCCTTGCCTCGTTTGGAGCTTTGCGCAGCCTTACTGTTGGCTCGTTTGATTAAAACTATACTCGATTCCTCCGCATTTAAATTTGACCGCGTGTACTATTGGTCGGACTCCACCATAACTCTGCACTGGATAAATAAGGATGCGAGTAATTGGAAGACGTTCGTCGCGAACCGGGTGTCCGAGATTCACGAACTAAGCAATAGGGAAGAATGGTTTCACGTGCGTACAAATTGCAACCCGTCCGATATAATTAGCAGGGGAATGTTACCCCAGGAGTTACTCAACTCACGCTTGTGGTGGCACGGGCCAGAATTTTTGTCACAGGCGGACTTAAAACCCCAGCCCGTTAAAATTGATTCGGGTGAGCTAGCAGCCCAAGAGTCGCGCCCAGTAGTGGCCACTCTTCACCATCGCGTCCCAGAATTTGAACTTTTCAGGCGCTATTCCAGTTTTACAAAATTACAGCGCGTAGTCGCGTACTGCCTGCGTCTCGCGAGAAACAGAAACACCGAAACGCGCTGGTCGGGACCTCCAGCCATTGACGAATTGGAGGACGCGACTCGCCGCCTGATCAAAATTGCCCAGGCGGAAGTCTTTTCCGGAGAAATAGCAGTTTTGTCTAAAAAGGCGCCATTGCCGAAAAATAGTGCGCTGCTTTCTCTAAACCCATTTCTGGACGATCAGGGCCTACTGCGCGTGGGCGGCCGTCTAGAAAACTCCAATCTAAGCTTTGATCAAAAACATCCCCTTTTGTTACCAGCTAGTCACCCTTTGTCGTTGCTAATCGTGAAGCAAGAGCATTTGCGGCTCTTGCATTGTGGACACTCGGTGTTACTGGCCTCATTGCGGGATAAGTTTTGGATCGTGAGAGCCAAAGACCTAATACGTAAAGTAATACACAATTGCGTGATATGCTTCCGGGCCAAGCCTAAGATGAATGAACACTTGATGGGATCACTACCCGAAGCTCGTGTCACACCCTCTCCCCCTTTCAGCAATTGCGGGATAGATTACGCGGGTCCCGTGTTTATAAAAAACAAATCCGGGCGAGGCGCGAAAGAAGTAAAGGCTTACGTAGCCCTATTTGTGTGTTTGGCCACGAAGGCTATTCATCTTGAACTCGTGGAAGACCTCACGACGGAGGCTTTCATCGCATCGTTGAGGAGATTCATCTCCAGACGCGGTTTACCCTCCAACATATTTTCTGACAATGCTACCTGTTTCACCGGTGCCAGAAATCAGCTATCGGAATTAAAAAATATCCTGTCAGGCTCTAGTGAGCAATGCATAAGGGAAGAATTGTCGAAACATAACATTAAGTGGAATTTTATTCCGGCACGCTCTCCGCACTTTGGCGGCATTTGGGAAGTGGGGGTAAAGTCATTGAAATATTATTTAAGGCGAATATCTTGCAATGCAAAGTTAACTTTCGTTGAGTATTACACCATGCTGACTCAAGTGGAGGCGATACTAAATTCCCGCCCACTCTGTGTTCTCCCTACCGACGCCTCATTCCCCGAAGTCCTTACTCCTGCCCACTTCTTGATCGGTCGGAAGCTGACTTCGTTTCCGGAAGCCCAACTCCAGGGCATACCGGAAAATCGTCTCAGCCGCTATGGGCTGGTCCAGCGGCTGTCCCAGCAGTTTTGGGATCGTTGGTCCCGGGACTACCTCCACCTCCTGCAGCGCCGGCCTAAGTGGAAGTCCTCCAGCACGTCTCTAGCCCCCCAGGTGGGCGACGTTGTACTAGTCCACGACGAGGCATCTCCAAGCTACCGTTGGCCACTGGCAATCATCTCGGCCACATATCCAGGAGCGGATGGTGTTGTGCGTGTGGTGCAGGTGCGCGATTCCCGAGGGAATCTCCTGAAACGCTCGGTGCGTAAAGTGTACATCCTACCCAAAGACGATCATTGCGATCAAGGGCAATAAACATTGACTTTGCTCTTAGTTGGTAGTTTTCGCTAATTGAACATTTTGCTAGGTTTAGTTGTTTATTTGCTTGTATTCATGCTAGTTGTAAGTTATCTGTAAGGCTCTTGGATTATCATCTGTCATTAGTTCTTGTTATGCATTTGATTATTTGGTAGTGTCAGATTTCAGTTTAATTTTGGGATTTAATCACGTCGTGCCATAGTCGGCACTTCGGGGGCGGCATGTTTGATTCACACAGATGCGTGCATTAAAACCTTTTTTATAATTAATCATGGAATTCAATTCATAACTGTTCTATCTCATTCAAAGGTCGTGGTAAAGCCAAATTTGCATCTTGCCGTATTTGTTTGCCTCTGTTAATGTTGGAAAGGAATTTGTAAGCTTCCCTTAATGGCTTTTAAGCGGATGGATGCATTTTCTACTAGAACTTAAGCCGACTTAGCATATTTGGGAATCATGGGTTTATGGATTTCGTTCAATTGCCTCATTGAGAGAGCTTAGCATTAAGGTTTCTTAGAATAAGCATTTTTCCTAAATAACGTGCGACGCTCCGATTGGCTACGCAGGGTCGCCTCAGCCAATAGTGTTTGAGCTTGCCCCTCCTTGTTGAATTGGCGAGTTCGGCTCGTTGTAAATTCAGAGTGAGTTAGATTCAGAACCTCGAGGAAGCAAGTTCAGCTATGCTTTGTGCTAGTTTGCGTTTCGGTCTAACTCCCTGGTAAAGACGTTTCCAGGTTGTTTTGTGTTACGGTTACGCGCAATTCGCTATTTTCGCGTGGCCAATCCAAGCGTGTCACAACAGTTGAAGCTTTTGTAAAATACCATCGGTCCATCAGTGACGTTTGTAATCGTTGTTACTCAATATACTCGTGTTTGTTAAGTCTTGTTTCACTCCAACAACTAACTGAACCCAAGTTAGGGTTATTAAGTGGCAGTTCCCGGCAATCCCATTGAACCGGAATTCGCAGTGGATTAATTGGGGGCCCCATTCGTGGACGCCTCTTATCAAGTTAATCGTACAAAAAACACATGTTCTTCTGGGTCTTCCTCTCAAGTTTTACCTGAAGGTTGAGTTCTTAATTTTAACTATCTTTGTTTTTCTCTCGTTTTTTCTGGGAAACCTCATTTCCGCACTTTGGATTCTGCTTTTCTGGCTTTGTGTAAGCGTCCATGTTTCGGAACCGTAGGTAAGGATCGGTGTTGCTATTTTTTTAAACACTTCTGTTTTAGCCGATTTTGGGATTTTTTTTTTCACCAAGAATTTGCTCTTTATTACATTAAATAGTCTTCCTGCTGATGCTGTTCTTTCCTTTACTTCTTCATCTAGTCTCCCGTCCTGCGTTATTGTCGAGCCAAGGTATTTGAAGCTTGGTACCTGTTCTAATTGTATTTCTCCTATCTTTATTTAATGCTTTTTGTCTTTCCTACTGGCTATCATCGTTTTCGTTTTTTGTTTATTTATTGTCATATTGAAAGTTTTTAAGTTATTTTTATATCTTTCCAAGTTCTTGTTGGGCATTTTTTCGTCTTTTGCTACTACTACCATATCATCTGCGTATAGGAGTTCTGAGATTTGTATATTCTACATTTTCCAGTAGCCCACTGGGTAAGGTTTTACCTCGTTTTTCGCTTGTTTCACACCTTTAGTAGTTTCAAACATTTGTGATCTGTCTTGCCTGACCCTTACGAAATTTTTGGTCTGTGAGTATGATGCCCTGACACCCTTAATCAGTTTTTCTTCTACTCCTCGTTTTTCTAATATTCTCCAAATGTCTTCTCTGTTAACTTTATCAAAGGCTTTCTCAAAGTCGATGAAACAAAGTTATACCTCTCCGTCTTCTCTGATGGCTTTTTCTATTAGTTGTCGGATTATAAATATTGCATCCGTTGTCTCTCTGTTCTTCCTAAATCCCTGCTACGTATCTTCAATAGTTTCTTTTAAACTTTCTCTTAATCTTTTCTCTAAAATCCTCGCGTATACTTTGCCTACTGTACTTAGTAGCGTAATACCCCTATAATTATTACAGTTCTTCCTGTCCCCTTTCTTGTATATTGGGGTTATTATCCCGATTTTCCAATCTTCTGGGGCTTCCCCATTGTTCATTAGAATTTTTAATATTTCAAGTATTTGTGCTTCTCCTGCATTTATCATGTCTCCTGTTAGCTCATCATGTCGAGGCGCTTTGCCTATTTTCATTTTCTTTATTGTCTCTTCAATTTCTTTCTTAGTTATGTCTTCTAATGTTTGCCTTACTATTTCTATAGGGTTATTACTTTCCCACGTATTATCTTTCGTGTTTATGTCATCTGCACCCTCTAATAAATCCCTAAAATATCGTCTCCATCTCTCCATTATTACTTGCTCCTCTGTGATTATTTCATATTCTTCGTCTTTGATGTTCATGAGTGTGTCTCCTGTGTTTTTCCTTGCACTTCGTATTGCCCCGAAGATAAGCTTTTGGTTTTCGTTATATGCCTTTTCCATTTTTTCTCCAAATTTTACCCCGGCTTTTTGTTTTTCTTCTTTCACTAATCTTTTGACCTCTCCTCTCTCTCTTTTATAGCGATCATAATTTGTTTGCGTTCTTATGCTTAAATATTTTTTCCAACTTAATTTTTTCTTCTTAATAGCGCCTTAGTCCACCAGTGTATTCTTTTTGTCTGAGTATTTACTATCTTTGTAGTTCCACATATCTCTTTTGCTGTGCTTAGAATAGCTTCCTTCAATATAGTCCATATCTCCTCAGTAGTACCGTGTGTCGGGATGTTTTTTACACTTTTGTTCCAGTTTCTCTTGGTATCTTATTTTGTATTGGTTCTCTCTTAGTTTGTGACATCTAGGGCCGGTTGCAGAAAGCAATGTTAAGTTTGGTGTTAGCTAACGCGACGTCAAAGTGAACAAAAACGAATCAAATCTCAAATGCTTATGGTAACTAATACATTAGTAAACAAAATTTGATGCGATTTTGTTCACTTTGACGCGATGTTAGCTAACACCAGACTTAACATTGCTTTCTGCAACCGGCCCCTAATCTTTCTGTTTACTATCTTTCTTTTCCTGTCTTTTATATTTATATCGTTAACCATGTCTAATTTCATCACTAATAGGTAGTGATCGCTTCCAATTTCCGCGCCTCTTCTAACTTTTACGTCTCTAACTTTGTTCCAGCTATTTTTACTAACCAGAAAATAATGTATAATAGATTTTTTATTTCTATTTTTGACTTCTCTTGTGATTTTATGGATTTCTTTATGCTGGAAATGGGAGTTGGTAATTACTAGTTCATTGTCCAGACACAAATTTATTATTATTTCTCCATTTGAGTTCTTTATTTTTTCACCTTGTTTTCCTAGACACCATTATATTCCTGTGTTGTTATTTCCCACTCTTCCGTTTAAGTCTCCCATTAATAGAACGCTACTGTTGCTGTTGTCTAATTCTTCCTGTAGTTGTTGGTAGAATTTGTCTTTTTCGTCTTTGTTGTCATCTTCATTGGGTTCGTAGGCTACTATGGCAAGGTATTCTTCTTTCCCGTTTCCTTCCTTGAACGTAACTGAGAGTATTCTTTCGCTTACAAAATTCTCATTCTTTACATACATCATTTTGTCTTCTTTGATTATTAAAGCAACTCCAGCCCTTGCATGCTCTTCTGTTTTCACTCCCGACCATATCATCCAGTAGTCATTTGTTAGTTTGTTGGTTGCTTTTCCTTTCTTCTTAGTTTCAGTAATCCCTAGGTAGTCTATTTTTGTGTTCTGTATTTCTGTGATTAGTTGCTCTTCTTTCCTGGTAATACTCTTCGTGTTCCATGTTGCTAACTTACTGTATTTTTCTTCTTTTTTCTCTTTACGCTTTTCAGTCCTTCTTTCCAAATCCTTATTATCCGTTCCATATTCCATATTTGTTGTCCTTTTTCTTGCCGTAATCGTTATCGTGTCACTATTGGGTTCTCTATTTAGGCCTTGTACGTTCCAATAAACTAAGTTTATGTTTGCATTTGAATTGTCATTATTTTTATTTTTTTCCCTTTTTTCTTTTTAGCTGTTCTTCAAGTCCATTTCCTTTGCCTGTTTCGTCATCGTAAAACCATCCTTGTTTAATGTATTTAGTTTTTTGGAGCTGCATTTTCACTGTTTTTTAAGCTGCCGCCATCCTCATCACTTCTTTCCATCTACTTCCAATTTCCGATACCCCACTTTTGTCTTTTTTCCTTTGCTTTTTTCCTCCCTTGCAACTTTTCTGATAGCTGCTTGAATTTTTTGTTCTTCTTTTGTCAAGTCACTATCTATATTGGAATGGTCTTAGGCCCTACAACTCAACTCTGATAGCGTTGACAATTTAATGGACATTTCAATAAGCACAGGGTTGAGGTGTTTTATATAACTGCAAGGCGAAAACTTGAATTTCCCAGAATAAATGCATTGGTAAAGAGATGCCAGTAATAGAGTAGTAATTGAATAGGGAACGCAAAAGGCAAAGCTCATTTTTTCAGGGATCTAAGTTGACTGTCAGATCAATTTAAATAATAGGTTTGTTCAAAAGTAATAGCCGAACCAAAAGAAATGATTAATTACAAAAAGGTTTGCTATGGCAAGAAAATGAAGCGTAGAATTCAATTAATTTAGACAGTGAAATTTTGTGAGGGTTCTAAAAAAAGGTATAAGCCAGAGTAAACTAATTATACGTTGCAAAGAGCAATCAGAATGCAGGCATAATGAACAGGAAATAGCAGTAATGAAAAGTACACATGACATGGGAAAACAAGTGAAAAGCAAACAGAGACAGAAAAAGCAATTGTAGCCCAGTCAAATGTTACAACGGAACTTACATTAAAAGGGGTATTAATAATTTTTGGAGGGGTGTTTCGGACCATTCCTGGGACTACAAATCCAGATTTGCAACCCTCAGAAACCTGTGCTCGCTAAATGGCAGTCGAAAAACATCGACTTTTTCGGACTTTTCTCGGGTTTTTGACAAGATCTCCTAAACTATGCGTTTGTTCGAAAAAATATTACACAGCTTTGTTGAAGCAAATTAAATTTACTACAAAATAAGATGAAAATCGTTTTTGTGAGTTGTATAGTTAACGAGATACAGCTTTTCAAAGATTGATTTTTTTCCAAAAAGTGAACATTTTACGTTTTCTTCATGTTTCGAGTTGGGATACAGGCAAAATGCCAAGTCCTACAGAAAAGTCAAAAGCATAAAAGTTATAGGAAATTTAATAAGCTTTAGTTTGAGCTAAGGCTGGTCCTTGTATCCCAGATAGTCTCGTCAGACATGACAAAAAACGACAAAATGAAAAAATGCTTTTTTTAGTTGAAAGCTGAGTATTATAACCAAAATTACAGTCTGTGGGTGATGGAATTTTTCCAGAAAAAACACTTAAGCAGAATATTTCATGTATACTGTCTTCCATAAAAATCGCAACACCTAGAATTAATTGAGGGATTTTATTGAAATTTTTATAAAATCTCTATTTGGATGAAACAAAGTAATGATTAAAATTTGAATAAAAAGTATCGATCGGTTGTTGTTTTTTTTTTCATTTGTTTATACTTAGTAACAACAAATTTCTAGAACAAAAAACAATCGGTGCGTAATAACTGTCAATTTTGCGAATTGTTTGATCACTATTGTTTTCTGACTATAACAACAATGCCAAGAGTTCATCAACGTGAAAATTATCGTCAATTAAATGATTTTGAACGTGGCCGTATTATTGGCATGAGAGAGGCCGGACTTTCTCTTAGAGATATTGCTGGCCGTGTAAACCGTAATGTTGTAACGGTGTTGAGATGTTGGTCCAGATGGTCCGAAGAAGGGGTTCAACAATGTCGCCCTGGATCTGGACGTCCCCGGAGGACTACTCAATTAATTCTAGGTGTTGCGATTTTTATGGAAGTCAGTATATTTACATTTTAACTAACAGGTACAGCTGGCTCCTTTAAAAAGTTTTTCAATGACTATAAAAACCACTGTAAACTTTCTCAACTTAGTTATATGACATTTTCCGCCAACATGTGATGAAAAAAACATTAATTAAGGTATTGGTGAAGGAAACGATGTTACTTAACTTTCAAGTCATAATTACGAGACTGCTAATAGGACATACTCGTCTAACGCACAGCCATCTTTTCCGCAAAACGCAACCTGAGATATGCCAAACATGTCACGTGGTGAATTCGGTGAAGCACCTCATAACAGAATGCAGTACCCACACCAGACTCCGAAGAGCGTTGCGAATCCCTCGTAACCTGTCTGAAGCCCTCTCTCAAGACCACCATACCACCCTACTAAAATACCTAAAACTTAGTAACTTCTACACTACCATATAACAATACGAACATATTAATTTCTTAATTTATTATCATCCAATGTAACTTACATCGAGTGGCGCTAATGGCCATGTTGTCGAAGCGCCGTAATAAATAAAATTAAATAAAATTAAAAACCAAAAACGCATTTTTTCATCCTTTTGTTTTTTGTAATTTCTGAAGAGACTATCTGAGCTACAAGGGCTTTAGCTCAAATTAAAGCTTATTAAATTCCCTACAACTTTCATGCTCTTGACTTTTCTGTAGGAAGTGTAATTTTGCCGGTATCCCAACTCGAAATGTGAAGAAAACTTAAAATTTTCACTTTTTGAAAAAAGGTAAATCTTTGAAAAGCCGTACCTCAGTCACTATATAATTTACAAAAACGATTTTGATCTTATTTTATGGCAAATTTAATTTACTTTAAGAAATCTATAGATGTTTTTTTCCAACAAACTCATAGTTTAGGAGATCTTGTCAAAAAAATCGAAAAAAGTCCGAAAAAATCACTGTTTTTCGACCGCCATTCAGCGAGCACAGGTTTCTGAGAGTTGCAAATCCGGATTTGTAGTACCAGTAATGTTCCGAAACTCCTCTCCAAAAATTATTAATACCCCATTTAATGTTAGTTCATGCATTTTTTGTGTAACATTTGACTGGGCTATTGTGCAGGAAGTGAACTCTTAATCAGTGCAATTACGCGTGTGAACACGTGTGGTGGAGCCAAGAGACATTTTAATAATAAAAAATGCAGACAATATTTTAGATATAAGAAATTTGTAAATATAATAGTTTATAAGCAGATTTATTTTAAGATGTAATTGATTTGAACTTAGTTAATTTCCGTTTATATTAATATTAGATTAGCTTTTCTTTATAACGGATTAGGGAGAACAAATGAATAAATTATAAGAAATGACGTTGTAAATTGTGCTCGACTTTAAATCACATTTTTATATAATAAATCAGCATTTTTCATCTTAAAAAGTATACCGTTTTAATTAGTGCACATCCCAGTTGGTGTGGTATCGTTTGTGAGTGTTTCCGCAACCAAAAATTAGAAAGTTCACGAGGAGGCGCTTTCCGAGAAGCTAGCAGCCGATTCAGCTCAAGATTTCGACATCTGCGTGCAACAAAGGGAACCATCGGAGCCACGAGGTCTGCATTTCAGGGCGTAGAGCAGCTCTGTAGCTACGTCTCCAGGAGGTTTTATCACGAAGGGGTCCGTAGCAGCTTCAGAATTTCAACGGCGTCACTCCACCGACCCGAAGAGTTCGGCGAAGTATCAGGTACCAAATTTTGCTAAAATTATCAACGTTAGACCCGTGAAAATGACGTGTCTGGTAAAGGAGACATTACTTAAGAAAAGCATTTGCGCGGCTATAGAGGAGATGCAGCTCACAAAACAAGCGGATTCCATTATTTGAGGTTATGCGACGGTGAAACCGGACGCGTCTGAAACAATTGCTAATTTCCGCCAGCAGCGTCCTTTTGACGTCATCGACAATCAATTGCCTGAAACCAAAAGATAATTAATGCCGCCAAAGCTCGAAAATTCAAATAAATACCTGTACGAACTTTGATAATTTCACTTTGTTTTAAACGTCATATAACGCAATCTTGCATACGGAATCCATTTTGTGTAACATTTGACCTACTTTAAAATATTTTGCTTATGCATATTGGAACTAATGCGGTAGACAGAACCGTACTCAACTAATTTGGAAAATTACACAAACAGCCAGGAACCCAACTGGGTTATCGTGATTGCTTTACTTGAGAGCTAGCGTTTATTTATCATTATTTGCAGGTAGATAAAATATAAAAACGGGCATATAACCATTTATTTAGGCATTAAATAAATACAGCTTACTTTTAACCTGCCTGAGAATTTTAGTTTAAACAAAATATTGTGTGGTAGGTCTAATAATTTAATATTTAATTTAATTAGAGAGAGCTATCCATCGCAATATATATTTCCTTTTTCCCAAGTTTATATTTTTTCTTAAGTATTTCTATTTTCTCTTCAAAATTCGTTAGTTTGGCTCATATTATTTTGTTTTCCTTTTTCCCAATTCTGTAAGCTTCCTCTACAGTTACTTCTGCCTCTAGTTCCTTCTTTATAAACTCTTGTATTTCTTGTAGTGATGGGCTTATTCGAATGAAAAATAAGCAGTTATCCGGTTATTGAAATAACCTCTGTAACTCGGTTTTCGTTCCAAGTATTTGAATGAAAAATAACCTCATCTTGATACGTACTACGTGCCGTATCTCAACGACCTGCGAGTGATCGAAATTCTGTAAATAATACGTCATTCAGAACCATAAGCAAGGCAGATTGTACTGATTGACCCAAGTGAGGCTCGCAGTTGCTTGTTGATGTTATTAACACATTTGAGACTCCCAGTTGACCGGTTAAATTTATGGGGCCGTTCCTATTAAAGATAACGCTCTGCTGAGTATGAGATTTGCCGAAGCTGTGTTGGTATTAATTTATAACGGCCTAAATTTTTGCTTCGAAATGCTGTTGATTATGCCTAATAAGGGATAAACAGAAAGCGAAATAAGATTTCCAATATCGTAACAGATTTATATTTAATTTTTAATAACGGAGCAGTCCATGACCATCCGTCGTCATATGATATGAACGTGGGACAAGAAGTGGATTTCGATGTTTAAAATTTTAAGTGCGTCCTTGGAACCGCGGAAGGCTGAACGTAGATAAATTATGGATTCTAAAATATACCGGTATGATGTGCAAGCAAAAAGAGAAGGGTGGCTACTAGAGAATTTTAGGAACTAAAAATAGATTCAATATATACTTTGTATTGGCATATTTATAATTTCTTTATGATTAGTATTCATATAGCTATTCTCAATGGTTTAAACTCCTTAGAAATCAAATAAAAATCATTTATACAATTATTATAATTAACGATTAACTGAGTTCCTCTGCTATCTGCAAGTTACGATGCCGATGCAGATGACGGTGAACCGCCAACCGGCAAACCGGCGAAATCAAAACGAATCGAGAGCCAACATTTATTCGAATGATTATTCAAATAATCATTCGGTTATTAATATCATTCTAATGCAAATAATTCGGTTATGAAAATTGTCCGGTTATGTCCATCACTAATTTCTTGCTTAATATTAATTTTGTTTGGGGCTACACCTTTAATAATTATATTATTTCTTAATTCTTTCTTTTCCTGTTTTTCTAATTTATTCTTTATCAATTCAATTTCTATTTTCATTTCTGTTTGTTTCGTTTTCCCATTCTTCCTCTATTTTTGTGTTTCTTCTTTCAGTCTTTTTATTTCTTCCCCGTATTTTCTTAATTGTTCATTTATATTGAAAATTGCCGTTTTTGTGATTATTATTATGTAAAATAACAACAACCAGACGTATACGAACATTTTGAGGGCTGGCTCGTTGCTCATGGCACGTGGGTCACACGTGGGAACTGAGAATAGGTTAACGGTAATTTTTGAATTGATGTCGGTATATCCAGACTTTGTGTTGTATGAAAAAGATCAGAAAGTGCCATATCTTTGGATTTTTGCCTTCGACCATACCTCAAAAGTTGATGTTGCCTTCATTTTCGGATGACCTATCGTATGAAAAATATCCAAGACTTCAGGAAGGTTCCTGGCAACCGGAATCGTGTACACATACGAATATACGTACACCGCACAAGCACGTTTAGGCACCCCCCAATACGAGAGAGGGATCTAGTGGGCTGAGGTCGTCACCAAAAGATTCGCACAGCCGAAGCGGAGATTTGGTATAGTGGATTCATTAGTAGGTAGACACGAAATTTTAGAGATATTTGACTCAGAGTGGTTTTCGACATGAAGGAATTTCAATACTTCGTACACTTCGTGTTGAAGTAATTTGTTGCAAACATTAGACACATACAGTATGTATGTATCTACATAGTAATTCTAGATAAAGGTGGTCTCCTTGTATCTGAATTACAATTTACACTTTGTGAATTACAATTTACTAATCTGAATTACAAGCTGCAAGTTACAATTTACTAATTACATGTTACACTTTCTGAATTAGAAATGAAAAAGATGTAGGTGGTAAAGTCTGCACATTACCCTTTTTCTGTGACTTCAGAAATAACAAAACTTAGCGTTAAAATAGTAGATTATGCAATGAGGGAGAGAAATGTGTTATTTTGCTAAATAATAAAGCAAAATAGCATTCTCTCCGAGTTGCATATACTATTTTTTTCACGTTGCAGGAAGATTAAAAACGAAAAACCCGTTTTTTTGGGGCCTGGACACAACGCCCACTGGTCACAACGTCGACCACCTAGTATGGCATCCATGTTGGACACAACGTCCACCGCTATTTTTGGTCATAACGTCCACCCTGGTCACAACGTCCACCGCCACAACGCCCACTCTGGTCACAACGTCCACCGTCGTATTTGATCATAACGTCCACCTTGGACACAACGTCCACCGCCACAACGCCCACTCTGGTCACAACGTCTACCGGCGCCTGTTGAGAATAACATTTTACGGCGTTGGTCGTAACGTTCACCCTGGTCACAACGTCCACCGCCATAACGCCCACTCTGGTCACAACGTCCACTTTCAAATTTGGTCACAACGTCCACCTTGGACACAACGTCCACCGCCATAACGCCCACTCTGGTCACAACGTCCACTTTCATATTTGGTCACAACGTCCACCTTGGACACAACGCCCCCTGCCATAACGCCCAGTCTGGTCACAACGTCCACCTTCGCATTTGGTCACAACGTCCACCTTGGACACAACGTCCACCGCCATAACGGGTCACAACGTCCACTTTCATATTTGGTCACAACGTCCACCTTGGACACAACGTCCACCGCCATAACGCCCACTCTGGTCACAACGTCCACCTTCGCATTTGGTCATAACGTCCACCTTGGACACAACGCCCACTTTTGTTTAACTTGTTATTTAATCAACCTTTAACTGCCTTCTTTAATTCTTTTTGTCTAATGTTGTTTAAAGTTTGAAAATGTTGGTTTTAGGCTATTTTATGTATTTTTTTAATCAATGTATAGTTTCAACTATTTCCTCCGCATTCTTAACGATTTTCTCTCTATTTTATGATGGTTTTTCTCTAGCGTGCGCATTTCCCGCTCGTTTCTTATATAAATCGGTAGTTATACGAAGGATAAGAGCCCAATTATAACACTAAATATACCTAAACATTCATTGGTTTGCGATACTCCTCATTCGAAAAAAACGTTTCCTTATTGTTTATTGTACCAGTAGGTAAGTATTTACAAGTCCCTAAAAACTAAAAATAAAAGAGAATGTTGCTGTTACTGAAAAAACGTGGTTATACAGTCGTGTTCAAATAAATCTGGGACAATGTTTTTTTCATATGCAGGTTCAGTTAAGAATTGAAGAACATCTCCATGGATTTCTTGCTATCAGAAATACTTACATTAAACTTTAACAGGTACTGAAAACTGTAACTCTTTCTGGTAGCAGGAATCCATGGAGATATTCTTCAATTCTTAACTCAACCTGCATATGAAAAAAAACATTGTCCCATATTTATTTGAACACGACTGTACGTGTTATCATTAGTAATATAACAAGGGCGAGATCAGCACGATAACTCTTTTGATGGGCAAAATTATTTGTAAGTATGTCGCCCGCGTTTATATTTTAAAGATTATTATATAAAAACAGTATACGAATTATGATTTAGAATTGACGTAATAACGCAAAAAGAATTTCGGCTTAGACCACGTAGTATTTGTAGATGAACACCCAGCATTCTCTGGCTTAATGTGCCTTGCACCTTGTGAAGTTGAGCAAAAACCCGCGCGATGGCCATGCTCTTTGGTGGCTCGTGTTGTTTGAGTATCTTGAGAACTGAGTCAGTGCAACTTTCACTCTGATGATGCAAGCTGCAAGGTCTTGCGAAACGGATGCACAAACAGCAAAACGGCCAAGTATCCTCGTTCTCAAGATACTCAAACAACACGAGCCACCAAAGAGCATGGCCACCGCACGGGTTTTTGCTCAACTTCACAAGGTGCAAGGCACATTAAGCCAGAGAATGCTGGGTGTTCATCTACAAATACAACGCGGTCTAAGCCGAAATTCTATGCTAAGGAGAATAATTCGAGTAACCGCGAAAGCCTCAAACAGTACATAACGCAAAAAGACTCAAGTTGCTTGTTTTTTGCCATTCTACTTCCAATAATCACACCATCCACGGGGTCGATAGTCATTCCTAGGACGCTTATCGCTTGATAAGCATCCCTAGACTGTTTATCATATAATCAGTTCAGTATTGGTCAATTTAAAAAAAATGCATGGTTCTCCTTGTATGATATCAGCTATGTGACAGTTGAGTGTAATATTCCAACTAAATAACGTTCGTGTGTTCCATTAAGTACAAGTGGCCCATTTGTTTCAATCTTTTACCACAGACTTTAGATTACCAATGCTTATATGATTTTAGTTATTTAATGTTACATATGGTCTAATAATGACCTTGACCAATCTGACCAATGTGTCGCTTATGTAACTCATAAAAAATGCATTGTCATGGATATATATATATATATATGCTGCAAAAATTACGTATTAACTCCATGTTACGTTATTAAGAGGCACATTCTGAGTAGGAAAAAAGTTACACAAAAATTCCTTGTCTTATATTTTCGAAGATATAGCGAGGTTTTATTAATTTAAAAACTAGCAGAACTGGCAACATTATTTAATTACAAATAGGTAAGGCTACATTGTTTTCATAGATATAACACTTATAGCCCCTTCAGTAAACATAAAAACACAAAGTGGCCTTTGATTTCCAAAATTTCATGAGTGTACTTCCAGAATTTATCTTTGTCTAGGAACGTACTTACAAAAAGTTAGTAAAACAAATAGGTTAAGGGTGTGACATTTACTTCCCATCTGTCATAAATATTGTAATTAACTACTTTTAAGGATATTATACAAATACTGTTTTGGATACCATTGACATAGCGTTTATTAATAGGTATTTTTATTACATTTTATAAAACTTCAGGTGAGAATTTCTAGAAAAATATCTACTTTGACATCGACAATGAGAAATACTAATTGTCATTTTTAAATTCAAATCTGCCTGTATGCAAGTGTGGAAACCTTTGCAAAACAAAATACAGAATCCCTAATACGAAAATTATATGCACATACCAACTTAAAAAAAATTATAATTTTTTGTGTTTACTGAATGCCGTATAATTGAAACTACTGTAATTTTCCACTGATCTGTTATTTGTTGTTTATGTCTGATGTACGAGGTATACCGGGTGGCAATGAGATAAGAGCCATGTCTCTATCTCCTTTACTTATCAACGGATTTGCATTAAACTTGTTGCAAGAATATTAAACATAATTTCGGATTGACAGACGGATATAATCAAAATATGCAACTTCTGGTTTTACCGGAAATGTCATTACCCTTGATTTTTTAAAGAGCTACATATTTTATGTTTTTCGGAATCTAAGGCTCAAACTACTTACGTCAGTGATGCCAAATTTGTTTAGGTATCACAATCATATTTTAAAAATTTATTAATTAAACATCTTTCAGTTTTAAATAAATATAAAGTAGGGCATAGTGCCCATCGTTAGACTAGTAATTGCAAATTCTATCTAATAGTACGATACGATGGCTCTTGGTAGTGCCATTTAAAAAAATAACTTTTCCTCATAAAACTCGTTTAGCAAATTTTAGCCGTGTAGAAGATTTAATTACATATTTTCATCGTAGCCAACTAAATTTGTAAAACTGGTGTTGCACTGCCATTTCAACAACCGCACATTGAACATCTGGAAATATATCGGTGTTTAGGACTTGATTTCATACAAAACTGCATTGGTTAGATAAACTATTGTTTTATTTTTATTAATTTTAAGTTTGCGTTAGTCAAGTTCTCTATTTCTGATGATGTGGTGTTCATTAAATTACTTATTTCTTCATTAGTTACTGAGGATAAAAATATGGTCGAATTATCTGGGGGAACATTTTCATAATTAATGTATTGATTGCATAATTCTTTCGGCAGGCAACAAGCCGCGGCTGCGCCTTGGCTTGTGCTTGCCTACCTCAAATGTTAATAGGTCCTTACATTCCTCGTTACTTAAATAGCTATTACAGTTATTGAACAAACGATATATTTTTCAGTTGCTAAATTAGGATTCAGAGCACAGCTGATTCCAATTATCTCGAGTAACATGTTCAATATTCGTATCCAGTTATCCTTGTCAAATGTTTTAATAGTTTTATTTGTTTGTATGTTACCTTTAATGCTTCCTCCTTCCCTAACCAAAACAGTTGATAGTGTGGCATAATGCTCTGTATTATATACGTTTCTAGTATGATCTCATTCTGTAATATAAAAATTGTAAATAAAATACATGATCGCTAAAAAAGTTATTTAATATTGATTTTTCTTTAATCTATTGTATATATTTATTTGTGTATAGTATTTTACTAAGAAAACTACAATTTATAAATTTACTAAATACAGTGACAGTGATTGGCGTTACAACCAACAGCAGAGTGATTAAAAAATAGCTACATATGTGCCGCTATATTCTTTATTGTTCTCAAACTAGCCAAATCTAGTTCAAGAACATTAAATACACATATAATACATAAATTAATATTTTATTTATCCCGCCCTAAAACAAATATTCTACTAAATTCACTACTAGCTACTGTATATAAATATGATTGTGATACCTAAACAAATTTGACATCACTGTCGTATGTAGTTAGAGCCTTACACCCGTATGCACAGTCGTTCACCAGCCGCTCGCCGGCGACTCGCCGGAGTTTCGTTATGAATAGTATGTTGGAGGCACTGTACGTCTATGTCAAATTCGAGGTTAGCAGGTTAGATTTTGTGTCAGTTTCTGTCAAAACATAAAATATGTAGGGTGATCTCTTTAAAAAATCAAAGTTAATGACATATCCGGTAAAACCAGAAGTTGGATATTTTGACTATATCCTTCTGTCAATCCGAAATTATGTTTAATATTCTTGCAACAAGTTTAATGCAAATCCGTTCATAAGTAAAGGAGATAGACACATAGCTCTTATCTCATTGCCACCTGGTATACCTCGCACATCAGACATAAACAACAGTGTTATATCTATGAAAACAATGTAGCCTTACCTATTTGTAATTAAACAATGTTGCCAGTTCTGCTAGTTTTGAAATTAATAAAACCTCGCTATATCTTCGAAAATATAAGACAAGGAATTTTTGTGTAACTTTTTTCCTACTCAGAATGTGCCTCTTAATAAAGTAACATGGAGTTAATAAGTAATTTTTGCAGCATATATACAGCGTGGTTCATTAAGTGTGCAACAAATGGGACATTTTTTATTAGTTGTACAATCAAAATTTAAATACGGTTACAAGTTAGTGCATGTTTGATAACCATATCAGATGTATTTAGAATGGCTCCAAATCAAACAGCATACGGGCAGGACAAAAATATGAAATTCGTTCAAGAATAAAGTTACCTTATTTATATAAAATTGCAAAATTTTATTGAGAAAAGTTGTTTAAAATCAAAAGTTATGCTCAAATACAAAGTCACGGCCTCCTATTCGAATTTTGATTCTTTTTTGTAAAATTGTGTATTATCCCCGTATAATACATATTTTTATTATTCTGATTTTATTGAGAGTTTTTTCATATCTAAATTATTATTAGTAAAGCATTTGCTTCGTTAAAAAGAATATTTGCGAAATTCTAATGTTCTGTTAAATATCGTTGCAACAAACATGAAGTGGACGCTTACCTAAAAAAATATAAATCCAAGTAAATTTTACAAATACGCTTCAAGTTGCTAAAAGTTATTTAAAAGTGATGTGGTTGTGGCTACTTTAAATACATATAAAATCAGAACAATAAAAAAAATTCCAAAAAAGAATCAAAATTCGAATAGGAGGCCGTGACTTTGTATTTGAGCATAACTTTTGATTCTAAACAACTTTTCTCAAAAAAATTTTGCTATATTTTTTGAAATAAGGTAGCTTTATTCTTGAACGAATTTCATATTTTTTGTCCTGCCCTGTATATTGTTTGACTTGAAGCCACTCTAAGGGCATCTGATATAGTTATCGAACATGCACTAACTTTTGGCGGTATTTAAATTTCGATTGTACAACTAATAAAAAAATGTCCCATTTGTTGCACACTTAATGGACCACACTGTATATATCCATGACAATGCATTTTTATGACACATTGGTCAGATTGGTCAAGGTCATTATTAGACCCAATATAACATTAAATAACTAAAATCATATAAGCATTGGTATTCTAAAGTCTGTGGTAAAAGATTGAAACAAATGGGCCACTTGTAATTAATGGAACACACGAACGTTATTTAGTTGGAATATTACACTCAACTGTCACATAACTGATATCATCCAAGGAGAACCATGCATTTTTTTTAAATTGACCAATACTGAACTGATTACCTAATAAACATTTTAGGGATGCTCATCAAGCGTGGATGGTGTCATTATTGGAAGTAGAATGTCAAAAAACAAGCAACTTGAGTCTTTTTGCGTTATTAGGTCAATTCTAAATCATAATTCGTATACTGTTTTTATATAATAATCTTCAAAATATAAACGCGGGCGACATACTTACAGGTCACAGAAACTAGATTGACTCTCAAGGTAGGTCATGAAAGGCGCTGTGATCATATATGACGAATTGGCAATATGTGGAAAGATGTCAAACATACAAAGTTTAGTTACATTTTAAATGACAAGTAATCAGTAACGGTGGGTAGAGGGATTTCCTTTGCGCAGTGACTAACGTCATATGACGGATTCTTCGTGTTTTAAAGTGTGAACATTGCTGTTGCTGGGATAGAAGGTTAGCAGAGCCTGGTTGTTCAACTTAACACAATTATTGCCGCAATCCTTTTAACATTCAAGAACTGATAATACACCATACCGCAATGTTGAGTACGCCTCTGATTTATTGTGTTATTTAGCTTACATAAGGTTAACAATTTAATGTCAATATGATAGATGTAAAAATGTTACCAATACGAAACTTGGAAATTACTAGATTCTAACATTAGTTCCGATTTTCACGGCGTCTCAATCTAGATTCTGTAACCTGTACAAATAATTTTGCCAATCAAAGTTCTCGTGCTGGTCTCGCCCTTGTTATATTACTAATGATAACGCGTACAGTCGTGTTCAAATAAATCTGGGACAATGTTTTTTTCATATGCAGGTTGAGTTAAGAATTGAAGAATATCTCCATGGATTTCCTGCTATCAGAAAGAGTTACAGATTTCAGTACCTGTTAAAGTTTAATGTAACTCTTTCTGATAGCAGAAGATCCATGGAGATATTCTTCAATTGTTAACTGAAC
This sequence comes from Agriotes lineatus, assembly GCA_940337035.1. Taxonomy (NCBI): domain Eukaryota; kingdom Metazoa; phylum Arthropoda; class Insecta; order Coleoptera; family Elateridae; genus Agriotes; species Agriotes lineatus. Next base: position 98,725,274 of record OW679200.1, on the reverse strand, counting down.
CTACATATGAAAAAACATTGTCCCAGATTTATTTGAACCCGACTATACAGGGTGAGTCATTTTAATCTTTGGACGCTTTTATCCAGTGAGGGAAGCAAGATGGTGAAAAATACCCCGGGACAAAATTGTTCGGGGTGAAGGGAGACAAATTTTGGCACTAAAATCCACTCTCCCCTCGTACTTTCCCTCGCGGGGGGGGGGTCAACTTTCAAATTTTAAATGAAACCCCCCATTTTTTTCCATGGATTTGGGTTTTTGATAAAAAAATATGAAATTTTTGTCCGAACAATTTTTCATGAAAATGCTTTCTTCGGTCAGTTTTAGCGCATCTCACAATCCCACCCTTGGCGTTACCCAGGAACAACGATGTGGACGTGGTGACATTTTGTTCCCATCGGGGTGCTTTTTTCGCGTGAGTCCCCTTGCCTCTCATGTACGGTGTGTTCTCATTAAATTCGCCGGGAGTCAGTGGCTCTCTCCCGCGCTCTGGTCATGACCGTACATCACGAGCGTAGGTCCAATCTAACGTTCTGGAACCTCAATCCTGGAAATTTTTGTCATTTTGGTGAAACATTGACACTTTTGGCCCTGATGACAGCTACCTGACAGCTGTGATGACATCGTGTGGGACGATTTTATGACTGTAGACCCGGTAACTCCATATCGAGCGGTAACAATCATATGTTCTGTTTCGGGAAAATGTCCATTCACTGTAGTTCTTAAATAGGGCTGGGGGTCATAATTCTGACCGAAGAAAGCATTTTCATGAAAAATTGTTCGGACAAAAATTTCATATTTTTTATCAGGAACCCAAATCCATGGAAAAAATGGGGGGTTCCATTTGAAATTTGACCCCCCCCCCCCACGGGGGAATGGATTTTGGTGCCAAAAGTTGTCTCCCTTCACCCCGAACAATTTTGTCCCGGTGTATTTTTCACCATCTTGCTTCCTTCACTGGAAAAACGCGTCCAAAGATTAAAATGGCTCACCCGGTATAACCACTATTTTTCAGTGACGTCAACCTTCTCTTTTATTTTTAGTTTTTAGGGACTTGTAAATACTTACCTACTGGTACAATAAACAATAAGGAAACGTTTTTTTCGAATGAGGTGTATCGTAAACCAATGAATGTTTAGGTATATTTAGTGTTATAATAGGGCCCTTATCCTTCGTATACCTACCGATTTATATGAGAAAAGAGCGGGAAATGCATAAGCTAGAGAAAAACCATCATAAAATAGAGAGAAAATCGTTAAGAATGCGGAGGAAATAGTTGAAACTATACATTGATTAAAAAAATACATAAAATAGCCTAAAACCAACATTTTCAAATTTTAAACAACATTAGACAAAAAGCATTAAAGAAGGCAGTTAAAGGTTGATTAAATAAAGAGTTAAACAAAAGTGGGCGTTGTGTCCAGGGTGGACGTTATGACCAAATGCGAAGGTGGACGTTGTGACCAGAGTGGGCGTTATGGCGGTGGACGTTGTGTCCAAGGTGGACGTTGTGACCAAATGCGAAGGTGGACGTTGTGACCAGAGTGGGCGTTATGGCGGTGGACGTTGTGTCCAAGGTGGACGTTGTGACCAAATATGAAAGTGGATGTTGTGACCAGAGTGGGCCTTATGGCGGTGGACGTTGTGTCAAAGGTGGACGTTGTGTCCAAATTTGAAAGTGGACGTTGTGACCAGAGTGGGCTTTATGGCGGTGGACGTTGTGACCAGGGTGGACGTTACGACCAACGCCGTAAAATGTTATTCTCAACAGGCGCCGGTAGACGTTGTGACCAGAGTGGGCGTTGTGGCGGTGGACGTTGTGTCCAAGGTGGACGTTGTGACCAAATATGAAAGTGGACGTTGTGACCAGAGTGGGCGTTATGGCGGTGGACGTTGTGTCCAAGGTGGACGTGGTGACCAAATGCGAAAGTGGACTTTGTGACCAGAGTGGGCGTTATGGCAGTGTGCGTTGTGTCCAAGGTGGACGTTGTGTCCAAATTTGAAAGTGGACGTTGTGACCAGAGTGGGCTTTATGGCGGTGGACGTTGTGACCAGGGTGGACGTTACGACCAACGCCGTAAAATGTTATTCTCAACAGGCGCCGGTGGACGTTGTGACCAGAGTGGGCGTTGTGGCGGTGGACGTTGTGTCCAAGGTGGACGTTATGACCAAATGCGACGGTGGACGTTGTGACCAGAGTGGGCGTTGTGGCGGTGGGCTTGTGACCAGGGTGGACGTTATGACCAAAAGTAGCGGTGGACGTTGTGTCCAACATGGTTGCTATACTAGGTGGTGGACGTTGTGACCAGTGGGCGTTGTGTCCAAGACCCGTTTTTTTAAACGTCATCTATTGACATTTTAGTTACAATTATTTTAAAATTAGTAGCCTATGGTAAATTTTAAAGTTGGTGGCACTGTAAGTCATTATGACAAGAGCTCACAATTATGTCAAATTCGAGATTAGCAGGTTAGGTTTTGCTTCTGTTTGTGTCAAAACTGAGGCAAAACCTAGCCTGATAACCTCGAATTTGGCATAATTGTTGTGTCAGTCATAATGAAAACTCCCTAGGGAAATGTTTGTCTTATTTAGTCTCTAGGGAGCAAATGTTCTACTTCTGTCACAATTTTGATGCTATAGAAACGGACTTCTACTCGAGGTCGTGGAAAAACATATATTTATATTAAATTATACATCGCAGATGGTTGAAATCTGAAGAAAATTGACATACAGAATACGGCAGGCTGCTAGGACCATTGCAAAAGCAAGGAGAATATGCATGTGGTCGCCGTGGTGTTTAACAAACGAACAATCAATGTACGATAGCGGTAGGTCGTTAGGATCATTATAAATACAAGATATATATTCGATTTTGTAATTTCTTAAATACAATTACGGCCACATGTAATTCCCCCTTGCTGTTGCTATGGTCCTAGTGGCCTGCCACAATCTGTATATGACATTCGCATGGTCAAATCGGTGGTAAGTTGGCACTACTTTTATTTCTCACTAAGTAATTTTTAGTTTATCGTATTGGTGCTTCTTGCAAGTTTTTATCAGTAATAATGTATTAAGGGCAAATGATTTTGCCGGTAAAAATGTTTTTCGAAAGTATTTTGTTTTGGCAATGTCACAAGACAAAAGGCAAAAGAGCCGAAGGCGAGGGAATTTGTCAAAGTTAGTTTGTCGAGGGGCAATGCCAAAAAACAACAAATCTTGAGTAAAACATTTTCCAAGCAAAATCATGAGCCCGAAATACATTTTGTGGAATATTTCCCAAGTATCGGTTCCTTTTGACATTTATACTGATGCACAATGACAGTTTTAAATGACGTTTTTGAAATGTCACCTTGATTAAAACAACATATTTAGTGGTTGCCATGGATATAAGTGGTAAAGGAAACTGATAAAATCCCAAGGGAAAAGTTTGATTTTTTGCTACTATAAAAGCACGTGATTGGTTGAATTTTGAAAAATCATGGCATTTGATTGGATAATAAGAGATGCGGAAAATAGTCCGTCACATATTTTAAATTTCAAATTATTGTCAATTTATTTACAGGGGTTTCTTGTATGTAGAAGAGTGGAGATGCACAACACTTACAATTGAACTTACTTGATTGTCTGATTCACCCACTATTTTGATTTGAATAAATATTAAAACTATAACCTTAATTTTCTTCTTTGACATTTGCGTAACTTAATTTCTGTAGCTATAGTCTGAAAAACACGTTATTTTACAAGTACAGTCAAGAACTAATTACTTAAGTTACTTGAAGAATTAAAATTGAATACGTCTGATCAATGGTTGTCATTAGTACTTACTTACTTAGGTATTTGGTCATTACTAGAAGCGTCGCAAACTTTCATAGTATCCCATGCTTTTGAAATTGCTTTTATAACATGATTGATATAGCTCCTTCAGTGGTCAATTAGGTACTATTTCAAAGGCGAATAGTTAATTCTGGTTTTGAATTTGGGAATGTTATTAACTAATCGTATTTTTGTTTGCATTACTGCCAAACCATTGGGCGCGACACACCAGTTGAGTATGGTGACTTGTTGGTTCCACTGAACGGTTCTTGTTGAGTTTTGGTTAGTTCCAACTGTTGCTTAACATTGACACCAGAAAAATTCTGTGTTGACTTTAGTAAACAAAGTATTCTAACCTAAACGTTTGCAACTGTTTTGAACGCGACTGAGTCATTTCGCGTGCTGTTTATAAAAATTAAAACACTCGAAACCTGAGTAACCCCAAGTTAATTGTTTTTATTCAATTTTGACAGTTTAAATTGACATTATTAACTCCATAACAACCTTCATAAGCAGTCTACGATTTACAAGTGAAATAAAAGTGTTTTAATTCACTAGAGAATTAAAAAAGTTTAATTCACTAGAGAATTAAAAAAGTTTCAACGAAGAACAACACATTTTTATTATTTCTACAAATATTTACATTCAATTATTCTTTCTCTTTGTAGTGTGTAATATATAATTACAAAAATTTAGATCAAATCGACGATGAATGGGCAAATTTATATCTTAATTTGAATATTTTAAAATTTTTTATTCAAAATTTCGTCAAAATTGAATAAAAACATATGTACGCCATGTGAATTAAACATTTATTAACTCAAAGATCTGAAAAGCGTTCCAGTTTATACTATCTTTAAATACTTCGTTTAATAACATATTCATTTGTTCAGTTTTTGTTTATTTTCAATACCAGAGACACATACCATAACCTTACTTGGCCAAATTATGTTATGTCACCACTAGAGGTCGCAACGTGAATATGCATCGCTAAACGTTACCAGTTCAGGCGCTTTTACGATGTTTACTTCCACCACACCAAAAACATGTTTGTGGTTTAAATCAACTGTTGTGTCCCCTGAACGCGCTCATTTCTACGAGTATTGTTCTAAACATATATATAATACACATATATTGCTAGTAGGGCCTGGAAACGTCAGAAAACATTACGGCGCCGACATAGTCTCACTTAGAGTATAACGCGTCTCGTGCGCATGCGTGAGAATTCAAACTCCACCTTTAGAAGCGAATTTTAAACTTGACCACTTCCCCATTGGCCGGACGACGGCGCCGCGCTTGCACACAGCTCACCATTATACATTGAAGAGTTGGTTGTCTGTCTCACTTCCTTGGTGAGTTTCCCACTCATAGCCGCTAGCAATATAGTAAGTATTAGATATATGGTTCTAAATAGGACATTATTCCTACCAAGAAATGCCTGACCTATCAGACATTTCTCCTCTTCAAACAAGTTTCTAACATTATTTAGATAAGATTTTGGGCGTGCTTTTAGTGTAATTTTGGACACATTAGTGCCATTTACACGTACACTCCCATCGCGAAGGTTTGGAGCGAAACTCCAAAAGTGCACGCCGAAGCGCGATCAAATAATGCACGTGTCAATCGCGTTGTTACCTAAATCGTAACACTCCAGGCGTGCATACTGATCTGCAGTTTTAGAGCGTACAATCCAAAACTTTTAGTGTAAATGCGATTTCGTCAAGTACCTATTGATGTGGCGTGTGGAATTTTAGAAATTCTAAAAGTTTTGGGTTAGCGCTTGGTTGATCAGTTGCAGAATAATAAAAATGTTCAAGAAGAAAAAAAAATTAAGTGTGTGCAGTTGCATGCGCATGTTTATATATTTATTTGAAAACACTAAAAAAGGAAGCACCGCGATCAGTATGGGTAAAGAAATGGAAGGAAAACAGAAATTTATATGGGTACAGGACACTTGTATGTATAGTCTGTTCACTAAACATAGAAACACAAAGTGGCCTTTGATATCCAAAATTTCATGAGTGTACTTGCAAAATTCACCTTTGTCTAGGCATAGCCAACTAATATTTAGGTTAGCTTACGCTAATACAGCCATTACAATCACCATAAAAACATGATTCTGTAAAGCATGCCATGACAAAATGTCATTTGGCGCCACCTCTTAGTGTTATTCTGAACTTTTAATCAGGGCCTACCGCGATATTCAAATTAAAAACAAATACTGCTGAATAGGTAGATTTGAAAACTTGTCATATTTCAATCAACTATATCCTCAAATTCATATTGCCGTAGTTTGAGTCAGTAATTTTTATATAAACAGGTTCTTTCAAAGCTATTTAAAATGGTTAGAAAGTGGTTTACCTGTGGAAATCCAAACAAACCACTTTTTGAATTTCCAAGCGATATGCAGATTCGTACCAAATGGCTCAAAGCTAATTCAGGAGTGATATTGTTAACACGTTGAAGGACACTAACGCTGAGCAGCGTCCTTAATTGTATCTACCAGTATAACTGAACGCTGCACTGCATCTAATTTTCCATATAAAATAATAGTACATAATCCAGTTGTTACTGTCACCACTGGTACGTACACAGTCATATCAGTGTCACACAAACACTAGTTATTTGCCCCAAACAGCTCTCTTACAGTTATCTACCTCTTTGCTCCTACTTGTGCAGAACGCTGATAAGCATCGCAGTGTATCACAACACAACCCTATATGAAGTCGGCAACTGTCCTTCAACGTGTTAATTAATAATAAAACTAATTAAATTACCTTTATTTATAATATTTATTATTCATGTATTACATATATTTCTAAACTTATTGAATACTCTACTTTGTGTATTAACCATTTCAATGAGAATTCTCTAAAAGTACTTGACAAAAATACTTGTTTGATTAAAAACGCTACACCAACTGGAACTGTAGATAATACATATTTTTTATTAGAAGTACCATTATGTACATTTTTTAGCAAATTTTACCTAATTTTGAAATTAAATAAGAACAAGAACATTTACAAAAACCATTCAAAAGAAACCCAAGCTGAACTTATATCTCCAGCCCAAATTGCAGATCTTCAGTATATGTACCTACTATTAAAATGTTGACTTTAAAGCTAAAGCGGATTAGTGTTAATTATTCAAAGTTTATTAAAAATAAATCCACTTAGAATGATATACAGAAAAATTGGGGCAAATTAAATGTTTTCCATAAAATATTCCAAGATGCTGACGATGGAGACAAAAAAGCAGAATTTCGTGCAAAAATTGTTCTTAATTATGATAAAAAAAGCTCCTCGTTAGTCAGAAGTTTCGATTCATATGTGTACAGTATGGAGATTTCGCTCTCCTAAAGGATATCAGCACTGCAGAAACTATTTAGCGAGTTTACCATCAAAAACATTGTTATGGTATCTTGGTGACTGTAATTGTTCAGATGAATTAATTAAGCAACGTTTAATGGCTAAAGTCGCCTAATTAACAGTTCCAGCAGAAAGAATTTGCTTCTTAATTATTGACAATATGTCAATTAAGGAGAAAGTGCAGTATAGCAGATCTGAAGATCGCATCTATGGTGTAGATAATACTCAATATACAACCGTTTGCAATAAACCTCAAATAGCAAACAAAATGTGTTGTTATGTTATATGTAAGTACATGGATTGTCAACAAATTACATCATTCCAGCACGATATTTTTTTCATTCTTCTTTGAGAATTAATTACTTTTACTCGTTAACAATGAGAGTACTTAAGTCTTCTGACTGTGGTTTCGTTGTTCTAAGAATTGTTGCAAATAATTTTTAGATTTAGATTTTTTGTGGTGGAATTCTAAAAAACTACATGGAACATCCTTTCCTAAAACCAGTACATGATCTGCAAAATGGACTACCTTTTAAGTAAGCTTGTACGGTACTTAACGAAAAAGAATTTGTACTCATCAGATTTTGAAAAAATTTATATTTTACATGCTGTTCAGATTTTTTCACCCACCGCCACTGCCTCTTTACAGTTTCTAAAAGCAGGACAAATTGAATTTCAAAATGTCAACAGCATCTACTGTGAAATGTTTAGAAAGCATATACGACTTTTTCCAGATTCATAATGTGTGTAATAGAACAATTTCTGCAAAAATTAGATAGCAGCACCGCACCGTTGGTTCATGTTTCTGACGAAAGACTATTGATTGGACGTAATACTTCAGAACTATATCGATCCTATGCAAAATTCTTCTGCATCTGTTGGTTTGCTAGGTTTATCCAATGAAAGACTCACGTCTTGAAATTGACTGCTAAAAGTACATCATTATACATCACATTTTTACTTCAAGAAGCTGGTTTTTACTATGTATTAACAGGTTCATTTAGTTCGAATGCAGTGGAGGCAATGATTGCACACATGCAATAGAAAGTTGCTTCAAATGGCACAACAATGCTCGAATTGCTGGGCATGCTCTTCGTCTGCTATTACGCTGTGGTATTATGAAGACTGCCATCCTCAAAAATTGCACATTATAGTAACTTCACTAGTTCTGCAGCATTTCCAACTACATCAAGCATAACTGAAAACGAAGATGTCGAATTACCTGCACATTTAACAGTTAAAATTCAAGATCGTGCAGACTTAAATTATCCAAATTCCATTTTTGTAGGTTTTACAAACATTTATTTTAAAACCGTTTATAACCTAAAAAATATCTTTAGTAAAGACAACAACCAGAACCAGATTTAGGTGCTGTATTTCACCACCTGATGGCGCAAAAACCGTACGCGTTGGCAATTGTCATAAGAACATTTTACAACAATGAAAGTGACACTTATGGAATAGCCGTGATAGCTTTGCTATATAAATTTTAGTTAGCCATGGTCTAGGAATGTATTTACAAAAAGTTCCTAAAACAAATAGGTTAAGGGTGCGACATTTACTACCCATCTGTCATAAATGTTGTAATTAACTTGTTTTAAGGATATTATACAAATACTGTGTTGGATACTGTTGACGTAGCGTTTACTAATGGGTATCTTTATTACATTTTATGAAACTTCAGGTTAGAATTTCTAGAAAAATATCTACTTTGACACTGACAATGAGAAATATTAAATGTCATTTTTAAATTCAAATCTGCCAGTATGCAGGCGTGCAAACCTTTGCAAAATAAAATACAGAATCCCTAGTAGAAAAATTATATGCACACGCCAACTTCAAAAAAAATTTAAATGTTTTTGTGTCTCCTGAATGCCCTATACGAGAGTTGCTTGAAAATGATCCGTATGATTATAGACATGGGAAAGATTTATACATTTCTATAAACTTTTCGAAAGTATCTTTTGCTTAATACCGTGTGTCGGAGATGGTCATTTTGAAAGGATTTTATTAAATATAAGTACCGGGTGACCATAAATGGTTGTGATTGTTTTTCTTAGGTTGACACTGTTAATGTTGGTTACCCTGCTGTCAATTTTAAGTCTATGCCAAATTCGACGTTAGCAGGTTAAGTTTTGTGTCAGTTTGTGTAAAAACTGACGGAAAACCTAACCTGCTAACCTCGAATTTGACATAGACTTAAAATTGACAGCAGGGTAACCAACATTATGTGTCAACCTAAGAAAAAAAATCACAACCATTTATGGTAACTCGGTAGTATTATTATATTAACACCAATCAAGTGCGCACTCCAAGCCTCAAACATTTTGCAGAAAGAATTTTTATATTGCAAGAGCCTGGAGTGCGATATTGGCGTGCCTGCTACAACACTTTCTTTGCCTGTACAGTTTTGGTGCATTTACATGCGCGCTCTTTGCACTCGGGTTTGGCGCGTCCGCTCCAAATCTGTACGAAAAAGCGTGCGTGTAAATGGCACTAATGACAACATTATAAAATAAGCGGTATTTAAAGTCGACCTGATCAAAACTTGCAGATTTTTTTTATTCGTCCAATTCCTTATATAGTACGTTTTTTTCCTATACAAATTTTCAAGGTCAAGATAAAATTGGCAAAACTGATTTTTTAAAATTATTAGAAAATTTATTTTCGTCAGGTTTTTTTGTAAACGACTTTTGTCACTGACATTTAAAATTAAATTGTCAGTTTTTATTTTTTGAAACTGAATACGTGTAAAAACGGAATCTTTTAAAATTAAATGTAGTGAAGTGTGCAGGGGAACTGTTGGATCTGTATCTTAACACACCAGAAGAAGACGATTACGAAAGATTAGCAAGAGCTTTTGATGTACTATGCAAGACAAAAAAAACTGGTACAGTTAATATGTTCTGCTGTGAATCTGACTGCGTTAATATGGTTACTATGGATACTCTACTATTAATTTGAAAGTGTTCGAAAACATTACTTATTTATCTGTCAGAATTTGAGTAGGTAGTACCTGAAAATATTGTATGTATGGCTCCCCATTTGAGAGAGACTGATAAAGCCCGAATTGTGACCTCATTGGAAAACGGATGGTCAATACGACAGATAGCGCAAGAGTTCCATGTGAGTAAAACTACAGTTCTTCATATAAAAAAAAGATGGACCGAAGAAAGGACACTAAGTAGGAAACAGGGATCTGGTAGACCAAAGGCGTCTACAAGAGAAGATGATGAAGCACTTGTAAATTATCTTCGAGAACATCCGTTTGAAACAGCTATTCGAGCCAAGTTGGAAACAAATTTTCCGGGAACGCATAGGACTGCTCTGCGCCGTCTGAAGTCCTGTGAATTAAACAATTATTCTGCAGCATCCAAATTCTTCCTAACAGAAATACATAGACAAAGGCGTCTTCAATTTGCACAGCAGTATATCGATATGGACGAAAATTTTTGGAACAACGTAATTTTTTCCGATGAAAAGATGATGAAATAAGATGATGATGTTTGCAGAACCAGCAGATTATTGACTTGCACACCGGAGCAATTACGGAAGCAGTAAATAACGTCTTAACACGAGTTACGGAACAGAACAGATCGATTTATTTTCGTCAGAACATAGTACCTTAAACCTAGTTACATAAATTGGTAAACCTAACAGCTATAAAGTTACTAATACCACTAAATACTAAAGGCTCGTTTACACTGACATGTTCTTAACTCTAACACCCCCACTAGAACAAGTCCTCGTTATTTGAACCCTAGTCCCATTTCTTTAGCACAGAACATTAGTTTGTCACTATTCACCGCTTTTGTTAAACTGTCGGCCACCATTTTTTCAGTGCTGATGTAAGTGGTTGTGATGTGTCCATCTTCAATTTTTTGACGGATGAAATGATGACGAACATCGATGTGCTTACTTCGGGCACGATAAGCGTCGAGAAGTGCAAGCTTTATGGCACTTTGGTTGTCGCAATAGATAGTGGTGGACTTCATGGGTGAGGTGGACCAAAATTCCTTATGGAATTGTTTTAGCCACAGTGCCTCTTGTGTGGCTGCAGAAAGTGCCATGTATTCGGCTTCCGTTGTCGACAAAGCCACCGTAGGTTGTCGTTTACAGTTCCATGATACAGCCCCCCCTTGAAGTGTAAAGACATACGCAGTGCATGACCTTCTTTCGTCCGAGTCACTGGCCCAGTCAGCATCACAAAAACCGGTTAAATCGGACTTGCTACTTCTTGAATATTGCAGCTTCATTTTGACAGTTCCCTTGAGGTATCTGAAAATCCTCTTCACAGCATTCCAGTGTGCTTTGCCTGGATTGTTATTAAATTTACTAACCGTGTTCACAGCATACGTTATGTCTGGTCTTGTACCTTGAGATAAGTATAGAAGGCTCCCAACTGCTTCTTGATATGGTACATTCTGCATAGCCTCGAGCTCCACGTTATTCTTTAGACACATATCTTTAGTTAGCTTTTGGTTTGCATCAGCTGGGGTGGATACTGCATTACAATCAAACATATTAAATCTCTGGAAAATCTCTTCTATGTACTGCTGTTGGTCGATAGAAATCTTGCCAATTTGTTCATCACGAGTAATACGTAGCCCTACACAGTGATGAGCCTCGCCCATATCTTTCATCTTAAAACGTTTGTGAAGCTCACTTTTTAGTTTATTTTTTGTTGCAATATCATTTGTAAATAACAATAAATCATCAACATAAACTGCTACGAACAATATTTTCTCGTTCTCTATTCTAAAATATATGCATGGATCTACCTTAGACTGCGCTAACCCAAATTCTTTCATTGCCATGTCTAGTTTCTTGTTCCATTGGCGACTTGCTTGTTTCAAACCATAGATGGCTTTATTGAGACGACACACTTTGTCATTTACTTTAAACTCTTTCGGCTGTACCATGTAAACCTCTTCGTCTAAGTCACCCTGTAAAAAAGCTGTAACAGCATCCATCTGTTCAATTTGCAAATTGAATTGTGCTGAAAGAGCTATCAGGTATCTAATTGATGTGTAACGGACTACAGGTGAGAACGTTTCTTCATAGTCGATACCTTTTCTTTGGGAACATCCTTTGATGACCAGTCTAGCTTTGTAACGCTGTATGTTACCGGTGGCATCTCGTTTAGTTTTGAAAACCCATTTGCAGTCGATAGGTTTCCTGTTTGAAGGCAAATCGGTGAGAGTCCATGTTTCATTTGTCATTAGCGACTCGTACTCTTGATTCATGGCCTTCTTCCACATCTCGCTGTCGTATCGTTCGAGTGCTTCTGCGGTGCTCAAAGGATCTTGTAAATTGCAAGTTTGAGTAGTATACAACATGTAGTCGTTCATTTTCTTGGGTTTCGGTGGCCGTTGAGATCTTCTGGGATTATCGACGACTTCTACTGGTAATTGTGTCACAACTGGTGGTGTGAAATCGGAATCACTATCGTAAACCATCGACTCACCGGAATTACTGGCGTCACTGGTAGATGCATCTTCTATGTTGTCTACAGGCTGTTCTTCAGGTATCGGAGCTTCCCCCACTGAATCTGCATTCTCTCCGAGAAGGGGCACAGCTGTACTGGATTCATCATTTGAACTTTTATTGATAGGACGACTATCTTCGATAAAGACGACATCACGACTCTTCACAATTTTCTTGGAGTTGCGTCGAATTAACCGATAGCCCTTGGTGTCCTCACAATAACCAACAAAAATTAGCTCCTCGGACTTCGGATCCCATTTGTGGCGATTATGTTTAGGAACGTGAACCATGGCCCTACAACCAAAAATTTTTAAATGTTTTAGATCAGGTGATTTACCTGTCCAAGTTTCTTCTGGTGTTTTCTCAAGCCCTCTGGTAGGAGATCGATTGATCAGGTAAACTGCTGTAGAAACTGCCTCTGCTCAGTATTCTTTCTGTAATTCTGCATCAAACAGCATACACTTGGCCTTTTCAACAATCGTTCTATTCATACGCTCAGCTAGCCCATTCTGCTCTGGCGTATACGGAGTAGTTGTCTGATGTCGGATCCCTGATTTTCTCATTAAAGTTTTGAAGCTTGCATTACAATATTCAGTGCCATTGTCAGTCCTTAAGGTTTTTATTTGATGGCCTGTTTGATTCTCCATCAACGTTTTAAAATCTTGGAATACTTCTTTGGCTTGGGATTTCGCCTCCAGGAAGTAAACGAACACTTTTCTTGAAAAGTCATCTATTAACGTAAAGAAATATCTAGCTCCACCCATCGATGTGGTTTCCATTGGTCCACAGAGATCGGAATGTACCAGTTCCAGAATTTTTGTTGCTCTGGTACCTAAATTTTTGAATGGCAATCTGCTTTGTTTGCCTTTTAAACAGGCCATGCATTTTTCTACATTTTCTTTATTCGAAAATACTACACCAGTTGCTAGACCATTTTTTAACATATTTAAATCGTTGAAATTAATGTGTGCTAGCCTACGATGCCATAAGTAATTATCTGAATTAACTGATGCTGCCATTAAACTACATTCATTAGGTTGATTTAGCTTGTACATGTTATCTACCAATTGGGCTGTTGCTACCAGCGTCTTATCATTATACACACAACATCCATTATTATCAAAATTTACTTGGTAACCATTTTTTAAAATTTGACTCACCGATAACAGGTTGGCGGAGAGGTTCGGAACATGCAACACATTCTTTATTAGTATGCTGTTAACCTGTTCTTCGCAACAAATCTTCATCGTAACGTTTCCTGTGGCACGTATCGGTAGCCTTGTATTGTCAGCTACAATGATTTCCTTCAAAAAAGGTTCTGCGGTGTCTTCTAGCCAGTCTTCTCGCATTGTCATGTGCATAGAAGCCCCGGAATCAATAAACCAGTCATTTTGGTCAAACTTGCTTGCTAAGAAACTTGCACAAAATACAGTATGTGGATTATTTGATTTCTCACCTGCTTGTTTTGGTGTCTTTTTTGAGCATTCGTTTGATTTATGCCCATACTGGTTGCAGCTGTAGCAACGTGGCCCCTTTTGCTTACGATTGGATTTTTGGAATTTCTTGCTTTCCCTTGCATTTTTACTATAAAAGGCACTTTCATGGGTCGTCTTCGGAACCTTCACATCTTGTAGCAGCTTGGTTTTTATTGAATCCCCTGTGATTTTGGCCCCCGAGCTTTCGATACCCATAATCATCGGTTTGTATTCTTCGGATAAACCTGCTAACAAAAGTGTCCCTATCCACTCATCACTGACTTCAAAGCCTACGCCTGTAAGTTTGTGAGCAGTACTAACGATTTGGTTTACGTAATCTTCAACTGTTTCGCTATTTTCTAATCTTGTGATTAAAGTTCTAAGGAGACCTACTTTTCTTGTTAATCCCGAGTCTTCAAAAGCTGATTTTAATTTATCCCAGACATCCTTCGCAGTACTGGCTGATTGAATATGAACATAATTTATCGGTTCAATCATTAAAATTATTTTCGACCTTGCCTTGGTGATCTTCTTTTCATCTTTTTCCGTACCTTTGACACAGTCCCACAATTCTTCATGTTCTAAGTATGTTTGAACAGCAAATTGCCACGTGTTATAATTATCGCGGCCTTTAAGCTTTTCGATCGAAGGTAAACCACCACCTGACGCCATGCTTGTCTGTTTTCAAAAACTTGCAGATGTAAAATAAATAATTATGCTTGCGTGAATCTAATAATCTCAGCATTCGCTTGGACCCATAACCTGATGAAATAAGATGATGATGTTTGCAGAACCAGCAGATTATTGACTTGCACACCGGAGCAATTACGGAAGCAGTAAATAACGTCTTAACACGAGTTACGGAACAGAACAGATCGATTTATTTTCGTCAGAACATAGTACCATAGTACCTTAAACCTAGTTACATAAATTGGTAAACCTAACAGCTATAAAGTTACTAATACCACTAAATACTAAAGGCTCGTTTACACTGACATGTTCTTAACTCTAACAAAAGACCTTCCAGTCGCATCATAATGGACGTGTTAAAATATATCGGCCCCAAAATACTAGATATTCCTAACAATATATGAAGGAAATTAAAAGAAGTGGGCGATTTTCAGTTAATATGTGGGCATGGATTAGTGTTCACGGTCCAGGTGTTTGCTGGGCCATAAATGAACGCTTTACTGGACAAGTCTATAGTACGTTGTTGGAAAATATCATGCTTCCATCAGTGACGCAGTTATTTCCGGAAAACTTTATTTTTCAGCAGGATAATTGTCCAGTGCATACATCACGCATTGTTTTGCAGTGGCTGGAAGACCATGGAATACGAACACTTCCTTGGCCAGCAAACAGCCCAGATCTTAATCCAATTGAAAATGTGTGGGCAATTATGGTAAGGAAATTATACGAAGTTAACGTTAGGGTACAGAATGCAGAAGATCTTGCTCAAGATATCCAAAACATTTGGGAAGAAATTAATCCAGAATATATACGAAATTTAATTCATTCCATGCCACGACGTCTTCAATGTGTAATAGCGCAAAATGGCGGTGCTACAAAATATTAATACGTTTTTATTATATTATTGTTTGTGTCTGATTGTTTGTAGTTAATGTAAATATAATCTTAATTGTGTGTAAAAATAAAGTTTGCATTTGAATTTCTAACTTAATTGTCAACTTGTGTAGCTGTCACTATGAATCAAAATTGATATAATAAATGCACGACCTGCTGCATTGTTTGACAAACGTCAAAGTGACATTTGTCACACAATTCAGCAGGCCGTGAGTAAATGTAATTGTTTAAAGCCTCGTTTAAGCTAATCAAATTATGCTAAAATCCCTATTAAGAGTTGTACCAGTTTTTTTTGTCTTGCATAGTACCTACCGGGTAATCATAAATGGTTGTGATTTTTTTTCTTAGGTTGGCACTGTTAATGTTGGTTACCGTGCTGTCAATTTTGGTGGCACTGTAAGTCTATGTCAAAATCGGAGGTTATCAGGTTAGGTGTTGTGTCAGTTTGTTTCAAAACTGACGCAAAACCTAACCTGATAACCTCAAATTTGATATAGACTTACAGTGCCACCAAAATTAACAGCAGGGTAACCAACATTAACAGTGCCAACCTAAGAATAAAAATCACAACTATTTATGATCACCCGGTAGAACTTTAATGCCAGATTTTAAATTTCCCACCAATTTTTAGTTCTATAAAGTTACTAAAACAAATTTTGCCAACATATATTTTTTAAAGGAATCCAAGTTATGCCAACATAAGCCCTAAATTCTTTGACCTTGAAAATTTTTATAGGAAAAAAACGTACTTTAGTTAAATATCGAGAGATAAAAAAACTGATCATCAGCGGGCTGTGGAAATTCAAACATATGAATAATATGTTGGTGACACTGTAAGTCTATGTCAAATTCGAGGTTAGGAAGTTAGGTTTTGCGTCAGTCTATGTCAAAACTGACAAAAAACCTAACCTGCTAACCTGGGATTCAGTGTTTTCTGAAAACAAAACACCTTCATTCTGCGAATGTTAATCGCATAAAGTCTATTTCTGTCTAACGCATACAAAACCCATAAACTGTATTCTAGCACATTGGACTGCCTATGTTTACATTTTCCGATACCAATCTGTATAGAAAATTAAGGTACTATGGAAAATTATTACTGAAACAAATCTTTAGCTCCGGCTATTTGTTTCGTCGTTTATTCATTTCCGGGCCAGCCTGTATATTCCCAGTTGAATTATTATTCGCTGTATTTCAAACGATATCAAATCTTGTACGCGCAAAAGTGCTGGATTTGGTTTTTCCGAAATTCACTTGTTATCGCTTTGCGCCAGCGAGCAGCTATTCCGTTGTTTTGCGGGCATTTGATTTTTGCATTCGGTTGAAGTAACTTGCTTCTACGAAGGCTTTCCCGCGTGCTACCGCACCAATTTTTAATTAACTTCGTTTGTGAGCTGATGACTAAAATCAGGTATGTCTACGCTACTTCTTTGATATTCATTTTAGTAATTTCCCGTTTTTTATTAGCTCTTTGACGATATTCTTCAACGTCACTTTTAAACGCCATTATTAGATGCCGTTTTTAGACGACTCTTTATTTGGGTTTCCTAATTAACACCCTAATCAATAACTTGGACCCGCAACTCTTTTCTGGAATGTCATCTTGAGCTTGCCAAGTGGTACAAGGAGCGTCTATTCCATTATCAAATTCGGCCACGAGTTCGAGGTTGCTGTCGGCTTACGCTAAGCTAATCCTGCCGGCAACGTTTTTTATCACCACCCAGGTTAGTCTTGTTTCAACTTTTGTTGATAACTACGTCCGCCTATGAATTGTTGGCTGAATCGATTGTAACGACACTTCAGATTTACAATTTGCAAATTTAAACTACGCTATACAAATTTAAAATGTAATGTATTAATTATTCATAAATCTATGCGTTACAAATTTAAAACATAATGTATTAATTGTTCCCAAATTTACAATTCACCAATTTAGAGTTTTGCTAAATAAATACGTATTAACAATTTTGCAAAAAGTGCCCTCACGCCATTTTACTATCATTACCGCGATAACGGTTAAAACATATGACAGTGGTAAGCTTACTCCTTCATTGAGTTGTAATCACATTGAATCCAAGAGCCCAAAAGAGGTTCGCATATTTTTTGTGCGTGCTGCATTTTCAGCATTAGTAATATACTGTATTATATACTGTATTTAAACCTTGTGATAAACAATTTACAGACCTAATTACGATGTTGCGAGCAACTATTAATTATTAATTAAATAAACCTAATTGTTGCTGTAAATTTATTTATTTCTCGAAATCTGTGATTTCTGGCGCCCTGTGTTTTTTTTTACTATTATTAAAAGAGCTTGCAGCAGTTCAGCTGATGATAGAAATCTGCGACCCAAGGCAATCGAATTTGAAGCTAGCTAGGTCATTGCGGTGAGTAAGAACATTTCAGAGCTACCGTGGTGTATAAATGATAAGGGGGTTGATCTGCGATTATAGGCGCTTTTCTTTCATCCATGGGAGCAGCTCGGAGTGGCTCCAAACTCTCGCGCACCTCGTTCCTTTCACAAGAGCGTTTAACCTCGGAGTCGCTCTGGGCTTATTTCCCCTTTCCTCTCAAGGACCAGCTCGTTGATCGGGGCGCGAAGCCACAGCCAGCCAGCATGGCATACTTTTAATTTTTAAAAGGCGCGAAGGCGAAATCATTTGAGGTTAGGTGCAACTTCTCCCTGGTTTTAGGTGCTGTGCTAAATTTTTTGAAGAAAAAATGTCCATTGAAATAAAGCCTCATCTTTGCGTATGAACAGAACTTTTAGCTATAGGAATGTTAATTTTTTTGTAATTGTTAGGATTTTGAATTTGTTAAATTTTATATAACTAAGTTATTAATTAAACATTTTATTAAACGCTTACCATTCCTACATCTAAATTTGTTTCATTTTCTAAAGCAGTTGCTATTAGGAAAACAAAGACTGATAGAAGAAGACAATTCACTTGTGATATTGTAGTAAAATTGTGGGTGCATAGATTTAATTTTTCAGTATACTATAAGTTCTTAAAGTGTTGGAATATTTTTGGTTATAATAAAAAATGAAAATGAATTTCAGCGAGTTTTTGTTACTGTACTGCACCAAACAGAAATTTCTCAAAATAACGTTTTAAGGTTATGTGACTGTTTAAAACTTTTGGCGCGCGCTAGATGTGCGCTATACCGCTAAATCGCGTTCCATTCACGAGCAGCACCGAGCGACTCGGGCTTCTAGCCGTCGGGGTTTGATGCACGCGAAAGGAAAGCAGCTTATACTACCAAAGATTATTATTAGTAATCGATCGCAGGTTGGCTTCTTTATCGTTTCATTACGTCACAGAAAAAGGGTAATATGTAGACTTTAATTAAGTTATGGTAATCAAAAAGGCACTTGTGTGTAATATTGATATTGCGATTGATAAAATTGCTATAGTTATAGTGGGTTTATTGAGAGGTATTGGATAAAAGTTGTTCAATGATTTGACTGTATTTTAAAACGAACTGGAACTTTTTCAATCTTCTCTTGTTGCGTTTTAAAATCCAAGCAACAATAAATTACGAACTTATAATTGTGCGTTACCTTTCAAGCACGCTGCATAATGAATAATTCGTTTGTAATGTAATGTTTTGACAGTGACACAGTTATGACAGTTAATAAATGCCAAGCGAAGCAATATTGATGCTAACTTTATTAGGATGACCAATCTTTAGCTGGTTTTAATTGACCACCCTCTAGCTTACAATAAAACATCCCGGTGCGTGCAGCATTGACCGCGACTATGCGCCCCTAACGAGACTAACGCGAACCTTATCGTCATTATGCGCACTCTCGTTGAATTCAAATGAAGTTAAAAATCGCGGTAAATATCTTGAATTAAGCTATGTTTATAGGTAATAATATTTAAATTATTTTGAATCTAAATATAGAAATAGAAATTATTGGTATGTGCTTTGATATTTTATAGCTAGAATATGTTCATATGTTCGAATTTACAACAGACTATTATCTGAGATGTGAAACTCATTTTTTTTTGTATGTAAAAATCTCGCCTGCTTCTAAATTTTCTTATTTTTGGATTTATTTGTTTTTCTATGTTAAATTTTCCCTTGCAATATTATAACATAAAAAGGTAGGTCTCAACATCATAAACTTAATAAATATTTAAATTATTTAAAATTTGTTTTATAGGTATATAATTTAAGAATAATATCTTCAAGACATACATTCAGGAGTTTAGACAGTAAATATTACATAAATGTTCAAAAATTTATTATAGATAAAAATTTCAATACAGAAATTGTGTAATAGTTATAAAATATAAATACCGTCGTATCTAAAATATCCCTATACTAGCTGAAACCCGCGGCATATGCCGCATTTAAAATATACGACGAATCTAATAACTTTTGTTGCACTAAAGAAAGTTTTAAAAGCACGTTACAGATTGGAAATATTTGGATAGCCTCCAGGCCACTTTCTTCCTACATATTGGATACACCGATACTGCTGAATTGAATAGTGTCTTCTTTTTACTTCCTTTTACGATAAAGGAAGTATTGGATTCACCCCAAAAATTCGAAATTGAGTTTTCAACAGATCTTCACGTTTTAGGGTCCCCTGATCCCAAAAAACATATTTTTTTTCATTGGTCTGTGTGTCTGTCTATCTGTGTGTCTGTCTGTCTGTGAACAGAATATCTCAAAAACGAAAAGAGGTATGGCGTTGAAACTTCATATATAAGTTTTGTGTACTATGTAGATGAGACAGCAAGCTTTTGAAGAAAATCGCATAACCGGAAGTAGGTGTTTACTCTTGTGATTTTTCAGTTTTTTTCGATTGTTTCAAAAACGGCTCCAACGATTTTTGCAAACTTTACATTTTTAATGTGCATTGACGTGAAATAGGTGATTTTCCAGTTGAAAACTTCTAAAGTGGGTTTCTTTTGTTTTTTTTTATTTTTTTTATTAACTCCTATTTTAAATGGAACACCCGGTATATTATTACATTTTTGAATTCTGCTTAAGATTTTAGAGAAAATTTGTCTCTTCAACTAACGCTCTATTTTGTACCGTTTTTGTAGAATTCGTAATTTTTGAAAATTTTTGACAAATGCTTAAAAATTAAAAATTAAATTTTTGACTAATTATATGATCACTGTAAAAGGAAGTTGTGTGAGTGTATCACACCAGATTTTTTCTGTTCAGTATTAAATGCCTAGAGAAATAATAAACCGTTGGTATAGAATGAAATGTCCCTAAGACAGAAAGAGAACTGAATGTCAGCGCCTCTAGTGGCCGGGAAGTTCATTTTGGCGGGAAATTGAAAATACATTTCTGGTAATATTTTACTATACTGTTTATTGAAATTTGATATTTGATAACCTAGCATGAGACAATCAGTGATAATCATAGAAATCCATAAATCATCGTATTGGTCCATGCTGGTTTATCAAGATCGTTTTCACATGGCAGCTTTGGTTTTCACTTCCTTGGGTACTGATATTAACAATTTGTGACCAAGGTATAATTACTCGACGCTATTCTTGGGCTAACAGTCAACAAAAGAAAAAAAACGACATAATATAATAGTTGATTTATTGTCCAACAAAAAAATCTCCATTTATAGGACACTTAACAACTACAAAAATAATTACATAATTTGGTGCACAAATAATAGGTATAAATATATAAATTTAGGCATAACAAGATGGCTCCAATGAGGAAGTCATCGCAGCTACGGAGGCGTTTTTGGAGGGACAACCGTCCCACTTCTATTTGGAGGGGTTAAGAAAACTGGAGAAGCGTTGTGCTAAATGTGTTAGCTTGAGGGGGGAGTACGTTGAATAAAATGTTTCATATTTCGCTAGCACGTTTCTTTCTACTTAAAGCCTGGAACTTTTCAGCACATCCTCGTACTAGATAAGCTGCCTTAAAGCAGCATATTTTATCGTAGGTAAACTAAGGTCAAGAGTTTTCCAACATTTTGAGGTAAGCTGTATTTTGTCTCAAACTGTTGCAAATTTACCTGTTTGTAATATTGGTGTTTGAGGACGAGGTGTTATACTCTCTGCCTCAGTGTTCAATACTGCACCTGGTGTAATACAAGCAAACTCCATAGTTTCCCCAGGATGCTCTAATCGAAGTACTGCCGTAGGCCTTGCCCCTAGCTGGGGCTCAAGAATTTCACCCTGCGGGATGCTATGTGAATATTCTCGTTCGATCTGGGGCATAACTGCTAGGAAAAAATAGCATGCCACATTCAGCTACTTAAAAAAATAACCTTAACTCACCTGGCATACTGGTTGAAAAATCTGCAGTAAGATGTTGTGCCACTTCTATCAGGGATGAACTTTGTTGCTCTGCAACTACCCCAAAAAACTACCTACATGCGTTATGTATACACCTACCTAACTGGCAAAAATAGTTTTGGTAACGCTGTTCTTTTTACAACATTATTTGGGCCAAAATCTTCTTTGACAAAATGTTTGTCGCATACCCGAAAGTTATCGTAAACATAGTTTTTATTGAGGGTAAAAAGCTTTCTGTTACCAATTGCATGCAACAACTTGGAGTATAATTCAGGGTTTTTTTCAGGATGTATAAATCTATGTCGACCGTGGTTCCTCTCAGGGATGCAGTTTGGCACGCAGCAGTTAATTTTAACCATTTTAAATTGGTTAAGAACCTGGAGAAATGATAAACCAAGTCTTATTTCTCTAGGGGTAAGAATAATGACTGATCACTGCAAGGCAAACTCTACAAGTGGCGCCATCTGATCGGCCGGGAAGTGCGGCTCTTTGAGCAACTATGACTGTCCTCACTTTTACCCATACTGTTTTCATTCTATACCAACGGTTTATTATTTCTCTAGGATTAAATGCTAATTATTGTTACAATGCTATAAATCCAGTTAGTGGAAATGTCACTGGGACAGTTTCTAAAAACTAAATTCCTGGAATTTGCTGATCTCTAAAAGCACTATATTTAGACAAACCTACAATTTTCTGAAAATAGGGACAATTAAGTACTTATCTGCTTTTGGAATATCCCAAATATAAAGGAAATATTATGTTTTATTGTTATGATGGATAATTTGTATACGTATTTAAGTGTCTAATTCCTATTCCAAAAACTCAGGTAATCAACCCCACTTGTAAAACAACCTGATATCAGCAACATTATTGCTTAAAGTTCTTGGTGTTCAGTCGCTTTTGTAATTTTGTCTTGGTATATTGTTTATTTGGCTTGGTGTCTTGTTCTTATAAGTGGTGTGTGAATCAACATTAGGGCGACCACCCGTCCCGATTTACCCGGGACAGTCCCGTGTTTGATGACCAATGTTTCGGTCCCGAGTTGGTATCGCCCGGGACATAACATTTCCCGATAGAGGGTAAATTTATTTCCCCCCTTTATTTCATGTGTTACGACTTCGTTTCGTCAGCAAAAGCAATAGCTGACAAAATTTTTTAGCTCTTTGAAAAAGCACAATCTTCCAAGTAATAGAATATCAGCATATTCTATTATCAGCATTGTCTGCAGATAATGCAGCCGTAAATTTTGGAAAACAGAACTCCGTCTTTAAAATACTATCTCTCGAAAATGATAAACTCTTAGCTGCACATTGTCCAAGATTTTAAGAGTTTTACTTCCTCTTACGAAAGGAAGTATTGGGTTCACCCCAAAAATTCTAAATTGAGTTTTCCACAGATTTAAAGTCCCCTGAACCCAAAATACATATTTTTGTTCATTGGTCTGTCATTCTGTCTGTGTATGTGTGTCTGTCTGTCTGTGAACAGAATATCTCAAAAACGAAAAGAGGTATGGCGTTGAAACTTCATAAATAAGTTTTGTGTACTATCTAGATGCGACAGCAAGCTTTTGAAGAAAATTTTTCAAAAACAACTCTTAAAACGATTTTTTTTCAAACTTTATATGTTTATTACATTTTTAATCTATATTGATGAAAGATAGGTGATTTTCCAGTTGAATACCTCCAACGATTTTTTTTAAACTTTACATTTTTACTACATTTTTAATGTGTATTGATGTGAAATAGGTGATTTTCCAGTTGAATACTTCTAAAGTGGGTTTCTTTTGTTTTTTTTTGCTATTTTTTTTATTAACTCCCATTTTAAATAAAACACCCGGTATATTATTACATTTTTGAATTCACCTTAAAATTCTAGAGAAAATTTGTCTCTTCAACTAACGCTCTATTTTGTACCGTTTTTGTAGTATTTGTAATTTTTGACAAATGACTAAAAATTAAAAATGAAATTTTTGACTAATTATAAGAACACTGTAAAAGGAAGTTGTGTGAGTGTATCACACCAGATTTTTATGCTTGGAGTTGCGTCGCGTGGTATTGTTTTGTTTGTTGATTTAGCGTTTTTAAAGTTATTTTAACAGTTTTAAGTGTAGTTAATAGTGGTTAGTAGTGTTAGAAATATTATATAGTGACATTATTGTTTAAGAACTAAGGTGTTGTTATTGAAGAAAGAGATTATTAGTGGGTAGGTATTCTCCAGCATACATGGCCAACTTCTATTTTAAATAAACGCAATTTTTTGAAAGGGGAAGAAAATGGAGCTGAGCAATTATTATTTAACCCTCGAGGAAGCACACCGAGATAGATACATGTCGAAAATATCAACAATTGAAGTTGATCCTTACTTAATCGCATTAGAAGATTGCTCGACCGAGATTGAAAGTTTCCCGAAAGTTTTTTATCCGGATTTATTTAATTATTTAGTGTACGCCAAAAGTGCATATACATGTGAACAAATGAAAGCCTACAAAAGTCTCGAGGCATATAATCAGGCA
The DNA here is from genome assembly GCA_940337035.1 of Agriotes lineatus. Classification (NCBI taxonomy): domain Eukaryota; kingdom Metazoa; phylum Arthropoda; class Insecta; order Coleoptera; family Elateridae; genus Agriotes; species Agriotes lineatus. Next base: position 98,700,747 of record OW679200.1, on the reverse strand, counting down.
GCTTGTGGCTGGGTAAAGATTTGCGTGAAAACCTTTGGGTGTTGCGTGCTTGTATTAGGAAACGTAAGAATTTAATATATTATAATGATAATTATGTACTTAACTATATTGTTTGTTGTAGGTGTTGCACTCTCAACGTCTAAGAGAGAAGTTGCTATTGCCGTGGATAATTGCGAAGAAGGACGGTGAAATTGTGTCTGCGCATTGCGACTGAGTTGCTGGGCTTGGTCAAAGCTGTACACATGTGGCAGCAGTGCTATTTTGTCTAGAGGAAGCTGTGAGGAAGTTGGAGCAAGTTAGTTGCACGGGTAAAACGGCATATTGGATGCCCCCAACAAATAAGCCTGCCGATCCAAGTCGTGGGGTGGACTTGGACTTTGCAACTGCAAAAAAGAAGAAAGTTGGGCACGATCAACCTCTGCGATGTAGAGACAAGGAGAGAACAGTTGTACCCTCAATGACTGAAGATGAGAAATTCGATTTACTTCGAAATTTGGCAAACACTTCTCAAGGTTCGGTACTGCATACCGTCACGAAGCCCTTTTCTGAGCGGATTTATGCTGAAATTGAATACAAGAAAAAATTTACGATTATGGTACATTATAAGGAGGAGCACGAGAACAAAACATTACGTGAACTGCAAGAAATAGGTAATTATAGTTAAATACATTTTTTGTCTGTAATTTAATTAAATTTAATGAGAATAACATTTACCTAATGTAACAATTTTCAGGTTTGTCCGCAGATCTGTCGGTACCCAACCTAGACTGCAGAAATATTGAAAAGGAAACACGACTGCAGTCCAAATCAAGAGCTTGGTTTTTGTATCGAGCTGGAAGAGTGACAGCTTCTAAATTTAAAAGCTGTTGCAGGACCTCCGTGGATAAGCCATCCATGTCAGTAATCAAGTCCATCTGCTATCCCTCTCAATATAAATTAAAGGTGAAGGCCCTAGAGTATGGATGCGAACATGAGGTGCAAGCCGTTGCTGATTTTACTAAAAAAATGCAGGAGACGCATGAAAATTTTGGAGCGGACAAGATGGGTTTGTTCATAAATTCCAGTTACCCATATTTTGGTGCATCTCCAGATGCAGTTGTACAATGCGATTGTTGTGGTATGGGTCTTCTCGAGGTGAAATGCCTATATTGTGCAAGACATAGTGGTGTAATTGAATTGATGGAAGAGAAAAAGAATTTTTTTTTTTGAAGTTTAAGGATGGTGAAGTGACAGTTTCAGAAGACCATGCCTATTATTATCAGGTGCAAATGCAACTTGCTCTTACGAAAGTAGACTATTGCTATTTACTTGCGTGGAGTAAAGAAAACTGTACTTTCACCAAAATCCAATTCAACAGCGTATTTTGCGAACGTGAAAGCGAAAAAGCAAAAAATCTGTTTTTTAAAGTACTTTTTCCTGAGGTACTGGGAAAGTATTTTACAAAAGCGGAAACAAAAGCAGACGAAGCAGAAGTAGAAAAGCAGGACAATGACTGGGAAGATGCAAGATGTCCTGTAGAGTTATATGATGAAGTTGTTCTAACAACATCAGAGGACGAAACAAATGGTGCTGCAGAATTGCTACAAGCCGATCCAAATAAAGTTTTGTATTGTGTGTGTCGGCAAGAAGACGATGAGAAAACGCCAATGATAGGGTGCGACTCCGGGTTCTGCAAAATCGAATGGTACCATTTGAGTTGCCTAGGTTTAAAAACAACACCTGATAATAATCCGTGGATTTGCAAGTTTTGCAAATAAACATTTATAACTCTTTCTGTAGGTTTAACATACAGATTTTATGAAATGTAATGCTTTTTTGTGAGCTAAGTAATATGTAAGGTATTATAATAGCTATTATATTAGTATTTATTTGTTGGAATTAAATAAAAATAATTTGCTTTTAACAGTTTTTTATTTGAAATATTTAGTCAAGTGGAACAATTCCAGGACACAAATTTAATAATACTGAACAAACCACTACTATTTTATCAATAAATGCAAAATCATCGTCCCCCTTTTTCAGGGCTACTAAAGGGAAAATTTCGTGCAATATTTTAAATTTTAATTTCAAAAGCCCTATCACTCTCTCGATGTGAATTCGTACGCTTGCTAATTTCCTTGTCGATTCTACCTCTAGAGCATTCAACTGGTTTCTTTTTTTTTAAAAAGCAGGGCACTGTACTTCTGCACAATAGATTTTAACTGAATCTTCTATGGCAAAACCTCGATCAGCTACGACTAAGTCGCCCAGCATTAATTTGTCGAGAAAGCCACAGGTTTCAGCGGAGTAATGCCTATTAAAAATTTCATCGTGTGATGGTGCTTATGAGACCAAGTTTTTGCAGCTGCCTCTAGATTTGAGGGTTTCTCAATAAAAACCTCGAAACAATCAATTATCACTGTAGTGCGTAACTTTAAAACATTTTTAAATGAACTGGGCATGTTCATTTATATCCTCTCTGCTTGGCCATTGTATAAAACACTTTAGTCTGCAATAAAGAATTTCGACAACCCTTTCAAATGTTTGTGCCGCTGTTGTACGGTGGCACTGAAATCTATTGCCCAGATCAGTAAACGCTAAATTTAGCCTTAATTTCATTAAACCTAACACTAATTGTTGAAATTTTGTCAAACTGCCTTGTCCTGAAAGGTAAGGCTCTACTACTTTATAGACATTTTCTAAATATACATATTCAGGAAATCCTGTATAATATAATGTATTACTATCACTATTTTTGAAATAGTCCTGGTCCAACTTATATTTTTTTAATTCCTCCCTTAACGAATCAATTTCTTCATTTGCTTTACGAAGCCCAAATTGAAGCTGTTCGTGGGTGATCTCCGCTGGAACATCAACATCCATACTTTCTTCTACGTCTTCTGGTGGATTAATAGGTATTTGTTTAGTCTGTAATCAATTAAAACTGTAATACCTACTTTCAAATATAAAAAGTATAGCATTCAGATTCAGTACTAACATGCACAAAATCGAGCACTAAAATCAATCGATACATACCTTAGCATCACGATCTTTCAGTCTTTTAAATCTAACTGTTGATTTCACCTGGAGGGATGTTGTGTGGCCCATACATTTTGTGGGTACCCAATCGGGGTTGTCTTGGTCAAACAAAGAAGCCGGTTTTTCTGAAGAGGAAGTCATTTAAATTACAAATTCGAAATTTTTCGCTACTACTCACTATTTCTTACCAGAATGAAAATGGAGTGAACATACACGACCTTATTTAAGTTTTGATTCTGTCAAATCGTCTCTCTTGATTGCAGCAATCCATTTTTTTCTCCGTAACTGCAAGAGTTTGGAAACTTTTCTGCCACTGGTGAAAATTGAAGGAATTCTGTAAAAAATATCAAATCATAATAAAGAAAACAATACAGATCGTGAAATAAACTATTTAATTTATATACTTATTTACCTAAAGAAACGAATCAATGGTGCATCCCTGGCTGCATTACTACCACACTTTACCACCATACAGAACGAAGGCATTTTAAAAACTGAACAAATAAACACTTATGGCAATAAAAATATTTAAATAATCCTTTGGCAGCCAATTCTAATTAAAAAACTAAATATTTTTGCAAGTACAGCACTCCGAAACTACGGTTACCGTAATGTTTACATTACAATTTTAGGTTATTTTACCTCCAACCTCGAATTGTGGTCACGTGATGCACGACGCCTTTTCTTCCTAGAGGTAGTAAAGTCCACTTGCAAAAAGTTTATAACCATATTTTTGTACAAAGCTCCGAATTTAGGTTATTTGCAGATTTAATATTTATGTGTACATAGTACAAACATTCCTGTGTAATGTAAAAAATGTGTGTAGGCCCTAACAAGAGCATTAATTGTTCTCTCCTTCCATATTACTGGCTCTTAGAAAATATCAAGACCACGCCCACAATACCTAACTGCACATAGACCAGGAGTTGATATGTTTGACCTTGGGAAGTGTTCTGCTTTATTATAGAGTTATGAAAAAAGTTTATAACCATATTTTTGTACAAAGCTCCGAATTTAGGTTATTTGCAGATTTAATATTTATGTGTACATAGTACAAACATTCCTGTGTAATGTAAAAAATGTGTGTAGGCCCTAACAAGAGCATTAATTGTTCTCTCCTTCCATATTACTGGCTCTTAGAAAATATCAAGACCACGCCCACAATACCTAACTGCACATAGACCAGGAGTTGATATGTTTGACCTTGGGAAGTGTTCTGCTTTATTATAGAGTTATGATTACTACTGAATCACCCGAGCTACGGTTCGCTTCGCTAATCAGACCATAAATATCTTGACCCCAGCGCCACCTATGTTCACAAGTCTAAAAATTAGCAAAATTTTAATCCAGCATACAACTTAATCGGTTCAGTATCTTCGGAGGAGATAGCGAACAAAGAAACATATAAAGAGATCACCGATTTTATGTAGGAGATTATTTTCCGCCGCACTTTTTGTTTTCTTTCGAAAGCCATTATCTTTGTTTTGTCTATGGGTATTTTCAGACTTTTATCTTTACAAAGTATATTTGATCTTTGCAGACAGTGGCGTAACTATGGTTTTAGGACTAACTAACTAAAATTAGTCTTAAACTAACACTCTAAAATGCATTTTATTACAGTGTATAAAGCGCCAGCTTTACACCGCAAGGTAAATGAGGTTACAGATAATACATACATGCATAGTTGCATACATAACATAACTTACTTAATTTTTTTTGTGCGTTGGTACGTTGTGTTTTGAATTGTTTTCTTTTGATGCATATATTTTACACATGTTTAATTGCTTCGATATTTCTTGTTTGGATTATGTAGATAATTGACCATGATTTTGATCCTGATGGTTTTCCTTGTGTTGTTTTAACTAAAGAGGTTAATAAACCTGATTTTACTTAATATTTGGTTGTCCT
>OW679200.1:98678943-98695798 GCA_940337035.1 Agriotes lineatus | reverse complement strand
CAATAAAGTCATCATAACTCTATAATAAAGCAGAACAGGTCCCAAGGTCAAACATATCAACTCGTGGTCTATGCGTAGTTAGGTATTGTGGGCGTGGTCTTGATATTTTCTAAGAGCCAGTAATATGGAAGGAGAGAACAACTAATGCTCTTGTTAGGGCCTACACACATTTTTTTACACAACACAGGAATGTTTGTACTATGTACACATAAATATTAAATCTGCAAATAACCTAAATTCGGAGCTTTGTACAAAAATATGGTTATAAACTTTTTGCAAGTGGACTTTACTACCTCTAGGAAGAAAATGCGTCGTGCATCACGTGACCACAATTCGAGGTTGGAGGTAAAATAACCTAAAATTGTAATGTAAACATTACGGTAACCGTAGTTTCGGAGTGCTGTACTTGCAAAAATATTTAGTTTTTTAATTAGAATTGGCTGCCAAAGGATTATTTAAATATTTTTTCCGCCAATCGTTTATATATCGACTCATTAATGCATGATTTTGTCTAAAAAATCATGCATTAATAGATCCGTTTTCGCAATGATTTTATATAGGCAACCATACGTACTAAACGTCAAATGTATCTGAAATGTCAAAACTAAAGGTTAAATTATTCCTTGGATTTATTAATATAAATATTTACATTAGAAAACGCTTCGCTCAATATCTTTGTGGCAGTTTGTATTTTATACCTATTGAGTTCTCAATGTATCCTTCGGCAACAGAGGCGGATTTCCAACCGCCAAGTATTCTAATTGCCGCAAAATTGCTCCGGCATCGGCAACCATACGTACTAAACGTCAAATGTATCTGAAATGTCAAAACTAATAAATATTTTTGATGGATTTTAATAAACGTACGATTGACGGAAAAGTCTTGTAACCAACTCTTATGTTAATCGGTGATTAATAATCTCGCTCATTAACGCGTTCGCTCGCTCCACTCGCTCACGCGTTAAAATCTCTCGATTATTAATCACCTTTATTAACACACTTGTTGGTTAAATAACCATTATTGCCATAAGTGTTTATTTGTTCAGTTTTTAAAATGCCTTCGTTCTGTATGGTGGTAAAGTGTGGTAGTAATGCAGCCAGGGATGCACCATTGATTCGTTTCTTTACGTAAATAAGTATATAAATTAAATAGTTTATTTCACGATCTGTATTGTTTTCTTTATTATGATTTGATATTTTTTACAGAATTCCTTCAATTTTCACCAGTGGCAGAAAAGTTTCCAAACTCTTGCAGTTACGGAGAAAAAAATGGATTGCTGCAATCAAGAGAGACGATTTGACAGAATCAAAACTTAAATAAGGTCGTGTATGTTCACTCCATTTTCATTCTGGTAAGAAATAGTGAGTAGTAGCGAAAAATTTCGAATTTGTAATTTAAATGACTTCCTCTTCAGAAAAACCGGCTTCTTTGTTTGACCAAGACAACCCCGATTGGGTACCCACAAAATGTATGGGCCACACAACATCCCTCCAGGTGAAATCAACAGTTAGATTTAAAAGACTGAAAGATCGTGATGCTAAGGTATGTATCGATTGATTTTATTGCTCGATTTTGTGCATGTTAGTACTGAATCTGAATGCTATACTTTTTATATTTGAAAGTAGGTATTACAGTTTTAATTGATTACAGACTAAACAAATACCTATTAATCCACCAGAAGACGTAGAAGAAAGTATGGATGTTGATGTTCCAGCGGAGATCACCCACGAGCAGCTTCAATTTGGGCTTCGTAAAGCAAATGAAGAAATTGATTCTTTAAGGGAGGAATTAAAAAAATATAAGTTGGACCAGGACTATTTCAAAAATAGTGATAGTAATACATTATATTATACAGGATTTCCTGAATATGTATGTTTAGAAAATGTCTATAAAGTAGTAGAGCCTTACCTTTCAGGACAAGGCAGTTTGACAAAATTTCAACAATTAGTGTTAGGTTTAATGAAATTAAGGCTAAATTTAGCGTTTACTGATCTGGGCAATAGATTTCAGTGCCACCGTACAACAGCGGCACAAACATTTGAAAGGGTTGTCGAAATTCTTTATTGCAGACTAAAGTGTTTTATACAATGGCCAAGCAGAGATGATATACAAATGAACATGCCCAGTTCATTTAAAAATGTTTTTAAGTTACGCACTACAGTGATAATTGATTGTTTCGAGGTTTTTATTGAGAAACCCTCAAATCTAGAGGCAGCTGCAAAAACTTGGTCTCATAAGCACCATCACACGATGAAATTTTTAATAGGCATTACTTCGCAAGGAGTTATAATGTTTATTTCAAATGCGTATGGGGGTCGTGCAAGTGATAAGTTTATCACTGAAACCTGTGGCTTTCTCGACAAATTAATGCCGGGCGACTTAGTCGTAGCTGATCGAGGTTTTGCCATAGAAGATTCAGTTAAAATCTATTGTGCAGAAGTACAGTGCCCTGATTTTTTAAAAAAAAATAAAACAGTTGAATGCTCTAGAGGTAGAATTGACAAGGAAATTAGCAAGCGTACGAATTCACATCGAGAGAGTGATAGGGCTTTTGAAATTAAAATTTAAAATATTGCACGAAATTTTCCCTTTAGTAGCCCTGAAAAAGGGGGACGATGATTTTGCATTTATTGATAAAATAGTAGTGGTTTGTTCAGTATTATTAAATTTGTGTCCTGGAATTGTTCCACTTGACTAAATATTTCAAATAAAAAACTGTTAAAAGCAAATTATTACTTCCTTTTACTATAAAGGAAGTATTGGATTCACCCCAAAAATTCTAAATTGAGTTTTCAACGGATCTTCACGTTTTAGAGTCCCCTGATCCCAAAAAACATATTTTTTTCATTGGTCTGTCTGTGTGTCTGTGTGTGTGTCTGTCTGTCTGTGTGTCTGTCTGTGAACAGAATATCTCAAAAACGAAAAGAGGTATGGCGTTGAAACTTCATATATAAGTTTTGTGTACTATGTAGATGTGACAGCAAGCTTTTGAAGAAAATCGCATAACCGGAAGTAGGTGTTTACTCTTGTGATTTTTCAGTTTTTTTCGATTTTTTCAAAAACGGCTCTAACGATTTTTTTTGAAACTTTACATTTTTCTTACATTTTTAATGTGTATTGATGTGAGATAGGTGATTTTCCAGTTGAATACTTCTAAAGTGGGTTTCTTTTGTTTTTTTTTCTATTTTTTTTATTAACTCCTATTTTAAATAAAACACCCGGTATATTATTACATTTTTGAATTCACCTTAAAATTCTAGAGAAAATTTGTCTCTTCAACTAACACTCAATTTTGTACCGTTTTTGTAGAATTTGTAATTTTTGAAAATTTTTAACAAATGGTTAAAAATTAAAAATGAAATTTTTGACTAATTATAAGATCACTGTAAAAGGAAGTTGTGTGAGTGTATCACACCAGATTTTTTTAATTTAATTCCAACAAATAAATACTAATATAATAGCTATTATAATACCTTACATATTACTTAGCTCACAAAAAAGCATTACATTTCATAAAATCTGTATGTTAAACCTACAGAAAGAGTTATAAATGTTTATTTGCAAAACTTGCAAATCCACGGATTATTATCAGGTGTTGTTTTTAAACCTAGGCAACTCAAATGGTACCATTCGATTTTGCAGAACCCGGAGTCGCACCCTATCATTGGCGTTTTCTCATCGTCTTCTTGCCGACACACACAATACAAAACTTTATTTGGATCGGCTTGTAGCAATTCTGCAGCACCATTTGTTTCGTCCTCTGATGTTGTTAGAACAACTTCATCATATAACTCTACAGGACATCTTGCATCTTCCCAGTCATTGTCCTGCTTTTCTACTTCTGCTTCGTCTGCTTTTGTTTCCGCTTTTGTAAAATACTTTCCCAGTACCTCAGGAAAAAGTACTTTAAAAAACAGATTTTTTGCTTTTTCGCTTTCACGTTCCCAAAATACGCTGTTGAATTGGATTTTGGTGAAAGTACAGTTTTCCTTACTCCACGCAAGTAAATAGCAATAGTCTACTTTCGTAAGAGCAAGTTGCATTTGCACCTGATAATAATAGGCATGGTCTTCTGAAACTGTCACTTCACCATCCTTAAACTTCAAAAAAAAATTCTTTTTCTCTTCCATCAATTCAATTACACCACTATGTCTTGCACAATATAGGCATTTCACCTCGAGAAGACCCATACCACAACAATCGCATTGTACAACTGCATCTGGAGATGCACCAAAATATGGGTAATTGGAATTTATGAACAAACCCATCTTGTCCGCTCCAAAATTTTCATGCGTCTCCTGCATTTTTTTAGTAAAATCAGCAACGGCTTGCACCTCATGTTCGCATCCATACTCTAGGGCCTTTACCTTTAATTTATATTGAGAGGGATAGCAGATGGACTTGATTACTGACATGGATGGCTTATCCACGGAGGTCCTGCAACAGCTTTTAAATTTAGAAGCTGTCACTCTTCCAGCTCGATACAAAAACCAAGCTCTTGATTTGGACTGCAGTCGTGTTTCCTTTTCAATATTTCTGCAGTCTAGGTTGGGTACCGACAGATCTGCGGACAAACCTGAAAATTGTTACATTAGGTAAATGTTATTCTCATTAAATTTAATTAAATTACAGACAAAAAATGTATTTAACTATAATTACCTATTTCTTGCAGTTCACGTAATGTTTTGTTCTCGTGCTCCTCCTTATAATGTACCATAATCGTAAATTTTTTCTTGTATTCAATTTCAGCATAAATCCGCTCAGAAAAGGGCTTCGTGACGGTATGCAGTACCGAACCTTGAGAAGTGTTTGCCAAATTTCGAAGTAAATCGAATTTCTCATCTTCAGTCATTGAGGGTACAACTGTTCTCTCCTTGTCTCTACATCGCAGAGGTTGATCGTGTCCAAGTCCACCCCACGACTTGGATCGGCAGGCTTATTTGTTGGGGGCATCCAATATGCCGTTTTACCCGTGCAACTAACTTGCTCCAACTTCCTCACAGCTTCCTCTAGACAAAATAGCACTGCTGCCACATGTGTACAGCTTTCACCAAGCCCAGCAACTCAGTCGCAATGCGCAGACACAATTTCACCGTCCTTCTTCGCAATTATCCACGGCAATAGCAACTTCTCTCTTAGACGTTGAGAGTGCAACACCTACAACAAACAATATAGTTAAGTACATAATTATCATTATAATATATTAAATTCTTACGTTTCCTAATACAAGCACGCAACACCCAAAGGTTTTCACGCAAATCTTTACCCAGCCACAAGCTGCCTGATTATATGCCTCGAGACTTTTGTAGGCTTTCATTTGTTCACATGTATATGCACTTTTGGCGTACACTAAATAATTAAATAAATCCGGATAAAAAACTTTCGGGAAACTTTCAATCTCGGTCGAGCAATCTTCTAATGCGATTAAGTAAGGATAAACTTCAATTGTTGATATTTTCGACATGTATCTATCTCGGTGTGCTTCCTCGAGGGTTAAATAATAATTGCTCAGCTCCATTTTCTTCCCCTTTCAAAAAATTGCGTTTATTTAAAATAGAAGTTGGCCATGTATGCTGGAGAATACCTACCCACTAATAATCTCTTTCTTCAATAACAACACCTTAGTTCTTAAACAATAATGTCACTATATAATATTTCTAACACTACTAACCACTATTAACTACACTTAAAACTGTTAAAATAACTTTAAAAACGCTAAATCAACAAACAAAACAATACCACGCGACGCAACTCCAAGCATAAAAATCTGGTGTGATACACTCACACAACTTCCTTTTACAGTGTTCTTATAATTAGTCAAAAATTTCATTTTTAATTTTTAGCCATTTGTCAAAAATTACAAATACTACAAAAACGGTACAAAATAGAGCGTTAGTTGAAGAGACAAATTTTCTCTAGAATTTTAAGGTGAATTCAAAAATGTAATAATATACCGGGTGTTTTATTTAAAATGGGAGTTAATAAAAAAAATAGCAAAAAAAAACAAAAGAAACCCACTTTAGAAGTATTCAACTGGAAAATCACCTATTTCACATCAATACACATTAAAAATGTAGTAAAAATGTAAAGTTTAAAAAAAATCGTTGGAGGTATTCAACTGGAAAATCACCTATCTTTCATCAACATAAATTAAAAATGTAATAAACATGTAAAGTTTGAAAAAAAATCGTTTTAAGAGTTGTTTTTGAAAAATTTGAAAAAGTAGCTAGAAGGCGGGGCCTTTTTTATAGAACAGACGGTATATATATTGTGACGTAATGTAATAATAGTAATTTATTATACAAGACGATAAAGTTAAATTTTATCCACGAGTGAATCGTTTAACGTCGAGACGAAGTCGAGACGTTAATGATTCAAGAGTGGATAGAAATAACTTTATCGTCGTGTATAATACCATATTTTTTTCTATAGCAAGAATCTTAACAATTTCAATAGAAAATAAGGACAGTCAATCACATTTCAAAATGTCAGTAGCTAGATTGGGTTGCTACGATAATACAAAGCTGTCATATTTAATTTAAACAAAAGTTAGAAAATTAAATTACTTTATCTATCCTTGATGTTAAAGTGCTACTTTATCTACCCTTGCTGTTAAAGTAAAACTTGACCTTTTGTTTTGAGTTGATAAAAGCACACTTTAACATGAGCTATAGAAAAAATACATTTTTATGGGTGGTCCAGTACATTTGTGGAGCAGTATATAAATAGAATTATTTTGTTATTCTATGTTGATAGAATTTGTAAATATGTTGATCCTTTATACTTTATCCATTGCAATTCTTTTTCATACTTAATTTAGACATTAGTTATTCTGTTATTTTGTACTATTATGTAAATATTTTGATTGTTTATGTACCTTAAATTCATTAAAATTTTGTTATAAATTATGGAATAATAAGATTAATGATAGCAAGCTGCTTTTGCTATTAACTTTAAGAGTACCCGCTAGGCTTGTTCGTTTCTCACGGTTATTCTTTGTACCTTCTTTTTATACCAGAATTCCGATTACTGATATATTAAAGCTTGTGAATCAAATTTACATACTGCTCAACATTGATTTGTCAGCTCCATACCTTATGTTTGCATCTGTTGTAAAAAAGTATTATTATAACTAAAATGAAACAAAATGAACTATTGATGTAACAAATTTTTAAGACTTAAATTTACCAATCAGTACGGGAAGTCATAGTAGCAAGTTACGGCATCGATCCATCTCCTGCAACCATGATTAAAGTTTATTTTAGTTAGGATGATTATTTTAATTTTAATTTACATGCTGTAACGCTCATACTTGCATATAGCAGAATATATCTACACTGCATCTCTTGTAATAAGGGTAACACTTGTTAGAGATGCCACAATAAATAAATATTAAATAGCTTCAAAATATCCGTTATTCTTTATGCATTAATAGTTATTTAACCAACAAGTGTGTTAATGAAGGCGATTAATAATCGAGTGAGTGCCTTTAATAGTTGAGATTATTAATAACCCATTAACAAACAAGTTGATTACAAAAATTTTTCGTTGACCTCAAAATCTTTTTTTGTGACGAAAAATTTGATTAATACAACTAACCTCCATGCAAAATATCATCAAAACATCAAAATCACAAAAACAGTTAATTAATGAAAAAGAGTGGATTAATCAAAAACAGTGTATTAATGACTTCTATTAATCCATCCTTTTTTAGGAAAAATAATTCATTAATATTGAAATTAAGAAGCGGTCAACGAAAAAATTATTTTTCTTATTCTTTTATGTTGTGTAGACAGCATGTGTAATTTTATTGATTGTTAATGTAGCTTACATAGTTTTAAAATATCCTTATGTTTCTTATCGTATAGGTACCTACTATTTAATAATTTTTGCTGTGATGTTGTAATTTGGCTTTTTATTAATTGGCCACATGCAGAAAAAGATAATAAAATAATTTTACATTATATAATAAATGGTGGTGGATAGTATTAACGTTAGATCCTTAATTAACAAATTTTAATAATTTTGTAGATATTATTATTATTATTAAAGTAAAAATAATTAGATTAACTTTGTTAATACAATTTATTTCATATTTATACAATTATAGGAGAGCATAAATTTACGAGTGCAGAAGAAACTGTTAATATCTGATCTACCACAGCAACATCGTCAGTTTTCTTTTTCGCCAGGAACATAGGCATTGTTTCGTGAAGAACTGTATTTTTTTGACGAAGGACACCAATAACGCGTTGGACATGTATTCTGAAAAAAAGATATAATTAAGATAATTATTGTAACAATATACTTGCACTACCTCACGCTTGCTATATTCCTGGTTGATGCTATATCCCTTGGATCGAGCTGCCGTTTCCCTTTTAGAAAAGCAGAGGCGTAATCACTGTGGCCATATGTAGTCCTACGGAGTCTTTTATTAAAAAGCCTCTGCCAATACAAAATCTTCTGGCAAGAGATTGTTTAAAATCCCACAATCCTCTGTTAGACCTTTATCGCTTATTCTGCCACCATATCCATGTGATACAAATGATATTGATCCAGTTTGTACGTAGATCATGTAGTACATTGTACTTCAAGGCTACTTGATTTTTCCACTCTCATCTCAAAACAATTGATTATTACTGAAATCTTGTTGCCAAATGCTACCTTGAAGCATTCTGGCATTGATTTAATCAGCTGATCTCGTTCAGGCCAAATAATAAAATTTTTCATCCGATGATACATAATATTCAATGTGGTATAAAATATTCTAGAAATTGTTTGTACACTGACGTTAAACATGTATGCCAATAAACTAAAATCTAAATGTAATCTAAGTTTTATCACCGTTATCATAAACATGGCTCTAAGCATGTTTTACGTACTGAATTAGGAATAAATATATATAATTAAATGTGAACTGTATATATTGTATGTATTTGGTGTAGAATTTGCCATAGTAGACGTGTGTAAAAGAATTTTTTTTGTAATGTCACAAACAAAGTATATCTATCTAACGCCCAAAACTTTAAATGCGGCATGTGCCGTGGGCTACGTCATTCTTCCATGCTCACGTAAAACTTTTACATTCACTGGAAAACTCTCACTTTTCTTAACTTGTAGAACAATTCTTTTCATAATTTTTTTTTACTGCGTTCCAACAACGTCGTATTAATTAGGACGCCTTCCAGGGGCGAGCGTTTCCTTTCCAGAGACTTTCCATTTGAAAATATATTTTTTGGAACTTTTCCTTACTGCCAATCTCTAGCGTGCTTTTAAAACTTTCTTTAGTGCAACAAAAGTTATTAAATTCGTCGTACATTTTAAATGCGGCATATGCCGCGGGTTTCAGCTAGTAACTATCATAAATGCAAACCTTTGTCAAATCGACATTTATGGATTAATAACAGTAAATTTAAGGCAGTAAAAAAATATTGTGACAATTTTTTTTTATTTTCCTGACTTATAAATTAATGTTTTTTTTATTTACACTTCTATATTAATCACAAATGTTACTTACCCTTGTTACCTATATTAACTTTCATTTTATTCATAGAGAAAAAATTCAAGTTCATTCCAATCAATAAAAATTTTGATATAAAAAACATGTATTGTTTAAAAAAGAATTAATAATATTTACATTTAACTTATTTCTAATCACCTATTCTGTCTATAACTCACAACAGTTTCTTTAATAACTGGCAAAATATGTTTGCGTGTTAATTTAATATTGTTTTGGGTAAAATAAATTACATTAGGTATATCTACGGCCACTTCTTCCAAACATAAATCATATCCCTTTATATCTTGTGTTTTCTTCAAGTTCGTTGCAATTGCAGTGGCTAATGTTTTATCACTATTACAATTATATACTGCTATATCTCTGTGTACCTCTTTAGAACCAGTTTCGGCCACATGCAGCCCAATAATCACTACAGTTGAACTATCTTTGTCTTTGCAAAAGTCGATCATCGCTTTTTCAACATTGGGCAACTTAAAATAATCTTTAACTAACATAGGTAAACCTGGTATAGGCAAACCCTCGACAACTTTAAGATCCTTCGACAGTAGCTGTTTCGGAGTTAAATGAGAAACATCATTATGAGCTTTCCATAATTCATCAAATAGTATTTTTGCTTCTTGTCTTGGAGGAAAATGCTTTGTTAATTCGGCAGACACCTGAATGTCTAATTCTTTTACTTTGCCTGCTTCTGGACTGAAAGCTATCGTATCGAATGTAATAACATCTAAAACAGAAACTGGAAATTGCTACATGATTAAAAAATTACAGCTTTACCATATAATAACGTTGCTAATGTGTTTGTTAAAATGCTGGGTTCTTCTTTTAAAATTTTATTTGCAACAAGCGTTGAACAACAACCTACTTGTTCGATTACAATTTTAACTTTATTTGCATTCCAAGTAGCATTAGGATCCACTGGTCTGTGGTCAAATATTTCAGTAACTGATGCCTCTAAAAATTGGTCTTTCGGCTGAAGGACATGGTGATCAACAAGACTCAATTTTAACAAGCCTCGTTTATGCAG
Source organism: Agriotes lineatus (assembly GCA_940337035.1). Lineage (NCBI taxonomy): Eukaryota > Metazoa > Arthropoda > Insecta > Coleoptera > Elateridae > Agriotes > Agriotes lineatus. The sequence continues at coordinate 98,685,254 of OW679200.1, read as the reverse complement.
TTCATGTAAATCTATTTGATTCCTAAGTTTAATATAAAGTCATGATTTTAAGATAATATTGTTAATTCATAACTTACCTAAATACTAGAACGCTTTGTTCTATTCCAACGTTTTCAAGAACGTAGTAGTTCTCAGTTCTTAAAGCCAATTCATCCATGTGTATGTTCAATATTGGTATAATTGTGGTAGCACATTTTGCTTGGTTATGGAGGGTTTGTTGATGTATAAAGTAAGCTAGAGCAAGAGCAGCAATCATAGAATCTAAATCGCAAGACTCATTACCCATAACGATGTGAACAGAGTTGTTGCTCGAAGAATTGATGTTATTCTAAAAATTGTAGCTGTGAGCAATCATTTGGGACCATTTCTTAACTTACTGCTGATTGCTTCGCACTTTTAAGGTATTCAATAAATGGGTCCATCATTGCAAATCGAAAAAAATTGAGGTTATGCCGGTTGTCAATTTTACAGTGGCGTCTCGTGAAATAAGGTATACAGTGTGTCCAAGATAAGGAGGGCCAGTATGGGGATCTCGGTAATTGTAAGATACAAATTTGGTTAAATAGGAAGAAAGTTGTGCAATGAAAGGACAAACAAAGTGACGCCTAGAAATCCTTGATATGATTTTTCGTTTTTAAAGTATCTAAAAAAACCGAATTTTGGATTTTCTATTTTATTATTTTCTGGCGTTAATATTAAAGTTAGAGCGAAACTGACGAAACTTCTTTATAGCAACTTTTTATGGACTCAAAGATGACGTTATCATTTTTTATCCAACGTTTCGTTTTCGACTAACCATCATCCACTTCATTTTTACTTCCTTTTACTATAAAGGAAGTATTGGATTCACCCCAAAAATTCGAAATTGAGTTTTCAACGGATCTTCACGTTTTAGATTCCCCTGATCCCAAAAAACATATTTTTTTTTCATTGGTCTGTCTGTCTGTGTGTGTGTCTGTGTGCCTGTCTGTGAACAGAATATCTCAAAAACGAAAAGAGGTATGGCGTTGAAACTTCATATATAAGTTTTCTGTACTATGTAGATGAGACAGCAAGCTTTTGAAGAAAATCGCATAACCGGAAGTAGGTGTTTACTCTTGTGATTTTTCAGTTTTTTTCGATTTTTTCAAAAACGACTCTAACGATTTTTTTTTAACTTTACATTTTTAATGTGTATTGATGTGAGATAGGTGATTTTCCAGTTGAATACTTCTAAAGTGGGTTTCTTTTGTTTTCGTTCTATTTTTTTTATTAACTCCTATTTTAAATAAAACACCCGGTATATTACTACATTTTTGAATTCACCTTAAAATTCTAGAGAAAATTTGTCTCTTCAACTAACACTCGATTTTGTACCGTTTTTGTAGAATTTGTAATTTTTGAAAATTTTTAACAAATGGTTAAAAATTAAAAATGAAATTTTTGACTAATTATAAGATCACTGTAAAAGGAAGTTGTGTGAGTGTATCACACCAGATTTTTTAAAATACGGTCCTGGTTTTCTGATGCCAAATTTGTGAAGCCCTTTTTATTCTCAATTCAATAATGTACCACACATTATGGTTTAATTACGTTTCGAGTCTTTGGAGACCAGAGCTGTTCCGAGAACAGACAAAAAGGACTCGAGTACCGAAACAGACAAAAAGTACTTGAGTACCGAGTACAAATACTTTACTTAAAATGTAATCGAGTACCGAGTACAAGTACGCAATGAAAGTATTCGAATACCTATACAAGTACAGAGCACCGAGTACAGAGGAATGGAATGGCGGAACAATGGTAAAAACAAAACACAAATTTTTAGTCCTTTTTATTGGCTTTCAAAATCACAACTTTTTCAAAATTGTCGTCTGTCAGGGCATGGCGACGTGGTCTGTTTACCATGTGTCGCCAATGAAAATAATCGTTCTACTGCGGCCGATGATGGCAAGCATGTTTTGTAGCTCATGAAAAGTTTTTTTCATATTCGGGTAATCATCCATCATCCAGCATTGACAGATTGGTACGTTTATCTTCAAGGTAATGTAGAAGTTCAAGTTCAATTTTGGACTTCTTTTTATCTAGAATATGGGATTCTTTCGATTTTTTGGGTTTGGATAATATGAAGATATGAAGGTCCGGGTACATCATTATTATATTCATCAGAATCAAAATATTCATCATACTCTAGATCAGGGGTCGGCAACCTTTTTCGGACGGCGGGCCATTTTCAAAATAAATTTTTTTATGCGGGCCGCACATTCAAATGTAACTTAAATAGTGCTTTTATATCATATACGAGTATAAATATTATTAAAAATAAATATAGAAAAAAATTATTTTTTATTGACATGCTATAATTACAATAATGTTAGAGAACAAAACTTTTACAATTCTTAAAAGGAAAAAAAAAAGAAAATACAATTCCAATTAAATATGTATAAATATGTAAATATAAAATATATAAATATAAAAAATATAAAATATTGTAGTGAAACGTCATACGGCTGTCAACATGAACGCACATATGAACATACAGTAGCAAACTGGCGAAATGAAAGAATTAGTGATGGGCCTATCCGGAATGAATAATTGGAAAGTTTCCGATTGTTCAAAAAATCGGAAGGTTCCTATTATTTCGGAACTTTTCGGAATTCGATTATTTTACTGTTCGGTGCACAAAATTCGGAACTTTCGGAATTCGATTATTTTACTATTCGGTACACAAAATGAGAACACGAAATGCCAATTTGAACTGAACGGAATACGGAATGTTGTATTGACTCACTTGACTGCTATATGCTGGTTGGCGAATGTCGACGGGTCGCGCCGTGTGCGCATGTGCATGATACGTGAATGGCACTAATGGCAGTGGTATTTCGTAGATTAATTATTAGATAGTACACCTACAGACTTCAAATTCAAGTATTGTTTTATACTATCTATTATGTACTTTATGTGCTATTAAACTTTAAAATATCACTACCATTTTCCGACAGTCTATTAACGTAACTACTGTAATAATTTGAAAACATATTTTATTTCCTCATATCCCACTGTGCGACTCAAACTTATAAATTGTTTTTTAGGATACTGCTGGCTAATACTGGTCTAGGCCGGTAAATGTTATCTACCGGACTCGTTTGTAACAATGTAAACGCTAGTTACCAATGCAGTATCCTAAAAAATCTTATACGATACACGACCGGTAGAATTCTTATGGCCTTGCCAAACATACAGGTCTCGCCCTACGGTTCGACCTGTAAAGTATTGGCGCGGCCATAAAAATGTTGCTACCGGTCTAATAACGTAAATAGCTATTACTGACCGTCCTACAAACCCAAACAATAGATGCCAACGCAGATAAGGGCTTACGGCGAGACGGCGAGTGCTCTCATCGTAAATTTGCACGCACTTCATCTTCTTTCCGATTTTATAAACATTCCGAAATGGAACATTCCGATTATTGAAATCATCCGATTATGCCCATCACTAGAAAGAATGCTACACTTGCTAAGCGAGACGTCGTATTCGCTGGGGAGTGGGGATTAAACTTGCGCAGTAAAATAGGTTTCCCACTATGCTTCTGTTTGTCGCGCATTTTTGTCACCGGCCAAATTTCGGCACGCTTACGCTCTAAGTTTGTTGATTTTTCCTAAAGTTATATTGGTGCTTTGGCGGGCCGCGCAAAAAGTTGCAAAGGGCCGCATGCGGCCCGCGGGCCGCAGGTTGCCGACCCCTGCTCTAGATCCTGATCTTTAGCGCCGCTGTCACATCCATCGGAATTTTCAAAATATATTTCCAGCATCTGTTTAACTGGTAAAATGATCAAATCGTTAATATCTCCAAAATAGTTAACTTTAGACACACAATTTTATATTAAAAATATTAGCCTCTCGACGCAATACTTTTACGCAATCTAAATATAGGGCGTTCTTGTTTAATAAGTAAGTTAGGTTCGCCACACTTTTTTCAGTCGCCTCGAATGATCAAAAATATTTTAATAACGTGCACTACCTTTGTAATATCTACAACTTTTATATAAGCACATGTTATGTAACTAATAGTTTTAGAAATATCTTCCTCTTCTTTATTTTTGCCGGACCCTATATTTAATGTATTGTTTAGGCCAGGCTGACCAGGTGATGTATATTAGTATGTTTATGTCTACCCTGTAAATAAGTTTGTTCAATATATGAAACAAAACCAAATCGTTTTTGAAAGCATTTGAAGACAAAAGGCTAGAATTAAAAAAAATGTAGGTAAATAAAATGAAAGAACTTTTTTATAACATTGTATAAAAGGAACGCATTTTCTTCCGGTACATTAGAAAACAAAATAAAAAATAAAAGTAATTTAATCTCTTTATCATTATGCAACACATCTAAAATTCATGTCAACGCTATACTTTTTTTTAACGCTCATGCCAAGCGGCCGAGTTGATCTGAATACGGCGCAGAACTTTGTTAATGATGCTTTTACTACCTAAGTTCTAGTAATTAAGAACATATCATTAATTTAGGTACCTGCTTACTTACCTATTATTTTTAATATCTCACATCACTAATCGGTAATCACTGCAGTCAGTAACTTGTTGAACAATCAACTAACGAACTAACCAGAAACCTGTAGACTGCAAGGGTTACAAAACTGCAATTAAGCTTTTTATGGCGACTGGCGACCACTTGCCTGAAAGTGGATAAAAATGTAGGTACTTATTGCGCAGTGCAATGTACTCGAGTACCCGAAAATGTACTCGAGTACCCGCAAATGTATTCGAGTACACATAAATGTATTCGAGTACAGGAATATGTACTCGAGTACAAGTAAATCTTCAAATACAAGTACATTTTAAAAAATGTACTCGTGGACGGAGTAGGTACCGGGTACACTAAAAGTACTCAGAGTACAGTTACTGAGTACTTGTACTCGAGTACCGCACAGCTCTGTATGGAGACCACCATCCAGAAATTTTTGGATACAAACCTGTGTCCTAAAGCACTTCATACGTTGTTTTAGCTTTTGTAATTTAAAACAGAAGTAATGAACCACACTGGATGTATTTAATCCTTAATAATCACAAATTATTTTCAATAGTCAGTAATTAATTTAATGATTAGTTTTCTTACTTATAAACAATAACTAAAATTAGAAATAAAAAACATTCAGCGAGGCTCATTAATTCTTTTTTTAAATTACAAATCCTGAAACAACGTATGAAATGCTCTAGGATACACGTCAAAAATTTCTTGATGATGGTAAAAAAACTCGAAACGTAATTAAACCATAATGTGTGGTAAATTGTTGAATTCAGAATAAAAAGGGCTTCACAAATTTGGTATCAGAAAATCAGGACCGCATTTAAAAAAATTAAGTTGATGATGGTTTCTGAAAGACGAAACGTCGGATAAAAAATTTGATAACGTAATCATTAAGTTCACTAGAAGTTGCTATAAAGAAGTTTAATCAGTTTCGCTCTAACTTTAATATTAACGTGTGACGAAGGATGGCGTAGGGCGGCCCTTACCTGTTGGCGAAAGTTGTATTAGGTATTTTTCCAGCTGGTAAATATCGGCCTAGGCTGGCTAACTAGAGTGGCTTCAAAGCAAGAAGTACATAGGCGTTGCTACAGTTATGCGCCAATAGACGGTATCAGTGGCGTAGCAATAGGTATTTTTAAGAGGGCACATTAAAATTCCCATTTTAAAGGAAAACTTTTCATGCTGATTTATTTTTGGTTTCAAATGCTAAATAAATTAACATGTCATAAGAAGTACAAGCTCTACCAGAAGCTCGCGGGCCGCAGCGGGAGGACTCGCCGTGCGTCACTAGCTCCATTCCGCGCGAGGAATTATTACTAAATTTGCCCGTTTTGCTGTGAATTTTTGCCAAAGCTGTGCATGGACCTTCGCCATTTGGTCGTGGTAGCATTTTAGACAATAGCTGGGAATCTGGCAGAGGGCGCAAGCCAAAGGCTCTTGAATACGCGTGCGACCTGAGAAAGTTCGAATATGGCGCTACGGACAATAAATGGCTAACCCCAATGCGTCATGTAGCTACCAGACTGTAAGGTGCTCGCTTAAACCCCTTTTTGATATTATTAACGGGTTAATAGTCATGGAAACATGTAAACAAAATGACACGACGAACGGCAATGAACTGAATACAACAGCGGAAATCACCTTGTTGAACGTAATGGACTCGTCCGGACGTTTCTAGCGTTTTGCGCATCTATGACGCGGTGTACTTTACAAACTGAAAGACTTCTAGTCGAGAGAGTCGGGGCTCCCGCAAAGCGACAAATCCTTGGGTCGGAATATGGTTCTATAGTG